>JBDPZO010000007.1:5335593-5559355 GCA_039877585.1 Heterodera filipjevi | reverse complement strand
ATTATGGTTTCGCATTACCATGTACCGCACCTAACATAGTTTAGCATCTATTATGGTGTCGCATTTACTATGGTGCCGCATCTACCATGGTTTTGCAATTATCATGGTGTCGTACCCTTTATGGTTTCACATCTATCATAAAGTCGCCCCTACTATGGTCGCATTTACCACTTGTACCATGGTGCCGCACCTAACATCATAGCGTTGCATCTATTATGGTGTCACATCTATCATGGTTTCGCACCTACTATGGTCAACCCACCATTGTGTCGCATCTATTATGGTGTCGCATTTACCATAGTGTCGCACCTATCATAATCTTGCATCTACTGTTGTCGCACACGCCATGGTCCAAACCTACCATGGTGTCGCACCTACCATAGTGTTGCATCTATTATGGTTTCGCATTACCATGTACCGCACCTAACATAGTTTAGCATCTATTATGGTGTCGCATTTACTATGGTGCCGCATCTACCATGGTTTTGCAATTATCATGGTGTCGTACCCTTTATGGTTTCACATCTATCATAAAGTCGCCCCTACTATGGTCGCATTTACCACTTGTACCATGGTGCCGCACCTAACATCATAGCGTTGCATCTATTATGGTGTCACATCTATCATGGTTTCGCACCTACTATGGTCAACCCACCATTGTGTCGCATCTATTATGGTGTCGCACCTACCATAGTGTAGCATCTATAATGGTTTTGCAACTTACCATAGTGTTGCACCTATCATAATCTTGCATCTACTATAGTCGCACACTGTCATGGTTTAAACTTACCATTGTGTCGCATCTATAATGGTCTCGCATTTATCATGGTGTCGCATTTACAATGGTGTCGCACCGTTGGAACACTTTGGGCCCTATTGATCGGACCTAGGTAGCGAAGCTCGATAAGCGCGAAGCGCTTTCAATACAGAAACACGCATGTACGCAGGCGCTAGTTTAGTATTATAGACAGAAACCATGATTAAATGCCGATAATTAATTTTACTCATTTTAACGACCGAAAACTAACTACATAACATTATAAAATATTGAATCAAAATATCGAAATATTTAACATACTCTTTTAGTATTATAGACAGAAACCATGACTAAATGCCGATCATTAATTTTATTCATTTTAACGACCGAAAACTAACTACATATCATTATAATAAATTGAATCAGAATAGCAAAATTTTTAACATACTCTTTACTATATATGTTATATAGAATTGGGGTTTCGTTTGCAAAAACAAAATCTCCCGGCCGAAGGCCGGGAGTGCTCTAAAAGTTGTGCATTAGTCTTACAACTTTTTGAGGCGCATCCGGGAAAATTATAGATTTTTCTCGGCGCCGGCCATTTCAGCGCCAGCAACTGAGTTGCGGGTCACTTTGGCAGTTTCAGTTCTACGAAAATTTTTCTTTGGACCTAAATCGAAAAATTTTTGCTGGTAGGATTTTAAGTTGGACTATCCCTGAAAACTTTCCCAGCGAAACCTAAGCGCTACCCCTAACGTGCAGACCTGCAGCTTTGGCAACATTTTCAGCCCCAAGATGGTGAATTTCAGCGCCAGCTGAATGCCGGGCTGGGGGTTGGTCTGATCAGAATGGTGATCACAGGCGCAATGTAGAGCTTTGGTAGCTCTAATGGCGGGCAAAAAAAAATTTTTAAAATTTCCAAAAATTTTCGAGCTAGGGGGGGTTACAGGTTTTTTGGTTTTTGGCCTATATGAATTTTTAACGATTTTTTAAAAATATACCGAGACCACTTTCAAGCAGCCGTTTTTGAAGGGCTATCGTTTAAAAATAATTTTGGAAAATTTTTTATTTTTTCAAAAAATTTTAAGGTAGGCGGGACAGTTCAGTCCCGGGGCTGTAGCTCGCCAGGTGGTGCCTGGAGTGAAATTTTTTTTGCCTATGTTTGTAGAGCACTAAACGGGCGATCGAATGGTGTTTATAATGTTGAAAAATTTTCAGAAATTTTCGAGCTAGGCCCCCTAAGAAATTTTCACCTACCCTCAAATGGGTCAAAAAAATTTCAAAAAATATTTTTCTGGGCCTATTTTAGGCGCTGATCACGAATATCAACTTTGTTTTAAGTTGCATGAAGTTTGGAGGTGCTTAAAATTTTTTGAAAATTCGACCATTTTTTTGGCCTCGGAAATTTGGTCATAAGTTTAAAAAATAATAACTAAATCAAATGTGGGCCGATTTTAATAAAACAAAGTTGATAAAATGCAGAAAAATTCGGGGGATTTTAGGTTATTTATTTGGGATTTCAATTATGAAAAATAAAAAAGTTAGGTCCGAATTTCTGAAAATTTTCGAATTTCCAGAAAAAAATTCATAACTTTTTTCAGAATAAAAATTTTCAAAAAATTTTAAGGTAGGCGGGACAGTTCAGTCCCGGGGCTGTAGCTCGCCAGGTGGTGCCTGGAGTGAAATTTTTTTTGCCTATGTTTGTAGAGCACTAAACGGGCGATCGAATGGTGTTTATAATGTTGAAAAATTTTCAGAAATTTTCGAGCTAGGCCCCCTAAGAAATTTTCACCTACCCTCAAATGGGTCAAAAAAATTTTCAAAAAATATTTTTCTGGGCCTATTTTAGGCGCTGATCACGAATATCAACTTTGTTTTAAGTTGCATGAAGTTTGGAGGTGCTTAAAATTTTTTGAAAATTCGACCATTTTTTTGGCCTCGGAAATTTGGTCATAAGTTTAAAAAATAATAACTAAATCAAATGTGGGCCGATTTTAATAAAACAAAGTTGATAAAATGCAGAAAAATTCGGGGGATTTTAGGTTATTTATTTGGGATTTCAATTATGAAAAATAAAAAAGTTAGGTCCGAATTTCTGAAATTTTCGAATTTCCAGAAAAAAATTCATAACTTTTTTCAGAATAAAAATTTTCAAAAATTTTTTCCGTGGAAAAATAGCTAAATTTTAGCTCTATTTTATATAGTTGAGAATATTTTTATATCTCTATTCAAAAAAAAGTTAGTGCCCAAAAACTGCATTTGGAAATGCGGACCATAGGGGGTACCCTATTAAATTTTTTTTGAAAATTTTTTAACTCAAAAATTTAAAAAAACACTTTTCTAAGCCTATTTGGGACACTGATCACGAATATCAAATCAGATTTTAATTTTGACTCTGTTATAGTCTCTGAATCCATGCGTAAAAGTGGATTCTGGGTGGTGGGGGCAGGGGGCGGGGGAGGGGGGGGAGGGGGATGGGGGGGAAGGTTCAGATCTCCACACTCAAATGTTTTATTATTATCAAAGAATGAACGCCAAATTGGTCAGTGAAAAACAAACAAAATTTATTTTTATTTGTTCCATTATTCTTTAAAATTTTCCCATTAGTAAACGTTTAAATATTTGTTGAAGACTAAATATAACGGCAAACTCAAAACCCCGGTCGGAGGAGTTTGTTTTTTGTCGGCTTAAATTAGGGGGGCCCAGCTTTACGCGTCCCAATATCATTTTACGCGTCAAATAAGGTTTTACATGCCCCATTATCATTCTACGTATCCCATAACACTTTCCGCGTGCCAAATATTCTACATACAATCAAGTCAATATTTTAATCTGCATTTACAAGTAAACAAAAGCCCAATTTAAACTTGATAATTACAGCGTATTTGTTTCAAAAAGACATTAGCGGCCCAGACATTTGCGGACCTTTTTTGCGGTTATGTATAAATTTGGTTTCAACTTTATGTTGGGTTAATCCCAAATTGCTTAAAAAGCTAATAGAGGCTAATACATGAACCTGTCCGGGAATAATGTTCATGGAGATTTTTGAAAAATTATAAATTTTAAAAGACGCCAATGAATTAGATAAAGAACAAAAAATGTTGTTTTCATTCTTATTAAGCATTTTAGGACGTTTGGGATTAAGGCCATGCAATTATAATCGATTATAGGCATGCAAATGTCTTGGCCGTAAATGTATGGGCCGAAATGTCTTAGCCATAACAGAGTACAATCGTTTTTAATGACTTGAAATTTTTTTTTTTCAAATAATGGGGACAATGAACTGCACCAAAAAACACTATCACAGCTGCAAAATTTTACCTTGGGTGGTAAAAATATATTGTATCGAGCTAAATGCTAAATTCACGCATTTTAATTCATTTTCTTGCTACTAAATTTTTTATTTTTAAAGCCTGAGAAGATGTGGACACGTGACAACAGGTTCGAGCATTTTGGCAATGTGCGCCTGATCATCTATGGACGCAAAGCGTTAGCGGAAGGAAGCGCGCGGGGAGAACCAATTCGACATGGAGCATGCTGGTCGCACCATTCAGTGACGGTCGGACATGTTGGCAACAAACCATCATGTTCATCATTGTGATAGGGGAGGGGCATGGCGTGGGGGAAAGGAAGAAAGGACCGAGTTAATTTCTCAAACAAATTTTTTTAGAAAACTTATTATTTAATAATGCCAAAGTGTGCTTTCTTAAATTAGATGGAATGATCCAAATCTGAGATCATTTAGGTTGATAAGCGGCACACATTTGGCACGCATAGAAAATATTTAAAATCAAGAAATATTCAATTTTCTTAAATGATCAAATTGTGTTTCTAAGACAATCGACAAAAATAAAGGAAATTGAGTATTTCTGTCCTTGAATTCCACATTTAAGCTTTGTATTTTTTTGTTTTCTAACTTATCGGTCTGCTTAGCGACCATGATAAGATGTGCACATGCCGGTCTGCTTTGCGACCATGGCAATCATATCGGTCTGCCTTGCGACCATGATATGAGTGCACACGCCGGTCTGCTTTGCGACCATGGCGAGGCTGGTCTGCTTTGCGACCATAGCCATTAGTGTCGGTCTGCCTTGCGACCATGACACTCTGCCGGTCTGCTTTGCGACCATGGCAATCATATCGGTCTGCTTTGCGACCATGATATGAGTTCACACGCCTGTCTGTTATGCGACAAGGCGAGGCTGGTCTGCTTTGCGACCAAAGCCATATATATATAATGGCTTGGCATGTCTCGTAAGGAGATTGATGTCATAGCCAGGCCCAGACTTGCATCGCCTCAGCGATGCATGTGGCTGGTCCGCTCAATGGGAGCACCAATTCCTGGTCTTGTATCCCGACTAAATGTTTGTGAGAAAGGATTGGCTTTTGATTAATAATTTTATTATTGTTCGAGGGTCCTTTTCTCCAAACAGAAGGTTGGCTAAGGTGGGATTGTACTCTGATCAGCAGCAAAGCGTCTGTTGTTCGGAGTACCCTGCCCCTGGCCTTTCAGGAATTGGGTCGAACAAAGAGCTGAAGTGAACAACAATTTTTTGTCTATAATAATACTTATTACCATTCTTCTCCTTCGGGGAAAGAATATCCAGGCCGGTCTGCTTTGCGACCATCGTATGGCTTGATCGCAGATACTGTCCCACAGGGGAGTAAGTTCGGGCTATGAAATTTTTAGTTTCCATCTGCATTCTTGAATGGGATGTGTGAGTCCTAGCTGATGGATTTCGGCGGGCGACTACACAATGGCAAAGAAAGATGGTGGATTAAATTAATTACTTTTATTGTGAATAAATTTTATTTTATCGGTGCATTTATTGGTAATTTGCCTATACCTTTTTGCCAACTCCACTATTTTCCTTGACATTTTTGTTTTAGATGCCTTCAAAGAAACAAAATTTAAGAAAGAAGAAGAAAGAAGAGTACCAGCGGCAGATGGATGAATCTGTCAGCCGGGGTAGCTCACCCGTCCCCGACGGGAGTGCAGATGGGAATGGGGAGGTATCTTCCCGGGGCACTACCACCCCAAATCTTAGTGCTTTACAATTAAGCACGCCGGCTTCTAGCACATCTAGAAAACGGGGTCGACTCCCGGAGGCTGGAGCGAGTGCATTAAATGCTTCGCAAAATTTGTCAATTTTTTGCACGCCTGTCACAACTGAAAGCGTAAGTGCGGCAGGATCGCCGTTACTTAAAAAAGGGCTGGTCTTTAACTTAGACCAACCCATGACTGGAAGTGAAGTGGATATTGCTTCTACGCCCATTTCGACTCAAAGTCGAAGAGGCAGACGCGCCAAAAAACTTGGAGGACCAGGAAGGGGCCAAACCAATGAGTCTTTGAGCGAATGCTCTGTAATGGACCAGAGTTTAGTAATAGCCCCAATCATGGGCGCTTCGCACAATGTGGCTGAATACATAAACTTCAGCACTGTGCAAATTAATTTCGCTACCACGCGAAACCCTAACTGCCAAATTTGGCGTTGGGTACAAAATGCCCTTTTTGAAGACGACTCAACATCGTTGGGCCCGAAATTCATTGAGACTTGCTGGAATAATCCAACACAATGGCTCAATGACGCATTTATTTCTGTATTTTTGGCATATATTGCCACCATTTCACAACGTAAAGTCGTTGTAGTTGACCCGATCGTTTGGCGCTTTGCCCCAACTCGAGTCATGTCATACAAAAATGCGACATTTCGTTATGATCCAAACATTTTGGCAGAAATCATACTTTTGCCGGTGCATTTCCCTGGGCACTGGGCTCTTATCGTCCATGATGTTCAGCGTGGCACCTTTTTTGCAGATCCACTGCCTGGTGACAGAATGGATTTTCAAAAGACGGAAATAATTAAAAAGATTATTTCTGAAATCTTACCATCTGAGCGTCTGATGTCAATTGAAATAGTTCAAGAATTGACGGCGCAAAATGATGGTAACAGCTGCGGGTATTTTGTATGCCTGTATGCTGAGTCCTGGCTTATGAACAATCGTTCATTTGTTCTGCCGGACTTGAACATAAATTATGAAAAAAAGCGCATTTTATGGCATATCAATGAGCTTTACGGCTCTGACGGGGTGCCATATCATCCAAGGGAAGGAGTGCCTGCACCTTGCCCAGTAGTATATCATCACAAAGCGGATGAAGCGCAAACACCATCCAAGGCGATTGAGCCAATGGACATGGATGAATCGGATGACATAATATGTCTTGAAGACTCTCCTAAAGCTAACTTGGCCGATTATATTATCGTTGACCCTTTGGCTACAGCTGTACTTCCTACTTTGGAAGATACAGCTGTTCTTGCTCAAGCACCGGTGATAGGCGAAAACCAAGCTGATAACCACGGTGTTGTATCAGACTCTTGCATACCGCAGGAACCGATCGCACAGGCTGATGACGTTATTTTCGTCAGACCAAAGACGCCGCCAAGGCGGTCATTGCGCGTTCAAAAAATGCTTTCAGCACCTGTTAGCCGTTCGCCTTCACCGGCACCAAAGCGCCCCCCACCAGCGAATGCGTTGGGACTGGCAATACCGTTTACAAAACGATGCCATACGGTTCACAAGGGGTGGTGCTGCGCTGCAGCGGCAGCCAAACATTACCCGGACTATTATGACTCCGGGAAACTTGGAATCAAAAAATGTCCCGACTGCGTAGCGCATCTCTTCAATCATGAAAACTGTAGCATTTGCTGCCGCAACGGAAGAGTTGTGTCGCCAAAACTGAATTCACACCCTGATGAGCTCAAAAAGCTTATCGTTGGTGAAAACCAACCCAAACAGGGGAAAGAATTTGTGCGGCATATGTCGCGTTATAATAACCTGCTCCAATTTGCGAGCATTTCCGCTGGAAATAAGCCAAGCCCAGCTGGCGGACCGATGGCCGTTATTCTAAATGGAGAATTCCATCGCCGCATCAGCAGTATGCAAGCTGGGACAACCCAGATTCCTGGCTTCGGCCAGTTGTATATTCTGGACCCAGTAGAGGCTATGGAGCAGCGGCGAAATAACCCCACTTTCACTGGGGAGAATATCACAAACGAAGATGAGTTTGTGCAAGGTCATGAGCTCAATGCGCAGACCCTTGAGCTCTTGGAACAAATGATCCATGCACATCACCCTGCTGCGCAAGCATATAAGCAGGCGCGTGAGCAGCTAAAGGAGCTACTCAAGCAACAAAAGCCGGAAGAGCTTCGCTTCTTCCGAATGACGTTGCTGAACGAGCGCAGAACTCCTGCTGCTCTCAAAGACCCAAAACTCCACCCTCACCAAATTATTACCCCTTCTACGGGGGAAGGGATGTTCGCTATTCATGCGGATCCGAGTGGAGCACCCCCACCAAAGGGGATTTGGGTTGAAAATAAGCAGGGACAATTAAAGGAAATTGCTCCATTCAGTCCATGGACTGATAGCCTTACCTACCCATTAATTAAGCCTATGGGCGACGATGGGTATATTATAGGCATTAAATATGCGAAGCCGCCATCGCGTAAGCGAAAGAGCGCACAAAATGTTGCGGGTCTATTTGACTCGGAAGCTGAGTCCGACGATGATTTATGCGAGACTGAATCTGTTGCATCTTCTGATGCAGGATCAGTCGCAGAATCAGACGTTGGCTCTGTCGCATCAACATCATCCTTGTATAGCCGAATTGACAAATCGAAAAAATTTGTCTCCCTTCGAGATTATTGCAAATATTATCTTGCCATAAGGGATGAAAATGTGGAGTCTCAGTACCACCATATTTTATCATGTGGTGGAGGACTTGGTCAACGCTGGATCCTTGACCAGGCAGCAAAAATTGATTGGCAAGTTGCCACATTTTTGCGTAGGCCTGACATGGACCTGCGGATCAGCACTCCAAAAAATTTGCTGCAATATTTTGTCAACCAATACAACAAACAGCAGGCACGGCAGAACCCCAATGCTCAACAGAGAACTGTTGAAGACATTGGCAGTGTTGTTCGGCTATCCGAACACAATGTTAATTCTCTCCAATATTGGAAGAAAATGTATGAAGACTGCAACATTATTTTTGCACGGTGTCATGACGCGAAGAAAGCGCGTCTCTTCATCACATTCACGAACAACAGGGAATGGCCTGAGTTCAAAGAGAACATGTTTAAAAATGGTCAAGTTTACACTGACCGATTTGACTTGTGGATGCGTGTTTGGAGCAGCAAAATTGCTAAGTTCCACGAAGAGCTTTATGAAAAAAAGTTCTTTGGAACAATCCTTGGATCAGGCGAGTCCATGGAGTTTCAAGGCCGTGGAGGCCCACATGCACACATTGTGGCCCAAACAGACTTGGACGCAGTCCCAGACGTAGTTCAAGAATATATATGGGCACATATTCCATCGTTGCCACACAAAGACGATGACACGCCCATGGCAAAAATGCATAGGGAAATTCGCGAATTGATCCATATGCAACTGCATAGGTGCAGTGAAAGTTGGTGTGGTCCTCGTGACCAAAATAATGGGCGCTGCAAAAAGGGCTTTCCAGCCTCATACTCGAAATGCACGATTTTGCACCCTGACAGGCCCGCGTTATATTACCGGCCAAGCCCATCCGATGGTGGCGCGAATATTGAGGTTAACGGCTTAATATACGACAACTCTCATGTCGTGCCATACAACCCATATATTTTGCTCCGTTATCGAGTGCATCACAATGTACTTTTTGCGTACGGTAACAAGGCAAACATCAAATATGCGCTCAAATACCCTTTCAAAGGGCCTGGACATTGCTATGTAGAGTGCAAAGACGAGTCCGGCAATAAAATCGGTATCGATGAGCCGGCTCAATATGCCAGAATGAACTTCCGTGGTGCTACGGAAGCATATGCCGTTGTTCACTCAATGCCATTTGCCCGTCTTTCGCATCAGGTTGTTAAATTGAGCATTCATTTGCCCAATCAACAGCCCATTGTGTATAGGGCTTTCCAGCTGGTAACCAAAGCTCAACAAATCCAGCAGGGCGAACTCCCGGAAACGCAATGTTCCGCCTATTGGAAACAATGGCAAAATGAATGGAGACATGACCCTAAATTTAAGGACATGCTTTTCGAGAAAGTCCCGGAGCAATTCCGATGGGCTAAGGACAAATGGATCAAAAGGAAATATATCCTTTCCAAAAGGCCTCCAATTGGCCGAATTGCCCCTGTCCCACCGTCGGACCCGGAAAGGTTTGCGCTGTATTCACTTATGCGCCATTTTCCTGGTGACCCTGAGCATCTTAAAGTGGTCAATGGTCAACCTTGCACCTCATTTACTGAGGCTGCAATAATGCACGGTCTCCTTGAGGACGACCAAATCTGGGACAAAACACTGGCTGAGGCAGCGCTGTCGCGATGGCCTGACCAAATGAGATGGCTCTTCGTGAGCATCCTGGTCTATGGGAAACCGAGTAATGCCATTGAATTGTGGAATAAATACAAAGATCAAATGTACAACCCAAAAGGCATTACAACTCTGGCACAACGCCAAGTCGCAGAGCTAAAAGCTTTAGCCGACATTGATTGGCGGCTGCACAACTTTGGCTTCAACTGTGTGCACTTTGGTTTGCCAGACGCGCCAAATTCCATTGCCAAAAATACCGATGCGGCAATTGATGAATTTTTCTTTGGCGATGACGATTTGAATTTGCCTCCTGGGCAACCAAATCCTCGGCCAAATCCAAATACTCCGCCACTCAACAGCGACCAGCAGAAGGTCTTTGATGCTGTTGTTAAGGCAATAAAGTCTGATCCCAAAGATCTGACTGTGCCTCGCCGTTTCTTTATATACGGCGACGGAGGAACAGGAAAAACTTTCCTATTTGGCCAAATCATCAGGCGTTTGCGAAAGGCCCCCTACACCCTGAAAGTGCTTGCAACGGCATCCACTGGGTGTGCAGCAATATTGTTGCCTTATGGGAAGACGGCTCATTCCACCTTCCGTCTGGGCAGAGAAGTCTCGCTGGACAAGCTCCCAAGCATTCCGCATGAGAGCTTCTTTGCCCGTCGTATCCGTGAGGCACAACTCATCATCATTGATGAGATTACCATGCTTCACAACACGGTGATAGAGGTCATCGACCGAGTGTGCAAAGAAATGGCAATTAGCCAGCACTGTTTTCAAACTTCTCCGTTGTTTGGCCAATTCACAGAGATGAAATTGACCATCAACCAAAGATTGGGCCAAGGCCAACAAGCATATTTGCAAATGTGCCGCCAAATGGGGCTCGGAGAGACAGGAGAACACTTCTGGATCCCCCCGCAGTTCCTCGTAAAGAACAAGGAAGAGCTGATTGACTTTGTCTATCCAAACTTCCAACAACTCCTTGGCAACGACAAGGAGCTGCTCAACCGTTTGATTCTCGCACCTCACATTGACACGTGCGACGAGATCAACGAGATTATGATGGCGAATGTGCCAGGTCAAGTGCGGGAATACTTGTCAACTGACAAACCCCTTGACGATCGCCCGCTGGACATCGATGAGATCGAGTCCGAAGTGGCTGCATTGAACAGGCGCACAGACTCGGGCATGCCCCCGCACAGTCTCCGGCTTAAAGTCGGGAGCGTCGTTGTACTCCTTATTAACAAAAGTGATAAGGAAGGACTGATCAATGGCACACGCATTGTTCTCGAAGAACTTGGCGATGATCGCCTTATTGGCCGTGTAATCAAAAGCAATGCTATTGGCGGCCAAGTGAGGTTCTTCCTTGAAAGATCTCGAAATGTTTACGAGGACAAAACGCCTGGCGGAATTAAATATGAGCGTTTGCAGTTCCCAATTAAACCTGCATTCGCTATGACCATTCAGAAAGGTCAAGGTCAAACAATCCGCACTGTCGGCATTGACTTGGAAAGGGAAGTATTTTCCCATGGTCAATTGTACACGGCTTTCTCACGGGCAACTGACGGTGGCAATGTCCGTGTGAACGCCCCAAACCGGGAGACGGATGCCCTGGGCCGAGCTAAAGTGATGAACATTGTGGCGACCAATATGCTCAAATTGCAATGAGCGAGCTTTAGTCCAGAGCAGTTGGGCATAGCGTTTTTTGAGAGATGCCAACCCATTCCCATCTGCCTTTATTGGGTGCGAAGATGGTGAGAAGTCTGGAGCGGGGTCTTGAAACCGGTTAGCCCTTGTAGGGCCTTCAGATGACTTGCCATTTAGCGCCCAATCGCAAAGCGTGCCAATGCCTGGACTAAAGGGAGGGAGGAGGGCCATGACGTGTTTTGTTAGGGCACTTCCGGTTTCCATTGCGTTTTGCAATGTGTCAGCTCTTTGAGTGAAACCAAGTGCACGTCGGTTGACACAAAGACCCTAACAAATTACAACCTAGGTAGCGAAGCTCGATAAGCGCGAAGCGCTTTGTATCCAATACACACGCATGCACGCACCCGCTAGTTATATATATGTTATATAGGTAAGGAGTTTCGTTAGAAAAAATTAAGACTAACTACATATCATTATAATAAATTGAATCAGAATAGCAAAATTTTTAACATACTCTTTACTATATATGTTATATAGAATTGGGGTTTCGTTTGCAAAAACAAAATCTCCCGGCCGAAGGCCGGGAGTGCTCTAAAAGTTGTGCATGGGTCTTACAACTTTTGACGGGGCATCCGGGAAAAATAAGGAAATTTGGCCTAGGCGGCCAGGTGAGTCCCAGGGACTGAGTTGCGGGTCACTTTGGCAGTACCAGTGTTACGAAAATTTTTCTTTGGACCAGGAGGGCTTAGCGCTTGCCTGTAGGATGATAAGTTGGGATGTCCCTGACAACTCTGACAGCGAACCCTAAGCCCTACCTCTAACCCCCTGGTCTGCAGAAATTCCTAAAAATTTAAATTTTTTTCGACCCGTTTGAGTGTATCCGTTATAACTGTTTATGGGTTATTCTGACCGGGTTGAGGTCGTTAGCTCAAATGAGGGCATTTATTAGCTCTAATTTATGAAAAAAGAAAATTGAAAATTTTTTCAAAAATTTTCGAGCTAGGGGGGGTTACAGGTTTTTCGGTTTTTGCCTTATATGAATTTTTAACGATTTTTTAAAAATAATCGGAGACCACCTCCAAGCAGCCATTTTTGATGCTCTATCGATTGGTGAAAATTTTGGAAAAATTTTTATTTTTTCAAAAAATTTTTAGGGTAGGCGGACACTTCAGTCCCGGGGCTGTAGCTCGCCAGGTGGTGCCTGGAGCCGAAATTTTTTTTGGCCATATTTGTAGAGCATTAAACGGGCTATCGAATGGTATTTATTATGTTGAAAAATTTTCAGAAATTTTCGAGCTAGGCCCCCTAAGAAATTTTCACCTACCTTCAAATAGGTCAAAAAAATTTCAAAAAATATTTTTCTGGGCCTATTTTATGCGCTGATCACGAATATCAACTTAGTTTTAGGTTTAAAAAATTTTGGGAGGGTTTAAAAATTTTTGAAAAATCGACCATTTTTTTGGCCTCGGAAATTTGGTGATATATTTAAAAATTCATAACTTTATCGGGTGTGGACCAATTTGCATCAAATAAAATAAATAAAATGCAGAAAAATACGGGGCATTTTATGAAATTTATATTGGGATTCAATTATGAGGATGAAAAAAGTTAGGACCGATTTTCTGAAAATTTTCGAATTTCCAGAAAAGAATTCATATCTTTTTTCAGAATCGAAATTTCCAACATTTTATTGCATAGAAAAATTGCTAATTTTTAGCTCTACCGAATTGTCCTTTATACCCGCTTTCTATCTCTTTCTTAAAAAAAGTTATAGCCCAAAAACTGATTTTGGAAATCCGGACCATAGGGGGTACCCTATTGAAAAATTTTTCAAAATTTTTTTACTCCAAAATTTATTTAAAAACACTTTTCTAAGCCTATTTGGCTCGCTGATCACGAATATCAAATCAGATTTTTAGTTTGGACTCCGTAAAAGTCTCTGAATCCCTACGTTAATGGGGATTCTGGGGTGGGGCAGGGGGGGGGGGGGGGAAGGGGGGGGAGGGGGAGGGGGGGGGGGAAGGTTCAGATCTCCACACTCAAATGTTTTATTATTATTTATTTGCTTTGATTCATTTAAGATATTATTATATTTATAATAAATTAAAATATAAACAATTCTCTTTAAAATTTATTTAATGAAAATTATCAGGTGTATTTATTCCTGCTTTTAAATAAATTTATAATTATCAACAAACCAATTTTTGAAGTAAATTTTAATACAAATTAATGTTAATAATTATTTAAATTAAAATAGTGCGTTCCTTTTATTAATTTTAATGCCTTCAAATTAATATTTATTCATTTCTTCTGAATAAAATTTATGTGTCTTTTATCTTTTTCTAACACTTTTAGTCCCTAATCATTGGAACACTCTCTAATCATTGTAACATTCTTTAATCATTGGAACACTCTCTAATGATTGGAACACTCTCTAATCATTTGAACACTCTCTAACCATTGGAACACTCTCGAATCATTGTAACATTCTTTAATCATTGGAACACTCTCTAATGATTGGAACACTCTCAGTTCCTAATCATTGGAACACTCTCAGTTCCTAACCATTGGAACACTTTCAGTCCCTATCCGTTGGAACACTTTGGGCCCTATTGGTCGGACCTAGGTAGCGAAGCTCGATAAGCGCGAAGCGCTTTGAATACAGTAACACGCATGTACGCCCCCGCTAGTTAGTATTATAGACAGAAATCATGACTAAATGCCGATCATTAATTTTACTCATTTTAACGACCGAAAACTAACTACATATCATTATAAAATATTGAATCAAAATATCGAAATATTTAACATACTCTTTTAGTTTTATAGACAGAATTTAACATACTCTTTTAGTATTATAGACAGAAATCATGACTAAATGCCGATAATTAATTTTATTCATTTTAACGACCGAAAACTAACTACATATCATTATAAAATTTTGAATCAGAATATCGAAATTTTTAACATACTCTTTTAGTTTTATAGACAGAATTTAACATACTCTTTTAGTATTATAGACAGAAATCATGACTAAATGCCGATAATTAATTTTATTCATTTTAACGACCGAAAACTAACTACATATCATTATAAAATTTTGAATCAGAATATCGAAATTTTTAACATACTCTTTTAGTTTTATAGACAGAATTTAACATACTCTTTTAGTATTATAGACAGAAATCATGACTAAATGCCGATAATTAATTTTATTCATTTTAACGACCGAAAACTAACTACATATCATTATAATAAATTGAATCAGAATAGCAAAATTTTTAACATACTCTTTTAGTATTATAGACAGAAATCATGACTAAATGCCGATCATTAATTTTACTCATTTTAACGACCGAAAACTAACTACATATCATTATAATAAATTGAATCAGAATAGCAAAATTTTTAATATACTCTTTAGTATTATAGACAGAAATCATGACTAAATTCCGATAATTAATTTTACTCATTTTAACGACCGAAAACTAACTACATATCATTATAAAATATTGAATCAAAATATCGAAATATTTAACATACTCTTTTAGTTTTATAGACAGAATTTAACATACTCTTTTAGTATTATAGACAGAAATCATGACTAAATGCCGATAATTAATTTTATTCATTTTAACGACCGAAAACTAACTACATATCATTATAAAATTTTGAATCAGAATATCGAAATTTTTAACATACTCTTTTAGTATTATAGACAGAAATCATGACTAAATGCCGATAATTAATTTTACTCATTTTAACGACCGAAAACTAACTACATATCATTATAAAATTTTGAATCAGAATATCGAAATTTTTAACATACTCTTTTAGTATTATAGACAGAAATCATGACTAAATGCCGATAATTAATTTTACTCATTTTAACGACCGAAAACTAACTACATATCATTATAAAATTTTGAATCAGAATATCGAAATTTTTAACATACTCTTTTAGTATTATAGACAGAAATCATGACTAAATGCCGATAATTAATTTTATTCATTTTAACGACCGAAAACTAACTACATATCATTATAAAATTTTGAATCAGAATATCGAAATTTTTAACATACTCTTTTAGTTTTATAGACAGAATTTAACATACTCTTTTAGTATTATAGACAGAAATCATGACTAAATGCCGATAATTAATTTTATTCATTTTAACGACCGAAAACTAACTACATATCATTATAAAATATTGAATCAAAATATCGAAATATTTAACATACTCTTTTAGTATTATAGACAGAAACCATGACTAAATGCCGATCATTAATTTTACTCATTTTAACGACCGAAAACTAACTACATATCATTATAATAAATTGAATCAGAATAGCAAAATTTTTAACATACTCTTTTAGTATTATAGACAGAAATCATGACTAAATGCCGATCATTAATTTTACTCATTTTAACGACCGAAAACTAACTACATATCATTATAATAAATTGAATCAGAATAGCAAAATTTTTAATATACTCTTTTAGTATTATAGACAGAAATCATGACTAAATTCCGATAATTAATTTTACTCATTTTAACGACCGAAAACTAACTACATATCATTATAAAATATTGAATCAAAATATCGAAATATTTAACATACTCTTTTAGTTTTATAGACAGAATTTAACATACTCTTTTAGTATTATAGACAGAAATCATGACTAAATGCCGATAATTAATTTTATTCATTTTAACGACCGAAAACTAACTACATATCATTATAAAATTTTGAATCAGAATATCGAAATTTTTAACATACTCTTTTAGTATTATAGACAGAAATCATGACTAAATGCCGATAATTAATTTTACTCATTTTAACGACCGAAAACTAACTACATATCATTATAAAATTTTGAATCAGAATATCGAAATTTTTAACATACTCTTTTAGTATTATAGACAGAAATCATGACTAAATGCCGATAATTAATTTTACTCATTTTAACGACCGAAAACTAACTACATATCATTATAAAATTTTGAATCAGAATATCGAAATTTTTAACATACTCTTTTAGTATTATAGACAGAAATCATGACTAAATGCCGATAATTAATTTTATTCATTTTAACGACCGAAAACTAACTACATATCATTATAAAATTTTGAATCAGAATATCGAAATTTTTAACATACTCTTTTAGTTTTATAGACAGAATTTAACATACTCTTTTAGTATTATAGACAGAAATCATGACTAAATGCCGATAATTAATTTTATTCATTTTAACGACCGAAAACTAACTACATATCATTATAAAATATTGAATCAAAATATCGAAATATTTAACATACTCTTTTAGTATTATAGACAGAAACCATGACTAAATGCCGATCATTAATTTTACTCATTTTAACGACCGAAAACTAACTACATATCATTATAATAAATTGAATCAGAATAGCAAAATTTTTAACATACTCTTTTAGTATTATAGACAGAAATCATGACTAAATGCCGATCATTAATTTTACTCATTTTAACGACCGAAAACTAACTACATATCATTATAATAAATTGAATCAGAATAGCAAAATTTTTAATATACTCTTTTAGTATTATAGACAGAAATCATGACTAAATTCCGATAATTAATTTTACTCATTTTAACGACCGAAAACTAACTACATATCATTATAAAATATTGAATCAAAATATCGAAATATTTAACATACTCTTTTAGTTTTATAGACAGAATTTAACATACTCTTTTAGTATTATAGACAGAAATCATGACTAAATGCCGATAATTAATTTTATTCATTTTAACGACCGAAAACTAACTACATATCATTATAAAATTTTGAATCAGAATATCGAAATTTTTAACATACTCTTTTAGTATTATAGACAGAAATCATGACTAAATGCCGATAATTAATTTTACTCATTTTAACGACCGAAAACTAACTACATATCATTATAAAATTTTGAATCAGAATATCGAAATTTTTAACATACTCTTTTAGTATTATAGACAGAAATCATGACTAAATGCCGATCATTAATTTTACTCATTTTAACGACCGAAAACTAACTACATATCATTATAAAATATTGAATCAAAATATCGAAATATTTAACATACTCTTTTAGTATTATAGACAGAAACCATGACTAAATGCCGATCATTAATTTTACTCATTTTAACGACCGAAAACTAACTACATATCATTATAAAATATTGAATCAAAATATCGAAATATTTAACATACTCTTTTAGTTTTATAGACAGAATTTAACATACTCTTTTAGTATTATAGACAGAAATCATGACTAAATGCCGATAATTAATTTTATTCATTTTAACGACCGAAAACTAACTACATATCATTATAAAATTTTGAATCAGAATATCGAAATTTTTAACATACTCTTTTAGTATTATAGACAGAAATCATGACTAAATGCCGATAATTAATTTTACTCATTTTAACGACCGAAAACTAACTACATATCATTATAAAATTTTGAATCAGAATATCGAAATTTTTAACATACTCTTTTAGTATTATAGACAGAAATCATGACTAAATGCCGATAATTAATTTTACTCATTTTAACGACCGAAAACTAACTACATATCATTATAAAATTTTGAATCAGAATATCGAAATTTTTAACATACTCTTTTAGTATTATAGACAGAAATCATGACTAAATGCCGATAATTAATTTTATTCATTTTAACGACCGAAAACTAACTACATATCATTATAAAATATTGAATCAAAATATCGAAATATTTAACATACTCTTTTAGTATTATAGACAGAAACCATGACTAAATGCCGATCATTAATTTTACTCATTTTAACGACCGAAAACTAACTACATATCATTATAAAATATTGAATCAAAATATCGAAATATTTAACATACTCTTTTAGTTTTATAGACAGAATTTAACATACTCTTTTAGTATTATAGACAGAAATCATGACTAAATGCCGATAATTAATTTTACTCATTTTAACGACCGAAAACTAACTACATATCATTATAAAATTTTGAATCAGAATATCGAAATTTTTAACATACTCTTTTAGTATTATAGACAGAAATCATGACTAAATGCCGATAATTAATTTTACTCATTTTAACGACCGAAAACTAACTACATATCATTATAAAATTTTGAATCAGAATATCGAAATTTTTAACATACTCTTTTAGTATTATAGACAGAAATCATGACTAAATGCCGATAATTAATTTTATTCATTTTAACGACCGAAAACTAACTACATATCATTATAAAATATTGAATCAAAATATCGAAATATTTAACATACTCTTTTAGTATTATAGACAGAAATCATGACTAAATGCCGATAATTAATTTTACTCATTTTAACGACCGAAAACTAACTACATATCATTATAAAATTTTGAATCAGAATATCGAAATTTTTAACATACTCTTTTAGTATTATAGACAGAAACCATGACTAAATGCCGATCATTAATTTTACTCATTTTAACGACCGAAAACTAACTACATATCATTATAAAATATTGAATCAAAATATCGAAATATTTAACATACTCTTTTAGTATTATAGACAGAAATCATGACTAAATGCCGATAATTAATTTTACTCATTTTAACGACCGAAAACTAACTACATATCATTATAAAATTTTGAATCAGAATATCGAAATTTTTAACATACTCTTTTAGTATTATAGACAGAAATCATGACTAAATGCCGATAATTAATTTTACTCATTTTAACGACCGAAAACTAACTACATATCATTATAAAATTTTGAATCAGAATATCGAAATTTTTAACATACTCTTTTAGTATTATAGACAGAAATCATGACTAAATGCCGATAATTAATTTTATTCATTTTAACGACCGAAAACTAACTACATATCATTATAAAATTTTGAATCAGAATATCGAAATTTTTAACATACTCTTTTAGTTTTATAGACAGAATTTAACATACTCTTTTAGTATTATAGACAGAAATCATGACTAAATGCCGATAATTAATTTTATTCATTTTAACGACCGAAAACTAACTACATATCATTATAAAATATTGAATCAAAATATCGAAATATTTAACATACTCTTTTAGTATTATAGACAGAAACCATGACTAAATGCCGATCATTAATTTTACTCATTTTAACGACCGAAAACTAACTACATATCATTATAATAAATTGAATCAGAATAGCAAAATTTTTAACATACTCTTTTAGTATTATAGACAGAAATCATGACTAAATGCCGATCATTAATTTTACTCATTTTAACGACCGAAAACTAACTACATATCATTATAATAAATTGAATCAGAATAGCAAAATTTTTAATATACTCTTTTAGTATTATAGACAGAAATCATGACTAAATTCCGATAATTAATTTTACTCATTTTAACGACCGAAAACTAACTACATATCATTATAAAATATTGAATCAAAATATCGAAATATTTAACATACTCTTTTAGTTTTATAGACAGAATTTAACATACTCTTTTAGTATTATAGACAGAAATCATGACTAAATGCCGATAATTAATTTTATTCATTTTAACGACCGAAAACTAACTACATATCATTATAAAATTTTGAATCAGAATATCGAAATTTTTAACATACTCTTTTAGTATTATAGACAGAAATCATGACTAAATGCCGATAATTAATTTTACTCATTTTAACGACCGAAAACTAACTACATATCATTATAAAATATTGAATCAAAATATCGAAATATTTAACATACTCTTTTAGTATTATAGACAGAAATCATGACTAAATGCCGATAATTAATTTTATTCATTTTAACGACCGAAAACTAACTACATATCATTATAAAATATTGAATCAAAATATCGAAATATTTAACATACTCTTTTAGTATTATAGACAGAAACCATGACTAAATGCCGATCATTAATTTTACTCATTTTAACGACCGAAAACTAACTACATATCATTATAATAAATTGAATCAGAATAGCAAAATTTTTAACATACTCTTTTAGTATTATAGACAGAAATCATGACTAAATGCCGATCATTAATTTTACTCATTTTAACGACCGAAAACTAACTACATATCATTATAATAAATTGAATCAGAATAGCAAAATTTTTAACATACTCTTTTAGTATTATAGACAGAAATCATGACTAAATTCCGATAATTAATTTTATTCATTTTAACGACCGAAAACTAACTACATATCATTATAAAATATTGAATCAAAATATCGAAATATTTAACATACTCTTTTAGTATTATAGACAGAAATCATGACTAAATGCCGATAATTAATTTTACTCATTTTAACGACCGAAAACTAACTACATATCATTATAAAATTTTGAATCAGAATATCGAAATTTTTAACATACTCTTTTAGTATTATAGACAGAAACCATGACTAAATGCCGATCATTAATTTTACTCATTTTAACGACCGAAAACTAACTACATATCATTATAAAATATTGAATCAAAATATCGAAATATTTAACATACTCTTTTAGTATTATAGACAGAAATCATGACTAAATGCCGATAATTAATTTTACTCATTTTAACGACCGAAAACTAACTACATATCATTATAAAATTTTGAATCAGAATATCGAAATTTTTAACATACTCTTTTAGTATTATAGACAGAAATCATGACTAAATGCCGATAATTAATTTTACTCATTTTAACGACCGAAAACTAACTACATATCATTATAAAATTTTGAATCAGAATATCGAAATTTTTAACATACTCTTTTAGTATTATAGACAGAAATCATGACTAAATGCCGATAATTAATTTTATTCATTTTAACGATCGAAAACTAACTACATATCATTATAAAATTTTGAATCAGAATATCGAAATTTTTAACATACTCTTTTAGTTTTATAGACAGAATTTAACATACTCTTTTAGTATTATAGACAGAAATCATGACTAAATGCCGATAATTAATTTTATTCATTTTAACGACCGAAAACTAACTACATATCATTATAAAATATTGAATCAAAATATCGAAATATTTAACATACTCTTTTAGTATTATAGACAGAAACCATGACTAAATGCCGATCATTAATTTTACTCATTTTAACGACCGAAAACTAACTACATATCATTATAATAAATTGAATCAGAATAGCAAAATTTTTAACATACTCTTTTAGTATTATAGACAGAAATCATGACTAAATGCCGATCATTAATTTTACTCATTTTAACGACCGAAAACTAACTACATATCATTATAATAAATTGAATCAGAATAGCAAAATTTTTAATATACTCTTTTAGTATTATAGACAGAAATCATGACTAAATTCCGATAATTAATTTTACTCATTTTAACGACCGAAAACTAACTACATATCATTATAAAATATTGAATCAAAATATCGAAATATTTAACATACTCTTTTAGTTTTATAGACAGAATTTAACATACTCTTTTAGTATTATAGACAGAAATCATGACTAAATGCCGATAATTAATTTTATTCATTTTAACGACCGAAAACTAACTACATATCATTATAAA
This sequence comes from Heterodera filipjevi, assembly GCA_039877585.1. Lineage (NCBI taxonomy): Eukaryota > Metazoa > Nematoda > Chromadorea > Rhabditida > Heteroderidae > Heterodera > Heterodera filipjevi. The sequence continues at coordinate 5,537,002 of JBDPZO010000007.1, read as the reverse complement.
ATTTTGAATCAGAATATCGAAATTTTTAACATACTCTTTTAGTATTATAGACAGAAATCATGACTAAATGCCGATAATTAATTTTACTCATTTTAACGACCGAAAACTAACTACATATCATTATAAAATATTGAATCAAAATATCGAAATATTTAACATACTCTTTTAGTATTATAGACAGAAATCATGACTAAATGCCGATAATTAATTTTATTCATTTTAACGACCGAAAACTAACTACATATCATTATAAAATATTGAATCAAAATATCGAAATATTTAACATACTCTTTTAGTATTATAGACAGAAACCATGACTAAATGCCGATCATTAATTTTACTCATTTTAACGACCGAAAACTAACTACATATCATTATAATAAATTGAATCAGAATAGCAAAATTTTTAACATACTCTTTTAGTATTATAGACAGAAATCATGACTAAATGCCGATCATTAATTTTACTCATTTTAACGACCGAAAACTAACTACATATCATTATAATAAATTGAATCAGAATAGCAAAATTTTTAACATACTCTTTTAGTATTATAGACAGAAATCATGACTAAATTCCGATAATTAATTTTACTCATTTTAACGACCGAAAACTAACTACATATCATTATAAAATATTGAATCAAAATATCGAAATATTTAACATACTCTTTTAGTTTTATAGACAGAATTTAACATACTCTTTTAGTATTATAGACAGAAATCATGACTAAATGCCGATAATTAATTTTATTCATTTTAACGACCGAAAACTAACTACATATCATTATAAAATTTTGAATCAGAATATCGAAATTTTTAACATACTCTTTAGTATTATAGACAGAAATCATGACTAAATGCCGATAATTAATTTTACTCATTTTAACGACCGAAAACTAACTACATATCATTATAAAATTTTGAATCAGAATATCGAAATTTTTAACATACTCTTTTAGTATTATAGACAGAAATCATGACTAAATGCCGATCATTAATTTTACTCATTTTAACGACCGAAAACTAACTACATATCATTATAAAATATTGAATCAAAATATCGAAATATTTAACATACTCTTTTAGTATTATAGACAGAAACCATGACTAAATGCCGATCATTAATTTTACTCATTTTAACGACCGAAAACTAACTACATATCATTATAAAATATTGAATCAAAATATCGAAATATTTAACATACTCTTTTAGTTTTATAGACAGAATTTAACATACTCTTTTAGTATTATAGACAGAAATCATGACTAAATGCCGATAATTAATTTTATTCATTTTAACGACCGAAAACTAACTACATATCATTATAATAAATTGAATCAGAATAGCAAAATTTTTAACATACTCTTTTAGTTTTATAGACAGAATTTAACATACTCTTTTAGTATTATAGACAGAAATCATGACTAAATGCCGATAATTAATTTTATTCATTTTAACGACCGAAAACTAACTACATATCATTATAATAAATTGAATCAGAATAGCAAAATTTTTAATATACTCTTTTAGTATTATAGACAGAAATCATGACTAAATTCCGATAATTAATTTTACTCATTTTAACGACCGAAAACTAACTACATATCATTATAATAAATTGAATCAGAATAGCAAAATTTTTAACATACTCTTTTAGTATTATAGACAGAAATCATGACTAAATGCCGATCATTAATTTTACTCATTTTAACGACCGAAAACTAACTACATATCATTATAATAAATTGAATCAGAATAGCAAAATTTTTAATATACTCTTTTAGTATTATAGACAGAAATCATGACTAAATTCCGATAATTAATTTTACTCATTTTAACGACCGAAAACTAACTACATATCATTATAAAATATTGAATCAAAATATCGAAATATTTAACATACTCTTTTAGTATTATAGACAGAAACCATGACTAAATGCCGATCATTAATTTTACTCATTTTAACGACCGAAAACTAACTACATATCATTATAATAAATTGAATCAGAATAGCAAAATTTTTAACATACTCTTTTAGTATTATAGACAGAAATCATGACTAAATGCCGATCATTAATTTTACTCATTTTAACGACCGAAAACTAACTACATATCATTATAATAAATTGAATCAGAATAGCAAAATTTTTAATATACTCTTTTAGTATTATAGACAGAAATCATGACTAAATTCCGATAATTAATTTTACTCATTTTAACGACCGAAAACTAACTACATATCATTATAAAATATTGAATCAAAATATCGAAATATTTAACATACTCTTTTAGTTTTATAGACAGAATTTAACATACTCTTTTAGTATTATAGACAGAAATCATGACTAAATGCCGATAATTAATTTTATTCATTTTAACGACCGAAAACTAACTACATATCATTATAAAATTTTGAATCAGAATATCGAAATTTTTAACATACTCTTTTAGTATTATAGACAGAAATCATGACTAAATGCCGATAATTAATTTTACTCATTTTAACGACCGAAAACTAACTACATATCATTATAAAATTTTGAATCAGAATATCGAAATTTTTAACATACTCTTTTAGTATTATAGACAGAAATCATGACTAAATGCCGATCATTAATTTTACTCATTTTAACGACCGAAAACTAACTACATATCATTATAAAATATTGAATCAAAATATCGAAATATTTAACATACTCTTTTAGTATTATAGACAGAAACCATGACTAAATGCCGATCATTAATTTTACTCATTTTAACGACCGAAAACTAACTACATATCATTATAAAATATTGAATCAAAATATCGAAATATTTAACATACTCTTTTAGTTTTATAGACAGAATTTAACATACTCTTTTAGTATTATAGACAGAAATCATGACTAAATGCCGATAATTAATTTTATTCATTTTAACGACCGAAAACTAACTACATATCATTATAATAAATTGAATCAGAATAGCAAAATTTTTAACATACTCTTTTAGTTTTATAGACAGAATTTAACATACTCTTTTAGTATTATAGACAGAAATCATGACTAAATGCCGATAATTAATTTTATTCATTTTAACGACCGAAAACTAACTACATATCATTATAATAAATTGAATCAGAATAGCAAAATTTTAATATACTCTTTTAGTATTATAGACAGAAATCATGACTAAATTCCGATAATTAATTTTACTCATTTTAACGACCGAAAACTAACTACATATCATTATAAAATATTGAATCAAAATATCGAAATATTTAACATACTCTTTTAGTTTTATAGACAGAATTTAACATACTCTTTTAGTATTATAGACAGAAATCATGACTAAATGCCGATAATTAATTTTATTCATTTTAACGACCGAAAACTAACTACATATCATTATAAAATTTTGAATCAGAATATCGAAATTTTTAACATACTCTTTTAGTATTATAGACAGAAATCATGACTAAATGCCGATAATTAATTTTATTCATTTTAACGACCGAAAACTAACTACATATCATTATAAAATTTTGAATCAGAATATCGAAATTTTAACATACTCTTTTAGTATTATAGACAGAAATCATGACTAAATGCCGATAATTAATTTTACTCATTTTAACGACCGAAAACTAACTACATATCATTATAAAATTTTGAATCAGAATATCGAAATTTTTAACATACTCTTTTAGTATTATAGACAGAAATCATGACTAAATGCCGATCATTAATTTTACTCATTTTAACGACCGAAAACTAACTACATATCATTATAAAATATTGAATCAAAATATCGAAATATTTAACATACTCTTTTAGTATTATAGACAGAAACCATGACTAAATGCCGATCATTAATTTTACTCATTTTAACGACCGAAAACTAACTACATATCATTATAAAATATTGAATCAAAATATCGAAATATTTAACATACTCTTTTAGTTTTATAGACAGAATTTAACATACTCTTTTAGTATTATAGACAGAAATCATGACTAAATGCCGATAATTAATTTTATTCATTTTAACGACCGAAAACTAACTACATATCATTATAATAAATTGAATCAGAATAGCAAAATTTTTAACATACTCTTTTAGTTTTATAGACAGAATTTAACATACTCTTTTAGTATTATAGACAGAAATCATGACTAAATGCCGATAATTAATTTTATTCATTTTAACGACCGAAAACTAACTACATATCATTATAAAATTTTGAATCAGAATATCGAAATTTTTAACATACTCTTTTAGTATTATAGACAGAAATCATGACTAAATGCCGATCATTAATTTTACTCATTTTAACGACCGAAAACTAACTACATATCATTATAAAATATTGAATCAAAATATCGAAATATTTAACATACTCTTTTAGTTTTATAGAAAGAATTTAACATACTCTTTTAGTATTATAGACAGAAATCATGACTAAATGCCGATAATTAATTTTATTCATTTTAACGACCGAAAACTAACTACATATCATTATAATAAATTGAATCAGAATAGCAAAATTTTTAACATACTCTTTTAGTTTTATAGACAGAATTTAACATACTCTTTTAGTATTATAGACAGAAATCATGACTAAATGCCGATAATTAATTTTATTCATTTTAACGACCGAAAACTAACTACATATCATTATAAAATTTTGAATCAGAATATCGAAATTTTTAACATACTCTTTTAGTATTATAGACAGAAATCATGACTAAATGCCGATAATTAATTTTACTCATTTTAACGACCGAAAACTAACTACATATCATTATAAAATTTTGAATCAGAATATCGAAATTTTTAACATACTCTTTTAGTATTATAGACAGAAATCATGACTAAATGCCGATAATTAATTTTATTCATTTTAACGACCGAAAACTAACTACATATCATTATAAAATTTTGAATCAGAATATCGAAATTTTTAACATACTCTTTTAGTATTATAGACAGAAATCATGACTAAATGCCGATCATTAATTTTACTCATTTTAACGACCGAAAACTAACTGCATATCATTATAAAATATTGAATCAAAATATCGAAATTTTTAACATACTCTTTTAGTATTATAGACAGAAATCATGACTAAATGCCGATCATTAATTTTACTCATTTTAACGACCGAAAACTAACTACATATCATTATAATAAATTGAATCAGAAAAGCAAAATTTTTAATATACTCTTTTAGTTTTATAGACAGAATTTAACATACTCTTTTAGTACAGAAACCAGGACTAAATGCCGAACATTAATTTGACTCATTTTAGAAAAATTATTTTCACGCATATATAAAAAAAATTAATTTAAAAAGAAAGCAATAATTTTATTTATTTTATGAGCAAAACCGCAAGGTACCTTTAAGAACTCAAATAGCGGTTAACTAAAAGTCAAAAGTCAAATACAAAAAATAAAAATACAAATTAGGTCAATAAAGATAAAAACAACATAATTGGAGTTTAGCACTCAGGACTCTAGAGAATAAATTTCCGAAACAAATTTTTTAAATTTAGTAATGATGGGAAATTCCATTGCGGCATTAGGTAAATTATTCCATAACTTAATAGTGCGTATAAAGAAGTTATTTTTTGGTAAATCTTCTGACCTGGAGTCTTACCACTTTAAGTTGTGGACGAGATGAAAAAATAAAATATTTTTTAGGGTGTAAACTGGTTTTACCCTGAGAATTTTGGAAATCTTATTCATATCAGTAATATTTCTTCTGTCACTAAGCTTATTTAAACTACAGGTTTTAAGCCTTTGTTTATATGGTATAGCTTTTGAACCGCATTTTTTAAAATATTTCTTGTAAAATATTTTTGAACGCCTTCAATTCTTTTACTTTGTTCTTTTGAAGTATGTTTCATATTTCAGAGGCATATTTCGAAATAAGTCCGAACATAACTTTTATATGCTAATGATTATGTACTGATACTCCTTGTTTTTAATGTTTTTAAAATTTGATATGCAGTGTAATAGGCGGTTTTTAAGATATGATTGATATGATTATTGAATGAAAGCTTCTGGTCAATTAAGACACCCAAATCACGGACACAGTTTGTTACGCTAATTTCATTTTCGCCTATTTTATATGCTTGCCTAGTTTTAATTATTAAAACAAATTCAAAATGATTGTAAAATTTAAAAAATAATTATATGTGACAAAAATAAAATAACAAACAATTTAATTCAAAATAATATTAGATTCACAACTAAGAGAAAATATTTTATTATTATAAATATAAAGATTAAAAAAGAAGAAAAAAAATGAACTATTTAGGAAAAATATGTTCAATTAAAAAAGATGATTACGATCATTTAGTTTTTTCAACGAACAGATGGCACTTGAAAAAACCGGCTGATTATTAAATAATTAAGAATAAATTGAAATAAACATTTCTTATTGTAATTATTCGTGAAAAGATACATATTTATATCCCAACTTCTTAATTGAAAATCTGAAACAAGTCAGTATAAATTTTGATTATTAATTATATATATGTGCAGAAAATAATAAAGTCATGCCAATTTAAATCAAATATAAAATAATGCAAAAATAAAATGAATGCAAGTTTCTTTTAAAAAATGAGAATTTTTATTTTTTTCTGCACGTCTTTTTACGAAAATACTCTCGAATTTTCAAGATTTTCCCCGGCGGCGCCTATCGGCAATGCGGGCCCTTCCTTTTTTCGGAAATAAAAATTTTATTTTAAAATTTAAAAGTCAAATTGCTCAGGGAAATAGTTGGCGGAGAGAAATAATGAAACTAAAAAAACTAAATAGTAACAATATATTAATAAACTAGGGAGTCACGAACCAAGCAGATTTACAAATTACTGAAAATTTAAAAATAGAATAAAATATTAAAAGTTATAAGATGGAATCGTGATAAAAAAAAAAGAATAAATCAAATATTAACAATATAACCTAAAAGCAAAGATTAGTTAAAAATCAATCGAATATTTGGCTGCAGAATTATTTAAAATATTTTAAAATTTTTGAATTTAATTCATTTGTGATTATAATTACACCCGATAACTCTATGAAAATAGGTAGTTTTTTATTAATATAGTGTAATGGATTTTTTATGGAATTTTTTTTTTAACTTTTAACATTTATTTGTTTCTGCTTTTTAACACTTTGATATTTTTTTACTCGGAGTTTTTGAAGGATACGCTATTAATTAATAAGATATTTATTTTTTTACTCATGTTCAATAACAGCTTGTAAGTTGTGACGTTTTCGTCTGTATAAATAAAAAATGAAAATTAAAATCTGTAAATTGACTATTCTGGTAAAATAAAAAGATTTATTTATTTGTATTTATATAAAAAAACATTACGGTAAAATAAATCTTGATTGATGCCTCTTCTCAGCTTTGTTTGGTTATTTATACTTCGATTTATATGTAGCTTATTTATTTTCCCAAATTGCAAATAATTTTATTTCTATTTTTTTAAACAATTTTTTTTACTATGTGTCTTATTAATATAAATCCTATATACTAAATGAAGGTTCTGACGCACAGCTCTCTTTCTTTGAATTACGCGAAAAAAAACATTTTGCCAAAGAAAAAAAATATCACTTCTCTCTTTTTCTCTTCGCTTGCCTTTTTCTCTCTCCCAGTCTAAAAGTTTTTTTGTTTACCGATTTTTTTGCATCTTTTTTTGTTTGTTATTCAATACAAAAGAGAACTGACTGAAAGGAAATGACACTAAATTTTGTGTATGTGAAATTTAAAAATTTTTTAGAAATTGCTTTTATTTGTTGTTTCGTAAAAGTATTTTGACCGTTTTTTTTTGATTTTTTAGAAATTCCTTAAAAGTGCAAATAAGCGAAAGATATACTTACTTTTAATAACCGATCTTTTGAAGAACCAATAAGTTTTTTTAAATAATTAGAAATAAAAATTTTTTTTAAAAGTTTGATTTTAAATTATTCCCTTTGAAATACTTCACCATAAAAAAAACGTTCCCTAATTAGTATTTCAGACAATAGAATCAATACTAAAAATTTCCCTATTTAAAATTATTTTCCACTTCATCAAAATGAATTCTTTTACAAAGACAGAGTGAGATAAAGTAATAGCGACGAGGGAGAAGGAAGAGGACGAGAGAGGAAAGAGAGGGTATAATTTTTATTTTTTTATTAAAAAAAAATCTTAAAATTAAACCCAAGATACAGTGGGGGAGAGAGTGAGAATGAGAAAGACAAAGATAGTGAGAAGAGAATGAGACTGAGAGGGCAAACGGGAAAGAAAGATAAAGCTAGAGAAAGAGACGGTGAGAGGGAGGGGAAGAAAAAAAAGAACGAAATAAAGGTAGAGTGGGACAAAGAGAGAGAATATGCGACATGAGGAAAATGAGAAAGAGAGGGAGAGAGAAGCAGTAAATAGGAGAGAGAGAAAGAGGAAGTGAGAGGGAGAAAGGTAGAGAAGAGGTGAAAGAAGGAGACGAAATGAAAAAAGATAAAGAGTAAATAAAGAGACAAAGAAATAGAAATAGCAAGAGAAGAACAGAGGTATAGAGAGATTGAGATGAGAAAAAAAAGAATAGAGCGAAACGGATAAAATAGGGGTAGGAAAGAAAGAGAAGTAGAGTAAAGGAGAGAAGAAAAAAAGAGATGAGGCAAAGAGTGTGGGTTTTAAACAAAGAACAAAAAATTTTAAACACGTTGATGCCAATATATTTACCGAAAAAAACCCACATACCTAATCTATAAAAAGAATAGAGAAAGTACTAACATTAACGGTCGGGGTCATTTTGGCGTGGGCCATTTTGGCGTGCCACTTTGGCGTGGCCGTTTTGGCATGGTTGGTTATAACTTTTCTCAAAGGCAACCAAATTAAATATTCTTAGTATCATTCGATGGCCCTAAGTGTTCACTATTAGCCTGAAAATTCAAAAAATTTGGCCCAGCTAATAAAAAGTTAGGTTCAAAAAAGTTCAAAACTTTGAGCAAATTTCCGAACTTTGAAAATTTTCGTACTTTTTTGAACATAACTTCTTATTAACTGGATCAAATTTTTTGAAATTTTGCAAGCTTACAGAGCTTACCAAGAGCTATCGAATGATACGAAGAATATTTAATTTGGTTGCCTGAGAAAAGTTTTATCCAATCACGCCAAAATGACCTGTTTCGAACATTAATCGTTTCGGTATTTTTTCAAATAAAAGCGATTAAGAATTGACGCCAATTAAAATTGTAAAAGTGTTAATTAAGATAACCCAAAAAATCAAAGAAATTTATAAAGATACTAAAGAGCGGGAGGGCACCGCGAAGCGGTGCCCGGCCGCTCGTTATTTATTTATGCAATTCTATTAAAATTGGTTTTTTTTATATAGGAAATTCCAACGCTAAATTCCGCGAAGCCTTTCAAATTTTTTATAGTTTAGAATAAGCATCTAAATAAATTTTCAATAATATTTTTATTGGCTTTGTTGATTAATACAATATGAGCATATAATAACCATTAATCAATTAATTTAAGAATTAATGTAAAAAAAAAAGAATTGTTTGTTGAACCAGTAACACATTAAGTCTAAAAAATGTATGGCTCGCAATGCGGAGTTGATAAGAAATTTTAAAATTTATTTACCGTTATAGAATTTTTACAAAATTTGTTAAAAAGTTACAAAAAATAAAATGAATTTATAATGTTTTTTTGGCTCCCGTGAAAGGTGTGTCTGATTTCTGTCTTTTTATCACCTTTTTTCAGCTTTTAATTAGGATTATTTGGAAATTAATTAAGTAAATTTGAGAGATTATGATTAGTTAAACTGGTTCTTCTTGTTCAGATAATATTAAACTGTATGGGTTACGGACTATTTATTTATTTCGAAAAAATTATTATTTTATTGAATATTTCAAAAATTTATTTTAAATTTTGTTTCTCATTTAAAAATTTTCAATAATTGCATATTCTTAGTTGTCGCGAAATTCGAAGTGAAGGAAATGATCAAAAAGGTGTTACTTAAATAGGCCGGACAAAGTGAGGGAGGAGCAAAATAAGGCGGAGGTGGAGCATTTTTGAGAGGGACAATTGCGGGGGAGGAGCACTTTCGGGGAAGAATTTAACAACAAAAAGGGAATGACTAGGCTAGGAAATGAAGAATATCACAGAAAAGGATGAAAGGTTGACTAGAAATAATAAATGAAAGTGAGTAAGGTAAAAAAAAACGGAAATATCACAGAAATTAAATAATACAGCATCCGTCTTGCCGCTATATGCTAGTAAAAAGCAGTTGTATGCTTTTATCATTTTATGCATTTATTGGACAAATTACTTTATTCGAGGATTTGAATTGATGATAGGTTTTTATTAATATAGTTGTGTTGATTTTTTTATGAATTTTTTTTTTAAACTTTTTAAAATTTATTTATTTTTGTTTTTTTAACACTTAATTATTTTTTTACTCGGAGTGTTTGAATGTATAAGTTTTTTAATTATGTAAATAAGATTAATTTTTTTTACTCATGTTGAGTAACATTTTTTAGGTTCAACCGTTTGCATCGATATTATTATACTCTAAATTTGTAAATTCAAAATCATATTATTTAAGAAAAATATTTCTATTTCTTTAATCCTATTATAATGATTCCAAGATATAATTTTTAATTTTTTCATTGATCAAACAATCACATATCTGTTCCAGATACGGTGCAATGTTTCTGTTCCAAACCGTATTTTCTTATTAGCAAATTAAAATATTTATTTTCTTTTAATTGTAAAGTTTTAATTTTTTCTTGCACTTTTTTAAAATCTAATATTTGAATGCAAAATTAATTTTTTGAAAAAAAATATAAAAAGAAAATTTTGTTCATATCATTTCTTTGTTTAATGCGATGAGCTCACCTCCTTTATAACACAAATTACTTTTTTTTTGTGAAAACTCAAATAGATAAAATAAAAAGGTAAAAATAATTTAAAAAGATTTATTTATTATCTTTATTCGTATTTTAAAATTAAGTAGCATTTAATAAATTAATCTAAATCTTTCAAAATCTTCTATTTCAAAAAACAGGTTTTTAAAATGCATATTATTTTCTGGATCTCAATTATTTTAACAAATCCTTTTTTTGGTAAACCGTCAAAAAGTGTCACAGCTTGAAAATTAATAAGTTTTAACTTGCTATTAACGACTTAAAATTGTATGGTTTTAAAGATTTTGAATACCTTTGCCTAAATGATACGAGAAAATTATTATTCTTTTATTATTTATTTCGTTATGTTTGCGTGATATAATTTATTTAAACCCAATTTTGAATAACGTCTTAGCTCATTCTTTTTCCAAATTTATTTTTTGTCAATCAATGAGTCAAATTTTATAATTTTTTAAAGGGAATTTTTGAAATTTTTTTTCTTTTATGCAATAATTTTAACATATATTAAACGTAAAGATTTTTTTTTTTTTGAAAAAAAGGAACCTATAAAAATATTACGCGAATAAAAAGTTTTAAGCTGAATAATAAACTCTGGTGCACACAAATACATATTCTGAAGAAGCAGTGCAGCTTTTTAAGCCTCAGTTTTGTAAAATTTCGAAATTAATAAAATCAGATAATTAATTTGAAAATTATAATATCGTCAAATAACAAAAGTTTCGTAATAAATGGCATCATTATATTTAATCTAAAGTTAGATAGAAAATTATTTTATTTACTGCCTGATGCTTGTTATTCTTTTTTGTTAACGCCAATAAAATTCGTGTTGAAGTTTTGGATTTGGCGAAAATGGATGTAGATTTTTGTCATCGACCCTGAACCCTCCAGGAATGTTTTTTCGATTTTTGTTTTGGCTTGCCTAATTTTTAGCGCAAAATTATGCCTAAAAAACAGCAAAATTATAGAAATTTTTATTATTAAAAAACTAAAAAAAAAATCTAACCCCAAAAAAAAGAAAACAAAAAAAAATTTCAAAAAAAAAAATTTCAAAATATTGATAAAATTAGATGAAAATAATTTTTATTGAACCAAAATAAAAATAAATAAATAGATAATAAAAAAAATTAAATCAAAAAAAAAAAAAATTAAATTCTTTTCAAAATTAAATTTAAATACAATATTAAGAAATTCTTGAATTGAAGATAAATTTAAAACATTAAAAACTTAACGAAAAAAATGCTGTAGGGTCGTCAGGCCCACTGACCCGACCCGACCTTTATCTTCGTGTAGGAGGCCGATCATAAAAATATTAAATTAACTTAAATTTCAACAAATAACTCAAAGTTAGGTTTTCAATTTAAAAAAAAAATTAAAATATATAACATTAAATGAAAAACAATTTAAGTAAATATTTTATTTTTAAAAATAATTATACAATTTCTGCTTTTAGGTAAAATATATTTGAAAAAAAATCATGGAAATTTTCTTCTTTAATTGATCTTTCAAGTAAATTTTAAAAATTGTAACTTTGTAGGCAAAATGTCAAATTCAAAGTAAATTTTGTTTTCATTCATAAAATGAAATAATTATACAGATTTTAGTTAAAACCCCCAAATCATTTAAAAAAAATAAAATAAAACAAATATGAAGAAATTATAAGATTTATCAAATTAAAAAAAATAATTAGGAAATAACTTTTTATAAAACATAAATGAGGCAAGATTTTGAAGAAAAAAAACCAAAAATGTAAAAAAAATTTTTAAAATAAAAATTAAATTTGTACTCAATATTGGGACATTTTTTTACATAGAATAAATAAAATAAAGAAAATAAATGATTTCTAAGATAAATATAACATCATTACTGTAGAAAAAAACAATACAAGCTAAATTAATTGGAATTAAACTGGAAAATATGTAGACAAAATTATCGATCTTTCTCTGCCAGCTCAATTTGAAATTTAAATTGCTGAGGAAAAAAATAAATAAATTTTTAATCAAAACTTAAGGAACAAACGTCAAACAGAGAAAAGAAAAATTTAGTAAAGTGAACGCGCAATAATATAAAAAAATATTTACACATGAAGAAGAAAGATATAATATTTAAAAAACTAACGAAAAGGAATTCTAAATTGTATCAAAAAAAAATTAATTCAAATAAACTTCGCGACATCAAAATTCGAGTGAAAAGGGTGAATGCGCATTTCTCTAGACTTTATATACATCAACTCAATCTTCAGGCTTTTTTTAAAAATTTATTATTTTACTTTTTTTAATCCATATGAAAGAATTTAAACAATTATTTTTTTATTATTATTATTATTATATAAGTATATGTATATTACATTTTTTAAAAAATTAGTTTCTGTTTATATCTTTTGATTTAATTCTTTCATTTTTCCATAATGAAATGAGCAAAAATTTCAAATAAACGAGTAGGCAGATTCGATGAGAAGGACAAACATTTTTTTATTTTTTGAAAATAAATTATGTTTTTAGTTGCAATTTAAAGCAAATGGTAGATGCATTTTTTCTTGTCATTATCTTTTTTAGGATATTCATAAATTGTTGCGAGTTGATTTAAATTTTTAAAAAATTGTATTCTACAATTTATTTTTTATTTTATTTTTTTGCTAAAGCTTATGGGTTTTTTATGACTTTTTTTGGTATTAACGAATGACTAATAAACAAATTTTTTGGCTATGAGCTGCTGAATTTTCAAAGACTAGAGAACATAGAAACCAGACCCCAAAAATCGAGAAAATTCTCGAACCGAGAATGAGGCTGTTTTTGCCAGCCAAATGATATTTTAAATTTTTTATCTTAAATTTTGAAATCATAAAAATTCGAATTATTTTTTTGATAATCATATTTTGGAGAAAAAATTTAAAAAATTCAAAACTAAAGACAAAGAAAAATAATCGTATTCGAACCAACAAACATTTTAAAGAATTATTGAACAATTAAAACAGTACCAAATCTATGAGGCAAATATTCTAAAGAAGGCATTTCGAAGTAAATATAGCTTTCAAAGAATTTCGAAATTTTTATAAATTATTTTTCTTAAAAATACTGAATTTCTTCTCTGGTTTTTCTGAAAATATTTCTTTAAAAACAAATATGATAGTAAAGTTATTGATTAAAATTTATATATTAAATCAGACAAGCAAGAAAATACCCTTTCAAAAAAATATTTTCAGAATAAAAACTTTTAATAATTTCAAAAACAATCAAATGAACTTTTTGAACTAAATAGCGATTGCAACATATTTGAGAAGTTAAACCTTTATAATTAAATTAAAAAACTTATCTAAAATCTACTTAAACAAATTAGCAAACAATGATAAACATTTAAAATTCTTAATTTGACTTGAACAGTAATTCAACTGGGACAAGTTTTCATATTAAATTAATACAAGAAAGTAAATTAAAAATAATAAATTCGCAATTTGATTATGGTGATATCAATAAATTTAGACCAATCCAATGCCATAATTCTTTTTAATTAGAAACGAAATAAAGGAAGAAAAAGCCTATTAAATTTAAAGAAAAATGAAAATAAAATAAAAAAAATAAATTAGTTGTTTGTTAAGGAACCAATTAATAAATTATTATAATAAACAAGAATAATTAATAAAGCGGACTCCGACACCATGAACAGGTCAGGTCGACTCACACAAAGTCAAGAATGATCATTAAAATGTATATTTTAATGTTTACAGTAATTCACTTCATCCTAACAATTCATGAGCACAATAAAATATCATCTTCTCAATAAAAATTCTAAATCCATTAAAAAAAACTTAATAATAAAATTTGTGTATATCAAAAATTATCAAAGCAATAAATTAATTAAACCGTATTTTAAATTTATAAAAATAAATCTAATCAAGTCATTCCTTAGTTAATTTAAAGAATATGCAAAAGAATATTGCCATAACGTGAGATTTCAAATATTATTTATTAAGACAAATGAACTAATAATCGCTCAGTTACTGCTTTTTCATCGGTAACTTTTACTTTGTTATAAAATCTGAGAGCTTAAAATCTTTGGAATGATACCGAGTTTGTGAAATCTGATTCGAAAATATAAAAGTACCATGCCCAAAACGAGATTTTTAGTTGCTCTTATTAATTGTTGTAATATTGAACCACCAATATTTGAAAAATCTTTATCCTTTTATTGCATTTTCTAAACTTCTGGGTCTTTGATTGATAATTTTGTTTTTTTTTAATTACATTTAATTCTGGTATAAAAGATAATTATTTTTTTTCAATATATAAAGCATCTTTTGTCTACCCATTATCTATCACTTTTTTTTTGAGTTTTTCATTTTCTAAAGCAAATTGCGAATGCAATTATTTTCGCTTGATTTTGTTTATGATGTTATTTTCGCTTATTTTTATTTATTTCAAAAATCTTTAAAACATTGCCAAAAAGCGGACACTTTTTAAAAATAAGAATTTCCTTAATATCCAATTAATGTGTAATTCTTTCATAGCTATTTTGAAAAATTTTTCTCATTGCAAAGTACCTATTTTGGAATAGTGCTGGGATATTTCTTAAAACCGCCACTATGTGCATTTCTTAAATCCGCCAGGGCATTTTTGGCCATTTATTAAATCGCTTAACATGGCTTAACGAAAACTTCAAATAGCTTTTGAAATGGCACCAAATTTTTAGCTAAGACGTAGTTTTACTTAAATTAAATAATACCTTATTATTTTTTGTTATGGTGATGTTATTTTCATGTTTGCTTCATTATATGTATAAATTCATTTTAATAAATGTATGGATTAACTTTTATACAAGTTTTGAATTTGATTCTAATTAAGTTTTATTTATATATAACCAATGATCATCTTTTAATTATTTTTTTAGTTTATACTTTCTTATTTTAATTTTGTTTGTGACTAATGAATTACAATTCCATGTCATAATCGTCCTTTTGATTGTTGCCGTGCACACTTCCTCGTGTAATTTAAATTGTATTATAAATTTAATAATTTTTTAAATAATGCGTATTGGTGTTTCCTTTTCTTCTTGATGAGTTAACTTTTATTACCAATTTTAAGTAACACTTCTCGTCATCAACCTGACTTGGCATTGTCAATCTATTTATGTCTCTATTTATATATCACTAATACATTTCTAATATCTATAAAACATGGCAAAAAAAGCAATTAATTATTTGTTTGATTTCGAATAAATTTTGGTGCCAGTTGAAAATCTTTTATCCTTTTTTTTTTATTCCGAGCCGATTGCACCAGCTTTGCCGCGCAAATTATTGTTAGTTGTAGATTTCGAGAAAGAAATATAACAATATTTTTAGTTTGCCAAATTTGTTTTGTTTATTTTGTTCAAACTTATACAATTTTTCGTCACTATTCTCCCTCTATTTTTTAAAGTTAAATATTATTAGTCGAAGAATATGTCATATGTAAAATATTAAGTTAATTTTTTTCATCATCATTTAAAAATTTATTTCATAATATTAATAATTAATTATTTCTAAATTTTTTACTAGTTTTTTGTTTAGCACCTAAAAACATGCTTTTGAATTCTCCATCTCTTTGTTAGTTCTTTGGCACTTATGGGATTTACCAATTATAAATAAATTTGCCAGAGGATATTATGATGGGGTTTGCAACGATTCTCCAACCGTTGGTTGCTTTTCCCCATATTCATGAATATTTTCATCCATTTCTCAGTCCTAATTTTCTCATGTATTAATTGAAATATTTTCTATTAATATCAATTATTTGTTTTTATTCACAGATTTCTGCAATTTTGGTAAATTTTTTAGAGATTTTTATTTTTAAAAATTTTACTGATGAAAATTAAAGATAATTTTCCAATTTTCTATATTGAAAAAGGGCATTTTTCAAAAACCTTTTTCGGGTTTAGGAAACCAAAACCGGGGGGACCGGTTTAAACCAGTCGTGTACTACCCTATTATCTACTATTAAAATATTCAACAAAATTTTTATTAGAAATATTTAAATTTGATTTTTTTAAAATTTTTATTATATATTTATAGTGAAGCAGGTTTTCCGGTCTCTGGTTTTCAGTTTTGTTTTTGCGGCCATATATAGTTTATTTCTACAAATTTTCTTATATTTTAGGCTTTATATGTAAAGCTGTTTAATAAAAGCCTTTTTCGTTTTTTTTGTAATTATCTTTAATAGTGAGTAATTTATTACCTTTACAATTTGAGTATTTTTTCTTGATTGGGTTTCTCAATTTATTTTCTAACCTTCATTCCTGTTAATTTTTTGTTAGTAATCTTCTTACTTGTGGTTTGCTCAATAACGTAGTTCGTTTATCTGTTGGGCGTTTGGTAATTTATTTAATTATGAATTTAATTTATAATTGAAGATTAAATTTTTTATTTTTTTTTGCAAAATAATTATTTCAACCGCATAAAATTATTATTTTTTTTATTGAATATGCATATATTGGGGTTTTGATTTTTATTTATGCTTGCTTGAAATATATTTAATTTTCTATTTAAAATTTATCTTTATAAGAGTTTTGTTTCTACCAAAAACTGGATTTTAATTTTTGATTCTTTCTTTTTTGGGAGCCGACTAATTTTAATGGATTTCTTAATTATTTCCATTATTCATAATTTGAGCTTTTCTAACTATTTTTCCATTTAATTTCCAATTTTTACAGAAATCCTAATCCCGCCCAACTTTAACATATTAATCGTTGTATGAATATTTTGAAATTTAAATTTTTTGTTTTTAAATATTATATGAAAATGTTTTTTATACTGACAATTTCTTAACGTTTATTATATGTTGTCGGATAAAATTGTTCCTTACCTAATAAAAATTTATTTTAATCTTTTGAGTTTTATTTTCAATCTTTTTCATCAATTTATTTATTATTTTATTTTATATAGAAGAGAAAATAAATGTAATTAGAAAATGATGACTTCCTGGGAATAAAACATAAACAAACCAAAAAGATTATTCAATTATTGAAAACAAAAGTAAGTTTAGTTTTTTTTTTGTACCATAACACTCGGAATTTTTTTTTATTCGAGATTCGGTCTGGCAGTCGCCTGGGCCAAAATTCTCTGAGCCGAGAAGTAAAGTAAATTTTTTAATGACAATCTTTGCATCGGAATTAAAATGATAAAGAGAAGAATAAAAGCCCCCCCCCCCCCAATTCCTGAAAGGAATATTAAACATAATATAGCAGATGATACTAATGCTATTAAAGTTTGTTTATTTAATTATTTATTTTTTTAAATGTGTTCTTATTAAATTTATTTATTAAAAAAATTAACAAAGACAATAGTTTGATTTAGTCTTTAATTGAGATATTTTTCTTAGTTTAATAGTTGAATTTACCATATGTTGCAAAAAAAAAAAATTAACTTTGGATTTATTTTGTTTTGTTTTTTTATTTATTTATCATTAATTATAATACTAAATTAGAGTTGTATCAATTTTGTTTCGAAATTTTTTTTTAAGTCTAAATAAGTGATAATAAAATTTAAACCCCTGTTGCACATCCTTTATTATCTTAGGAATTAATTTTATTTTTAAATATATTTATATAATCGAGAAATGGTTTATTTAAAAATGATAATTATTTTTTTCCATCCCATCGAATTTTTCTTCCGGCCTTAC
This sequence comes from Heterodera filipjevi, assembly GCA_039877585.1. NCBI lineage: Eukaryota > Metazoa > Nematoda > Chromadorea > Rhabditida > Heteroderidae > Heterodera > Heterodera filipjevi. The sequence continues at coordinate 5,518,446 of JBDPZO010000007.1, read as the reverse complement.
TTGCTCTGAGCATTATTTTTCAAAATTTTTTAATAAATGGTTAAATAAAATAAAACAAGAATATTATTTTAATTCTAAATTATTAGCTCTGTATGATTTTAAAAGCAATTGAAAATTAGCAATTAATTCATCTAAGATTTATTAATTATTTTTTATTATTTGCTCATATCTTTACCTGCTTTTTTTTTTTAATTTAACCCAATTGTTTCATTAAATAAACTTTGTAATAACTAATTTAAAGCATTAACTTTTATAAGTTTTTGTAAGCTAATTATTTTTTTCAGACAATTTTTAAGGTAATTTATTTTATAGAGAAATTAAGAAAATCCATTTTTGTAATCCTAGGTATTAAAAATAATTTGCTGAATTTTTCATTGATTGTTAGTTTTTCTAAGTTTTTTTCAAAAAAAAAAAACACATTTTATCGTAAAGAAAAGAAGAACATTTTTTTAAATAATTTGAAGCTAATTCTGCATAGGATTTTTTTTTGTTCTAGTTTGATTTTTTTTACACTTTTTCCCAACAATCGAAGTAAAATATTTAAGATTGTCAAACAATTATTATTTTTATGATTATTATAATTAAAGTTGAATTTCATATGAGTAAGAAAATTCATATTTTGGTCGTATTTTTAAGCAAGTCATTGTGCTTATATATATTTTTTTCCTTTTAAAAGCTATCTTTTGCACCTATCTTGTGATAATCGTATAAATATATTTTTTTAATTTTATTTTACAATTATTATTTTAATGCAGCAAACTTTTTATTTATTTCTTTGTGTTTTATTTTTAATCTTGCTTGTTGGAGTATATTAGTTTCAGGGTGTGGTTGCTGCTTAAAAATACCTTTTTAAAATTTTGTTTTTACTTTCTGAATTCTTAACTTTTTTTTTCTCATATTTCATTATTTAGTTTTAAATTTGGTTTTAAATAATGAAAAAGTTTATTTAATTTATAAAAAAAATATATTTTATTTAAATAAACCTTTATTATTTTAAATACTGATCATTTAAATAATTAAGGGAGATTCATTTTAAAGTGTTATTTCCAATAAATTTTTGGCTTTTTCTCTTTTATTCATATTGATGAATATTTTATAATAATTGCGCGGTTTTCTAAATTTGCTCAATTGCAATTTTGATTCACTGAGTCTCTTAATTTTTTTTTAATTATTCATTTTTTGCTATCATAAATTAGAATTTGTTGTCTTTTTTTCTCTTCATTATTAGTTCAAAAAATGTATTTATTTTTTTGAACATTAGGCCTAACCGGTTTCAGTTCACTAAATCGCCAAATTTTTTAATGAAATTTGATTTTTTTTTCAAATATTGTGAAGAAAAAATTAGCTAATTTTTATAGTTTTAATCTTGTTTCCAAATTTTTTGGGAGATTCTTCATTTAATTTTTATAAATTTAAGTTGTTTTTTTATGAATTTCTTTTAAAAAATTTAAAGACATTTATTAACAATTATTTTGCAAAAAATCATATAAAACCAAAATTGTTTTTTTTTCATTTTTTGTCCTTCGACGTAGCAGCGATTTAGCATATGTGTATATATAAAAATTGTAAGTTTTAAGTTAGGGCTAACAGATGAAAAGACTTATTTTGAAAACCCCGACTTTTCGGAGGAGAGGTCATCCGGCGGTTTCTATCACATCTTAAAATTAAAATAAAAAGCAAAATTCGAAGGAACTCCGACAATTTTGAAAATATTTTGGGGAATTGAGTAAAAAAATTTTAGTTGCAAAATTGTTTGAAGCCGCCAAAATATTTTTCTTCTTTATTCCATTTTATGATGATATTTACAAAATTCTTCTTTCAATTGTATTGTATTACCTTTTAGGATTATTATTTCTTTTTAATTTTATGGAGTAAGATTTTAAATTTAATTTACTTTTAGTATATTCTTCATCCTTATTGTCGAGTTGGCTCATTCGGATAGAGCAGCAGTTGTGAGACAATAGTATAATTAAGTAATTAGTTTTATTTGTATTTTTAAAGCTTTATTTTTTATAAATAAAATTAAAAAGCGTTAATTTCTTGTTATGCACCGTTTTTTTTGATAGACGCTATGTCCCGGATTTCGATATTTTTAAAATATTTTTAAATATTAAATATGGCCATAACATGTCAATTTGAGTGTTTACCATTATTTATCGCCTCACATTTATTTTTAAAATGGTTTAATAATCAATGAGCATATATGGTTGCCGAAGATATCATGTCTAGTTTGTAATTGGTTGGTTTATTTTTTAAATAAGATATTCTTTGAAAATTGTGATTATAATTTTTTTTTTATTGTTTTGCTTTTGTTTTTAATTTTATTTTCGTTTCTTGTTAAAAGGAGAGCATTTTTAAATACATCATTCCATGAGTTTATAGCTCAAATATGGGTAATTAAATTCGGAGCAAAATAAAAGTTTTATATTTGTAAATGGTTATTATCAATTATGTGTGTTTATATTATTTGGCATCATTTTATTTATTTGTGAGTTTATTTTTTTGTATATTTTTGTGCTCTTATTTTCAATTCTTTTTTTTTGTTTTTCTTTCTAATAATGAGATAAGTTAATGTCTATATTCTTTGGTCTTTCCTACCATTTTTGTATGTCATGTACTTAACAGAAATTTGTTTTTAATTTTTAAATTGACAGTATTCATTTAATTGTAATTATCTATGTATTTTTCCTTATTATATTTCCCAGTCTTTTTTTATTGCCTATTTTTGATTATTCTATTCGCTATCCAAACTTTTTTGTCGTAAATTTTAAATTAGTTATGTCAATTTTTTGCATTTTTTGGCAACTTCTTTTTAAAAACAAAGTGATTTTTGAAATTTGCCTAATGAATAGAGCCAATTAAGAGCAATCGGACGAAAAGTAATTGTTAGTAAACTTTATTTTAATATTTTTACTTCACGGGAAATAAAATTTATTTGGAATGAAAAATTTATGCCTCAAAATGACGAGAAAAAAATATATTTGACTGGTATAATTATGTCAATTGAGTATAGTGAGAGGATTGGAAATGAGGGTGGCATTCATTAAGGGATGCGATCCCCCACGGCAACTGAAAGATCTATAATTATTTTTTTTTATTATATTTTTTATGTTTCTAGAAATAAAACGCCCGTTTGGCGGTTTTTAAGAAACGCCCAAAATGGCGAACAAAACACGAAACCAAACGAAACAACGCGGTTTAGAAAAACATGTTCTTCTAATAAAGAATAACACATACTATCAATTAGAGTTGGCCGGTATCGGCACCTTTGGAAAGCACCGGTACCTGTACGAACTGGTACCCTGATGAACCGACACCGGTACCCAATTTTTCGACCAGTGCCGGTACTAAACGGTACTTTTTTTAGAAACATAAAATATAATAATAAAAAAATAATTATTAAAAAGAAAGCTCGTGTCAAAATCAGTAAATAATTATTAAAAAGAAAGCTCGTATCAAAATCAGTGATGCCACATCAAAATTTTTAAAGAGCAATTTGGGTCGGCGATTACCGATAAGGCACCGCCGGGAAAATTTTAACAAATCTGGTTTAGATTTATTAACAGATTTTGACGAAAAAACTTGTCAAAAATCCCATCTTTCAAATAACCTTTATGCGTCCTATCAAATTATCAGCTACATTTTGCGTAATAAGTATAAAACGTAAATGCGGAGAGATTTTTTCAGCCCAACCCAAGTTGCCCAAATTCCTTGTCGATTTAGACGCATAAACTGAACTAGCACTAAAATAGGTGCCAATAGTTTCATGGTGCCAACCCCCAAAATAGTTTTATTATTACTCATTTTATTCTGGTATTTCTTCTATTATTTTTTCGTTTTTGGCTGTTTAATAATTTTGCTAAGAATTATTAATTAAATATATGCTTCAAAAAATATTCAAAAAAATCAAAGATTAAAGAATTAATGATATAAAAAAGCAATTATTTGAATTTATATGGGGCACAACGAAAAACCGAAAAAAATCAAATTTTAATTCATATAAGTTAAATAAGTATTGTTCTTTTTTTGACCTGATTTAAACAAGTATCATTTATGTTTACTTATGCTTTTTTGTAATTAAAGGGCGCCCGCAAAGGGCCAATTAGACTTTGACCAATTCAAACAATTTTTTAAGTTTCATCCTTTGTCATAATAAAGATTATTATAAAACCCACATATTTAATATATTATTTTTATATTGTAACTTATAAAAAAAATAAACGAAAATTGTTCAGAAATGATTAAAATAAAAAAATTTTAATTAAAACAAAAGTTTTTAAAGAAGTTAAAACTAGAGTAAAAAATAAAAATAAATCAATTAGAAAAAATGGGAATTCATTCATTTCATTTAATCCCATATACTTGAGAAGATAATAATGTCCGAATATTCTTCTTAAAATTAATATTTTCAGATTTATTAAATATAATAATGAATAAACAAGAGAAGAAATGCAAGATTACATTTAAATAATTAAAAGAATCACAGTAAAAGACAAAATTATATATCCTAATAAATTATAGAAAAAATAAATTAATGAATTTTAAATAAGCAGAATAAAAATAAACTTTAATTATAACCAAAAAAATAAAATGTCAGTCATTTTTTATCTTAAAACTATATTTTCATTCTTTAAATTATTTAAAAACAATATAATAAGAAAAATAGAGAGTTATAATAAATTATTTTATTAAAATAAAAACACACACCGAAAAATGGCGCAGAACAAGAACATGAACATGTTATGGCGCCTTTGAACTTTAATTGAACCTGAATCATAATTAATAAAAGGGTTGCGAACATTTATTGAAACTTAATAAAATAAAAGAGTTCAAACGGATGATCTCAAATAACAACGGAGGGGCATTATATTTAAAAAAATAAGAATAAATAATGTGGAAAGATAAAATTAACCAATGATAAAAAAAGGAAATTCTTATTAATAGAACTAAAAATGACAAATAAAAGAAATTTAAATAAATAAAAATATTCATATTATTTAAGCTTTTTTCACATTAAAAACAGTTTTATATTAAAAATATTTAATTTTCAAATCATAATAACAAAAAAAAAAAAACAACAGACAATTTTACAAACATTGAATTTTGCGCAAAGGCAAAACTCATAATCAAAAAAAGACAAAAATTGAGATAAGTCCCACAAACAATATCAGAAAGAAAGATGGCTTTAACAACTCAATTAAAAAGAAATATACGGCGCAAGATTAAGAAATATAGCAAAAAAAAATAAACAAACTTACAAAGAAATGAAAAAATAATAAAGAAATTAAATTCCTTTTAAATTAAATATAAATATAAATTTAATAAAACAAAATCATTTAAAAAAATTTTAGAAAAATAGTCAGCGCTTTAAGAGTTTTCTTATTTTTCTCCCTGTACGAGAAAATTTATGAAAAATCGAGCAGAAAACTCAATATTTGTCATAACGAAATATAACTTAAATGCATAAAAAAGATTTCACGGTCGGCCGACACTATAGACACTGACATGTTTCGTCTTAACACCACATGAATTAAAAAACAAAACTATAATAAAAAACATATAGTTAATTTAATAAAAATTATTGCAATATAATTTATAAAATAAAAAATTAAGAAACGAAAATTAAAAAAATTATTAAAGAAGGTACTCTATTATGTTAAAAAGAAATAATTCTTATAAACCAAACGATATAATCAAAAACAAAGATTCAAATTTAAAAATTGTATTAAAAAAATTGTAGAGCTGTTTTTCTGAATATAATTTTTATAATTTAATTATTATTTTCTTTCGCTGTTTTCAAAAATTAAATTTGTTTTAATTTTTCTAATCTAATAAAAAAAAATTCTGAATTACATAGAACTAAGTGATGGTTTATTATTTATTTAGCAAATCCCCCTTTTTTAGCTATAGTTTGAATCAATAAAAAATCGCCATATTTTAGGCATTTTGTTTTGTTTCGCTGCCAGTTTTTACTTAGTAAAAAGTTCCAAATTTTTGCGCCCATATTATGCCAAATATTCGTACCTTGAAAATATGTGGGTAAGATTAAAAACCTCAAAAAACTTGTTATTAAAAAAATTTAAAAAACCACTTAAAGAATTGGATATGAATTACCTTTTGAATAAAAAGCTTTTTAAAATATTTTTAAAAAACTTGAAAAGAATATCAGATTTAAAAAAAGGCAAAGACAAGATTATTGGTCAAATTTAAATTTTTATTGCATTATTAAAAGACCCAAAACCTAATTACGTTCCAATTCAAATACGACCAGCATAATATGATTTTTTAATAAAATTATTCTAAATGTTAAAAAAACGCGGCAATACTTTAATTAAAAAAAAATAAATTTCTGCAATTTTTTTATCTTTCCTTTTTCATATGATGAAAGATGGGATTTTTGACATGACAAGTTTTTTCGTCAAAATCTGTTAATAAATCAAAACAAGATTTTTAAAAATTTTCCCGGCGGTACCTTATCGGTAATCGCAGACCCAAATTGCTCAAATGAGGCTTTTGAAAATTTTGATGTGCCATCACTGATTTTGATACGAACTTTCTTTTTAATAATTAATTTTTTTTTATTAATTTTATGTTTCTAGAAAAAAGTACCGTTTAGTACTGATACCGGTCGAAAAATTGGGTACCGGTGCTTTCCAAAGATGCCGGTACCGGCCAACTCTAATTGAGAGTATGTGTTATTCTTTATTAGAAGAACATGTTTTTCTAAAGAGCGTTGTTTCGTTTGGTTTCGTGTTTTGTTGCTCTATTTTTTTTTTGTTTATTTTAATTGGTTCATAATATTTTTTTTTGATCTAAGTCGTTTCCTAAAACCGCCTTTCAAAAATTTGATTAAATATATTTTTTCTCCTCATTTTGAGGCATAAATTTTTTATTCCAAATAAATTTTATTTACCGTGAAGTAAAAATATTGAAATAAAGTTTAGTACCAATTACTTTTCGTCCCATTGCTCTTAATTGGCTCTATTCATTAGGCAAATTTCAAAAATCACTTAAAAAGTAGTTGCCAAAAAAACTATTATGAACACAAACAACAAATTATTTTTCTTAAAAAAGAAAAACGGAAAAACGAAAATCAAATAAAAGATTTTCGCAAAATCAAAAAATGCAAATGAAATATCAAAACCAAACATTTCCTTTTTTCTAACACTTTTCTAACGCAATATACCACATAACGCCACACACAAATTCAAACCATGACACATACAGACAAACCCCAAACTTTATTATATAAGATTAATATATTTCATCGTAACAAAATTAATATACAATTAAGAATCTCAATTAAGATGTTAATAATTTAATAATAAGTATCTTTTGAATAATTTCAAAATGAATTTTTATTTAGTAAAAGATTTACACTACAAAAAAATTTTAAAATAATTAAAAATTTCTTTTTGACATTGATACAAATAAATTCCATCAGTATCTAAAACCCTTTATTTGAATTTAAGCTTAAATTTTTAATATCATATCGAAAATATTAAAGAATATTTGTGATTCAATAAATTTATCCAAATAATAACAATAATTTGATATTAAATAAAATTGGTAAAATTAAAATTTTGTACAATAAAAAATTAAAAAATATAGTTATACTTTGTTTTCAATGAAAAAAACAAAATTAAACCCATAAAAAAATTTTAATAATAATTCTAAATAATTTACTTTATTTTATTTTATTTTATTAACTTGTTTAAAGCGTGGTAATATTTTGAAAAATTTAAATATGGTTAAATATTAAATTAAGCAAATAAAAATATTTCTTAAGTTTATTCACTTTATTAACTTGGTAATATTCCTAAAAAGCAATTAAAAAAATTTCTTAATTTTGAAAGTAAGAAAAACGGAATAAAAATGCATTTAATATTGCATTTTTATAGGATTTTTAAGTTAATCTGAACATAATACGTTATACCGAATACGGCTAGTTGACTTTTCAATAATATTGTGAATATTAATAACATCAATTTATTATTTAATTTACGTATAAAACAATTGCTATAACTAAATCTATCTTTATTTAAATGAAATTTATTATTGGGGTTTATATATTTTTTTATTTTATTAAACACGTTCAAAATTGCTCGTAAAGTTACTTTTTTGGGCACGGCTTTATGGATTGTACATTTGTCTTCAGGTTTTTGGTTAATTTATTTTCCTTTTATTTTTTTTATGGCAATCAATAAATGTGCTTCTATGCTTGAGTTAATTAATTCATTTAATATTTAAGCAGGTAATTAAGTATTTTGTGTAGCATTTAATTATATTTAATTTTTATATTTTATATTCTTTTAAAAATTTATTTATTTGACATGCAAAAGCATATTATTATTCAATAATTTATCAGTTTAGTATTATTTTATTATTTACTTTGTTAGTCACTACGTCAGTTTTTGTTGAGGGTATCAAGATTTTTTTTGTTATGCTGTGAATCATATTTTTAAAGAACATTTTAAGGAACAGTGGTAAACATATACTTTATATAATCTTTACATATTTCTTAACGGCGAATTTAAAAAACGCCCATTATGGGTCATAAAAACCAAAAGCAAAATTGTCAAAGCATAATATTAGAAAGTTCGGTTGCAAAATAAATAATTTATTTAATTAAAGAAACAAAAAACGTTTTTAATAGTTTTAAAATTGTTATTTTTTTAATTTAAATAATATGCATAACAGTTGCAGACATTTATTAAAAAAACTGCTAATTTCTATCATTTTAATGTCTTTGCTAAAGTTTTAATTGACTTAATATTTTGTAATTTTATTTAAAATTATTTCACTTCTTGAAAAATTTCTTCAAAATAACTTTTTAATTTATTTCGTTTTTTAGCTATGAGATTATTTAATGTTATTCGTTGCGATGAGAAATAAAAAATAATAATTGGTGCATTTTTTGCTGCTGGTGTATGTGTAGCCTATAGAAGCTATAGGAACATAATCACAAAAAAAAATAAAAAGAAACTGACTAAATTTTTTTTTATACTTATTGCATAAGACAATTTTGGATTTTTGAAATTAATAAAATATTTGGATAAATTAATGGAAAATGGTTAAAGTGAAAAAATAATAAATAAATTCTGCATCATATTTAAGTTACAAGGAAAGAAAATATATTACAAAAATGCTTTACGGTCTTGAGTAAAATCGCCAACTAATTTTTTTTTCCTTTAATTTGGCTTATAATTCATTATAAACAACCAATAAGAATGCAATTTAAATGTTGTCTTTTTTTAAATTGCTATTTATGTTTTTGAATTTATTATTTAATATGCATTTTTTTCATCCTTTTTTAATTTTTAATATAAATATTATTTCAAAATTCAGTTTTTTTCATTGATGCATTTAAAAAAAAATTGAGTTTTAAAATTTTCCCTAGATAAATTATCTTTTACCAATTCATTTAGATTAATCTGAATAAATATTTTATTTTAAAATTTTATTTTCATTCTGTTGCATTATAATTTTAATCACAGTTTGATTAAAATAATCATTCCATGACGAATATTCCTGACACCTCATAGTTTCGTTCATAGAATCCTTTCCTTCAGACGTTTTAAAAAATATGCGAGACAATATTTATGTAATATTTCTCTATTTTTAATGGGGTTTAAGCATCCTACCTCTGTTAATTATTCTTTTTCATTCTAATTACAGTATTCAAATTAATTGTTATAAAATTTTACAAAAATATTTAGTTTTTTTTATTTATATTTTAAAGTTTAGCGGTTTTTTTGTTTTTATAAATTTTTTCTTTGACATACGCTTGAAGATTTATAAAAATTATAATTTACCCTAATTTCGGAAGTCGTCTTATGGATTTATGGAAGGCAATAAATAAAATTATTTAGCTCATTTTTAAAGAATTTTTTTTTATAAATATATTTAAAAAGGGATTTATATTTGAAATTTCATGCGCTCGTTACTATTTTGTGTTGCAGGTTTTTCTTGAACTGTGAAAGTAAGTAATAAAGTAATTTATTCCATTTCATTTTCCAATTCATTGGTATTTTTTTTAATTTTTTTTTCTTAATCTCTTTGTTTTTTCATAATAATGACATTTTGTTTTTTCTATGATTTTTTTGGGGTTAGAATTGGTTTGCTTATATTTCTGGTAAAAATAATTAATATAAGGCTATCCTCAACCCTTTTATTAATAAGGCTTTATCGTAGGCTTTTTTTAACCAAATCCTCCATTTAAATGATTTGAGCTCGTTATTTTGAATCACTATTTAGTTCGTTTCCCGCCTTTTTTTCTATTTCGTAAAATTTTCATTTTTAAATTAGTAATTTTATAATAACATTTTTAATTCTCTAATATCATAAAAAAATTTTAAACAAAGTGCATGTGTTGTGTTGCCTTTATTAGTAGCTAATGGTTTGCCGCGAAGCATGGTTATTGCACATTATTAAATTATGATAAATTGCATTCTAATATTCTTTATCCCATTTATTTAGATTAAAAATTTTTATAACATCTTTCCTCTGATGTTTGATGTTTTTTATAGTGTGCATCAGGGATGCAGCCGATCTCAGATTTGAAAAATCGGAAATCGGAAAACCGGAATTCCGACGCCCGAAAATTTTTCGGAAATCGGAATTCCGACGGCCAAAATTTTTTCGGAAATCGGAAAATCGGAATTCCGGTCCCAAAAACATCGGAAATCGGAAAACCGGAAATCGGAATTTTTTTTTATATTAAAAATATTAAAAAATTTTTTGTTGGTATTATATAATGGTGAAAAAAGCATATCAAACAGCATAATCTTCGAGCAATGGCAAATTTCTATTCAAAAAAAGGAGTTTCTGGACATTTTCTGGCTTCAATGGGTCATCTGACAATGGCACTGTTTCCTCTGCGAGATATTCCGCAACCTTAACACTTAAAGATTTTAATTTTTTCAAATTCATATTTTTTCGTACCTGCACAAGAGCAATTGTTTTTTTGTCCGGTGTGGGAGATCGAATTGGGCTATAGACTTCTATGTCAAGGAATTCTTCGACTGTTTTTTGTCCTTTAATAGTATTTATGTGCATATATTAATTTTAATTTCTTACTTTTTCGTTTTTGAATTAATGCTTGAAATCCAGAAAGACCAATCGTCTCGGTGGGTTGATTGCCCTCATTAATGGCCGGACTCTCTTCTTGACCATGTGTTGCTGCTTCTGACTCCAAAATCAAACGAAACTCGGACTGTAAATAATCCTCAAAGAGATCCATCTTATATCGGGGGTCAATCACCGTTGAAATGACCAAAACTCTGAAATAATTTTGTTATGACTGAAAAATATGCATATTTACCGATTTCTTTTTATCCCCGGAAAATTCTCTTTTGTCGTGCACCATTCTTCCCATTCGCACTCAGCCATTCTAAGTTTTAAGCCTCTTGAAATTTTTTGCCGAAACAATTTAAGCGGTGTTTCTGTAAGATCATCCATTTCACCAATGATGGTCTTCGCAATTGGGACAAAAGACGAAATTGAACATGCCCTCTTTTCGATTTCTTTGGTTGCTAAAAACGCTGATTCCAATGCATCGGTTAAATTCGACATTAAAAGCCATTCATCCTCGCAAATCATAGGAAATTTAATATCATTTTGAGAAAGTACTGCCAAGGCACGTCGATTTGACAATAAAGACTTGAACATCAAATAAGTGGCATTCCAACGGACATCGCAATCCTAAATTTGTTAATGAAAATGATTTTTATTAAATCCTTTGCCTTGGCCAAGATTCTTTCAGGTAATTGTAAAATTCGTTGGATTTCATTCAATTCCTCTCTCGTTTTGCGGCTTTTTCGTACTTTTCGAATAGTTTTTTTGGCCTTTTCCAATAAAAAAGAAAATCCATCAATGGACTTAAGTCCATCACGAACTGCCTGCGTTTTAAATAACGAAAAGTAAATAAATAACAGACAAAATGGCACTTACTAATTGGATTTTGTGGGCCATACAATCGAAGCTGTTGACATTCATTAGTCTAGTCGTTTTACGCATACTGCTTTGAGCATCCCGCATAAAAAGGTGAATCTTAATTGTCTTGTTTGTTATACTCAAAATGCTGGCGAACTCAACCTTTGTGGCCGGGATCTCAAACAATTGAGTAATTTCGTTGAGAATTTGAGTATAATTTTCGGCAGTATGCGGGCCGCCATTAATGGGTCTCGCATCGAGGACATAAAATTTCGGCTCAAAATCTTCATTTAAAAAATGAACTGTCAATGACAAAAGCGAAATGTTGTTATTCCGACTCCCCCATTCATCAGTCGTAAAGGCGAGATTAGTCACGGATTTGAGCTACTGCTTGATTTTGTTAAAAACGTCATAGTATATCTGTGGCACCACTGTTTCTGCGTAATACCAGCGACTCCTAAATAAATAAAAATGACAATTTTGTGATCACTTGGTCTACTTAGGATAATCGCCTGGCGCGAGAGATGACAACAAACTTAAAAAACTTCATCCTCGACAAATGAATAAGGCTGGAAATCCCGAATGATCATTTCTGCAATTTTTTGTTCAATTCTTTTGGCTCGGTCATCGCCCCAACCTGTAATACATTATTTATAATTAGGAATGGAAGAAATCTTAAATCTTTTAAGACCTGGTAACGTAAATATTTCACAGTATTTAGTCGGTTGTTCGTTGCTTTCTTTGCTTGTGGAAGGCTTTTTCATTTGCTTTGAAAAATGACTGTTGTTTTTGTAACAGCCGCTTTCGTTTTGCCGCAACTTCTTCTTTCACCTTTTCAGCGGCAATTTTTTCAGCGTATTTTTCTGGGTGCTTCCGTTCCAGATGATTTTTCAAAATATTTGTCGACTTAGCCATCCCACGCGGCTTTATCCAATCACAGTTCTCCAATTTGCATTTGGCTTCATTGCCATCAATACTTTTTTCAAAATAATACCACCAATCAGTTTTATCATGGTATTTTGACATAAATCGCTAAAAGAAAAATTTAATTTAGAAAGTTTAAGGTCATTATAATTTTTTGAAAATCCGATAGACGCCGCCACCTTGGAAAGATTTTGCTAGAAATTGTACACCAATTTTCCAAAAAATGTTTTGTTCTTGTATCCAATATTGATAAATTTTTTATAAATGAGTATCTTAAAATATTCCACCAGACATTCGCTTTGATAAATTTCAGAATTAATTCCGATTTTTCCGATTTTTTCCCAAAAATATCGGAAATCGGAAATCGGAATTCCGATGCCCCAAATTTTTCTCGGAAATCGGAAAATCGGAATTCCGGTCCCAAAAACATCGGAAATCGGAAAACCGGAAATCGGAAATCGGCTGCATCCCTGGTGTGCATCCGTTTTACCAAGTATAATTTTTGATTTTAAGAATTGGTGTTACCAAAATTAATAAAATTCGTTTTCTTTTTTATATATACGATTTATTCCGGAACTTGAGATTTAATTCCCAGAAACTTAGAAACCCATAACTTTTTTTTTAATGATTAAATTCTATAATATAAGTACGATTCAACTACGTATTTTGAAGTATTATTATGATATTGTTAAGCGATTAATAACTGTTCAAAAAGTTATAATTTGAAATATCAAAAAAGAAAAAGTCATAATTTTTATGAGTTTTTGTTTGTAACTTATTATAAATCAGTAATTAGTAATTTTTTGGTTTGATTTTAAAAAAAAACTAATTGAGCTCGTCTTTATCACTCGAATAGTCCCTTCATTTTCGCTTGGCATGATCCTAAATTTTTTTTGTTTTTTCTCTCTGAATGTTTTTTGATAAAATTAAACATGAATTTAATTTCAATTACTTAAATTAAACGCTATTTGTTAATATTAGACCACATTATTTGCACTAAACAGAATTAATAATTAAAATTTAGGGTTGATAAAAAAATAATATTTATAATAAAAATTGATTAAATTTATATTTTTTGCCAATTCTAACTTTTCTTCGGTTATTTTTAGTCTTATTTTTTCTGCAACATACAAGAAATCCCGAAATTATTTTAATTCCAAAATTTGAAAGACGCATTAGAGAGTTGGTGAAAAAGATTGATGAAAACAGATCTATTACAAATGATTTATTGAAAAAATTGAGCAAAGACAATGCTCTGAGAAGGGCAACTGAGTACCAAGAATTATAGTTATACACTTTGTTCCTCTATAATGCCTTGGTCTTGTTTTTCGGCTCCTTCAAATGACTGCAATTTATTTGCCATTCATTTGACTAACTTAACATAAAAAATATTTTCGCCATTCTTTCTGTTTATAACTTTCGTATTTTTCCATATTAAAATTTTTGTTTTTCAAATTAAGCCTGGCAGAAAAATTTTCAATACTTTTTCAACCTTTTATTTTCATTAATTATTAATTCAACCCTTTAATGTTGCTTTTCAATTGTATAACTTCTTAAAAAAAAAGCAACATAATAAAAAAGTGTAATTAAAAATGCTTATAAACAATCATAAACAAAATCAACAAAATTCCATTTATATATAAAAAAACCAAACAAAGAAATTTTCCAAAATAAACAAAATAAAAAATTCAACCATGTTTTTTGTTTTGCATATTTTCTTTAAGATAATGAGGCCACGGAATTATAATTTTTTTATTAGAAAACGATAAAAATTAAGTTAAAAAAGGTAAATTGAAAAAAAGAAAATTAAACAATAGTCGTTCGTTTGAGATTATTAGGAAATTCACGACAAAGCCAAGTAATAAAAATAATAAAAATCACTCCAACAGAAGCACAAAAGACGTCGAGAATTAACTAGATATTATAGAAAATCGAACGGGTTTAAAAAACAAGAATATTGAATTTGTAATCTGAAATAAAAATAAAACAACAAATTTATAAAACATATTAAGAGTTATTTAATGCTAAAATTGAATAAGCTAAAACAAAGTTTAATTTTAAATAATTTCCAAAAGAATTTTTATTTCAGGTTAAAATTGCAATAAACAAAAATTTTATTTGATTAAAATTACATTTATTCATTAAAAATTTTAAAAAAAATGAGAAAGCCAAAAAAGAAGTTCAAATTCGGCCTTCGCATGACACATATATATTTTTTTGCATAATTTTAATATTTTGTTCCACTGTAGTATTAACTTGTATTTTAAAATTATTTTTTTTACATATACTTATACCCGTCTAACACCTACAAAAACAAATTTTAAAAGAATTAATATAATTAAATTTTTTAAAAATGTTTTATTAGAAAATTTAATAAACGGCTATAATTTGTGGAGTGGATGTTGTGTGTGATATAATCATGGGGAAGATAAACTCTGAAAATCAAAAAGGGATATTGAACTTTAATATAACATAAAAATATAAAAAAAATATATAAAAGAATATTTTTATGGGATAAACTGAAAAGCAAGGAACAATAAAATTTTAAAAGAATAAGGAAGGCTAAAAACATATTATTTTAAATTATTTAAATGATGCAAAAATACAACTATATTAATAACAAATCATTAAACCTTAATTATAAGCGGTATTTTGTACTTATGTCGTTTAAGTGTCCCAAAACAAAAAAAATATAAAAAATATATAAAAGAACATTTTTAGGGGTTAAATAAACTGAAAAGCACGGTAAAATTTTAAAAGAATAAGGAAAGCTAAAAAAATATTATTTTAAATCACAATATAATTTAATTTAAATGATGCAAAAATACAACTATATTATTAAGAAATCATTAACCCTTCATTATAAGCGATATTTTGCACTTATGTAGTTTAAGTGTCCCAAAACAATTTTTTTTTTCATTTTTTTTTTTGTTTTGTTTAAAAAGTCCTGCAAACAACTTTCCTTGAGTTTTAAGGATCGCTGATCACGTTATGATATTCATTTACGACTAAATCTGAACCGCATACCCGAACTCAAACTAAAAGTCGACAATTCCAATTCCAAAAGTTTTAATTTCCTTTTTTTCCAAAAATTGTTTAGAAAGCCATATTGAATTTACATTATGCTTTTCAGCTGAGTTTAAATTTTAAAAATCGAAATCTAAAACGATGATTTAATTTTTGATTTTAAGGCCAAAAAATTTTTACCAATTTTAGTTAAAATAGTTTTATTCAAAAATTATAAAAAAAATTTAATCAATTTATGCAATGAAAAAAGAACATATTTTGGCACAATTTTATTAAAGAAAAACGCTAATGAAAAAATCATTTATAAAGTTGATTTTTCTATTTAAAATTTTTAATTTGCACCAAATGAAAAAAAACAATCCGCCGGATTTTTAAAAAAAAAATTCTTTACAATGAGAATAAAAAATCATTTAATATTTAATTAACTAAAAGTCTAGTCAATCCGCCAGCAGGCGAAGACTTTGCATCATGAAATTTCTTATAAATATGAAGATATAAAAAATAAATTTGGATTTTTGTTTTACCTTTAAATTTAAAAAGTGATGTAATAATATGAAAAAATTAATTTGTCTAAGTTTATATATTTAAAAAAGTTAAAAGCATGCACAAAAGTAAAAATTTCTAATATAAATAAATGAATCAAAATAAAACGAAATAATAAATTTCAAAAAGATTGCGTTCGGCGATATAATAGTAAACCAAAAAATAAAATTATTCCTTTTTATTGGATTATACTTATTAAAAGTATTAATTAAAATACTTTAGTTACGAATTTTTCTCTAAAAAAAATTATTAACACATTCTGAATATAAATGTTTATTAGATTTCCAATATAACATGGCTTATAAATATGAGGCCAAAATAAATGATTAAAGCATAAAATTTAATTTGGAATTATTCCATAAAAAATAATTACTGGCACACCAAATGTTAAGCACTAGTCCTCACAGCATGAAGACTGTTCAAAATTAATCTTTTAAAATATTTTTTTAATTTTTAAGCTTTTTTATATAAATTATAAAAAAATTAAATTTTTTTTGCCTCTCTTTAAAATGGCAAAATTATCTGGGGAAAAAAGTTGAAAAATTGACATATCTTATTTAAAATTCAATGAAATTTTTGCAATTTATCAAGCTAATAAAGCCATTTAATAAGTATCAAAAGATACCATTATTGTTTGGATTAAATGTTTTTGAACAAAGTTATAACAACACTTAGTGGAACCCCCTCTCTTTTATCCATTCATTCTGATCAGGAGGGATTGGGCGAAAGCCCTTCTACCATTCCCTAAATCCCTATATGGCCTCTGAATTGAATTTTTTCACACTCAATGAATATAATAAACCTCACATACTAAGAAATTAAAAAAAATTCTTTTGAAATTGTATATTTTTTTTACCAAGCATTGTTTTTTTTTAATCTTTAGAAAATCTCAAATAATGTGCAATATATATTAGCTCACTAAGTATTCATTTTAGCATAAAATTAATTGGCTTGTTTATATTGCATAAATATCTTCAAATAAATTTATTCAATAAAATATGATAAAAGAAGTTTAGACAATCATTTAAATTATTTTGGTGCAATAATATTTGTCATAAATTCTTTCAAAGCAATCAAATTAAAATTTTTTATATTATTCAGTTTTTTTTTAGTCAGTATTAAGCTAACAAATAAGCAACAGTTCGGAACCAACTATTTTCTTTATTATTAAATTATTCAACAGCTGCCGTAAGAGCTGGCTATCGGATAAAACATGATTCAAAGCAAAAAAACAAAAAAATATATAAAATAAATTATTTAATTCTTAAAATTTTCTTTACAAAAATATCAAACAACTAACAAAGTCAAATATTAATTCTAAAAGGCGGGCATACTATAAATATTACTATTTTTGAAAAGAAATGGACGCCGAAAATTTTCGTTAATAAAAATGAATAAACGAATTAAACCAAAATACTTTGGAAGGAGTCCTATGATTCTGCAAAATTTCTGACGTTTTATAAACCCAGAATTAAGAAGTTTATGACAAAAAAAAAAACTATATATTTGAAAAGAGAGTTTTCTACAAAAATATACAACATCATGAAGTTGTCCACTAAAAAAAACAATTTATACGACAAAGTAATAAAAAGTTAATCTTAAAGCTTTACTAATAAATTGAATCTTATTAAATTTTTATTATTATTTATAAACTGTACTTGAAGAAAATCTAAAATGATAGTTTTATTATATTTCCATAGAATGATTAAATAAGTTTTGTTTTGCAATTACTTAATTGCTTATCAAATATTATATTATTTAACAAAATCTTTTTCACAAAACTTTTCCAATTTTGTTGTTATTTTGTTATTTTTCTTGTCCACTTCGATCTCAATTAATTCTTTGGACTTGCAGTGTTTTTTTTTGCACTTTATTTAACTATTTTTATATTACTTAATCAAATTTTTTGAAATTTGGATGGTTAATAGAGCCACAAAATCTAGAAAGTTTTATTTAACGAATCGGATAAATTTTATTGGAGTGACTAGGATTGAATTAATTTTATGTGAATAAAAATTGTACTTTTAATGTAAAAAGAAATAGACAAATAATTTAAATCTCATTCATCAACAACAAAAAATATTCATCGGTTTTGTTCATGAGTAAAATTATTTAAAATAAATTTAAAGAAATTATTTAAAAAATTTACCCATATACTTTTATTTAAACACAATTAAATACGATTAAAATAGTCAAGTTAGCCACGTATAATAAGAAAATCTACACGTAAATAAATTAATAAACAAATAACTTACTAAACCCTTAAATATTGATTTCTTAATTATTCAAGCAATGAATTTGGCAAGTACATTCATGCCAATGGGATCTCTTTACAAGAGTAGTAATCGAACCAAAAACCAAATTAAAATTCATTATTCTTACATTTTAAAATAATATAATAAAAACCCATAAGCTAATTATGTTCTAATCATAAAAAAATGAATAAAAACAATAAAAAGACAATATTTAGACCCAATTTAAATTTTTAAATTAATATATATATAAAAAAAAATTCTTTTAATCAAAGCATAAATGTTATTCTTTTATTTTATTACTAATCATTTTTTGAAAATTTTTCTTCAGCAACTCAGAAAATGTGCTAAATTAATAGAAAAAAAATTATAGGAAGAGTAATCAATTAAACTAAAATAAAATAAAATTAAAAAATTTATATAATTATTTTAAAAGGCTCCAAAGAATAAATTCATAAATGAAAAGTTTAAATTGTAAAAGGTTATTTAACAAAATATATAATTTATTGGAGTGACACAGAGATTTTTATTCTGAGATAATTATTTTATTTTTTTTCAATTTGAATTTAAGGGTACAAGAGAATATTTTTATAATACTGTTGAAAAAAAAAATAAAAAAATAAATAATGAGAAAAAAAACCAAATTACAAAGAATATTTTTATAGAATCAATTTCAGTCAATCACATTTAATGAAATAAAAATAAATTGTGTAAAAATGCTAATTCAAACCATAGTGTACTAGTGGCTCTGAATGAAATCCTATAAATTGTCTTATTATTTCTATTATTCATTAAGGTTATCCAAGTATTATACTAAATATCGTGAATAGATCGCGTCAGAAGAGGTGCATTCGTTTTGTATTTGTAATTCCGTCTTTTTTATTTTATTTTATATTTTTTGGTCGAAGTTTTACTTTTATTTAGATTTATAAAATACTAAAATTTCATAGTCAGGGATTTTTAGGTAAATTTTAACTTAATTGAGTCACATTTTATAATTGCATATTATATTATTTTCATTTTAATATTTTTCTCTTGTCACGGAGTCTTGAAATCTGGGGTTTTGCATCATTCAGTTTTTTTTTCGTTAAAAAAAACAAAAACTGCATTATTTTTACTAAAATTAGTAATTAATCGAAAAATATTTGTGTTCTGCAAATTAAAAGGTAATTTCTCAACTTCCTATATTAATTAAGAATTTAGGTTATTATAAATTTCATTTACAAATTTAATCTTTTAGAATTATTTCTGGCCCGAAAACTTTTGGAATTTTGGAGGAAGAGAGATTTTTTAACAGATTTTACCCAAACCCCGTTCATTTTACTGGTGAGTTTTTTAACATTAACAGCTTCCACCTGCTGCAATTAGTGTGTTTGTCAAGGACCGTTTAGCAAAGCGGGCAAAAATTGTGAATGGCCTGATTGAGACGGAAAAAGAGCACTGAAATGGCCAAATGCTACGCTAAAACAGAAAATGGCAATAAAACTTTGAATTTGAATTTGTAAAAACATAAAAATCCGCTAATTATAAATAGTAATAATACTTTATGCTTCTTGTCAATGAAAAAATTTTAAATTAAATAAGGAAATTGCAATTAAGAAAATTAAACAAATTTTGGGGCATTAAAAAATTAAGGTTATGTTTTATACACATTTTTTTTACAAAATTGCTCAATTTAATTAATTTTTAAATCTAATGTGAATATGTAATGCCAGAAGAATTACTAAAGAAACTAATTTAAATTGATTTGAATTTCATTTCTTTGTACTTCAAAATATTATTTCTTTTATTTGAATTCATTGTTATAATCACTTAGGTTTTGTTAATTGTTGCATTAATTTAGTTTTCCTTTTAGTGGTATACTGTAGTATATATTCTTGTATTATAAATACTGTACTTGTTTTATTGGGATTGTTCAAAAAGTGGAAATTTAGAAGTAAAGTTATTTCTTTCATCAGTAATGTGCAACTTTTTAAAAATTTGTTTGAGTTTGTTTTGACGATTATTATTTTAATTACTTTTTGAAATTTCTATTAAAATAAATATTCAATTTTATTAGACAACTTTTTTCGTAATGCAAAAATTATTAATTTTTCTTGCTCAGCACTCGTGGAATAAGTTGCTTCTTTCCTTGTTGGAATGAGCTTCGATTTTTTCTAACTTTGCAAATTTTCGACGCTAAAGCAAAGTGTAAAATTTCATCTTTTAAAAAAAAAATTAAAACACTATTTAGTCTCATTATTTATTGCCATTTTATTAATACACTTTTTATAAAAAATAAATCTATTTTAAATGTCATAAACGGAGGCAAAAATTTCTTTTATTATGGAGTACTTTTCATTTTTGCTTTTTTTTGACAATAATAATTTAAGTTTTTGAAAATATGTTTTATTTCGTGAGTTTAAATTGTTGAATGTTTTTCATTTTATTACTGTCGAAATGAATGTATTAATAATTCTTGTGGGCTTTTATATGTTTTTAAATGATTTAAAGTAACTTTAATTAATTAACTTTTATTTATTGAAAAATTACTTTTATGAATCAAATACGACCAAGCATAGCAGCAGCCATGTATTTTCTTTTTTTTAAATATTTCCTTGGTCCAAAAATAAAATAATTTATTTATTTTACATAAAGCAATTAGGAAATTAATTAAATCCCAAATTTGGGGCGAATTTGGTCTATACAAATCAATTATTATAAGTTAAAAAGAAAAGCAAAAACTATAAGTTAAATGTACCCCTGAAAGTAATGAACGAGTCTTAATAAAATCAGACAAATAGTTAATGAAATATTGGAATAATTCCAAGCTATTTTGAAAAATCTTTCAAAGTAACTATTATTTCCAAGGACAAATTGAATTCCAAATTAATCTAAATGTATTTAAATATTCATCAATAAGCCAAGGTAAAAGAAAAGGCCTTTTATTATAAAAAAAATACGCAAAATAACGAAATATACCTTTGTTTTATGAGGGCTATGTTTATAACCCTTTTTTCCATACGTATATATTAAGAACATGCAGCATTATGCAAATGCAAAGTAAAGAACAAAGACCTTATTGAACCCTTAAAAAAAGAAAAAATATTAAAAAAATACTAATTTATTAAACAAAAAAGAAAATTAATATTTATAAAAATATGAATAATGCCAAATCCAAGAAATCGAAACCAAAAGGAATGAAATTTTCACATTATACTCATAAAATCGTCATTTTGTGTTATAAAACTGTCAAAAATGCATTCTTCTCCCAGCGGCGCCGTTCTCTTTTCCGACGGTTTCTGGATCGGAAATCGGAAGTAAAAAAGTCTATAAATCTCCTTTGATTTTGACAATTTTTATAAAAGGGTTTTATTAAAATATTTTGTAAGAAATTTAAATAAATAAAATAAAGGTAATTTCTCAACTTGCTATAAATAATTTCTCAGAAATGATGAAAACGCGATTCTACGAGTACTTCAAAACAAGTGTTGAAAACTGGGAAATTCT
This sequence comes from Heterodera filipjevi, assembly GCA_039877585.1. NCBI lineage: Eukaryota > Metazoa > Nematoda > Chromadorea > Rhabditida > Heteroderidae > Heterodera > Heterodera filipjevi. Next base: position 5,496,277 of record JBDPZO010000007.1, on the reverse strand, counting down.
TGCTTACACAAATATAGTAATTTTATAGAAAATTTCTCATAATGCAAAATTAGTCAGACTTATTTTCACTTTTATCAGAAAAGAACCCGAACTAAGTTGATTTAATGTAAATTAAATTAATACAAATTATATTTAAAAACCCATACTAAACTTAATTCTTTTAGTTCATTCAGCCCCATTTATTTTCTTTTTTTTTTGTAAAATTTTAGTATTATTTGATAAATGATTTTATAAAGTCTTATATTTATGAGAATGGCTGACTTTGCAAAATCGGTGTACGGCACAAGTTAAAATTATTACAAAAAGTGAAACTTTTATTTCTTCAAAGATATGAGGCTAATAAAAATTTTTTGAAATTTTCAATTTGCATTTAAGTTAAATATAGCAAAAATAAAAAATAAAAACTCAAAAATATAAGCTAATATTCGCCAAAGTTCAATATATTAGCAAATATCAAATTGATATCATTATATTGCCATCATGATTTGAAGTTGATATACTAAATGAAATAAAATTATTTTATGAATTAAATGAATTTAAATAAAAAAAGGATATAAATAATTTAATTTTAAATAATTTTTCTTAAGACCAATCTATATTAATATATTTAGTTAAAATTATTTTAATAAATAACAAATGGGACTTTATAAAAATTGCATCTTATTGTCAAAAGCAGTAGTAGTCACAAAGGAAATTTTGGAAAAAAAAAATTTTTGAAAATTAAAACAACTATTAATTTTTTAATAAATTATATGACGAAGACTTATATAAATTGCAAATTTGCGCTTGAAATTACAAGCAGCTTCTAATATATCTCAAGAATGTAAATAAAACAATAATTTTTGCGCTGAAAAAACGAACTTGGAAGATTAAAAATGTAACAATAATTTGTCAAAATAATAAAAAAATTTAAAAGGTTTATTATAATTATTATTTAACGACAAATTTAAAATATTAAAAACTAGATAATTTTTGTTAATTATTTATAATATAAATGCTTATTCATTTCTGTTTATTTTAGATTTATTAACCACTCATTTTCTCGAAACTTGCTTTAAACAACGAGAGAGCTCGAGATAAAAAAGCAAAAAATTAACACATAAAGAAAAAAATGCTTTAATCAAAGTTTATAAAAGTGAATAAATTATTAAATGAATGAATTGAGAAAAATTTAAATTCATTAATTGTTTAACAAGAAAAAAAGAGATGCTTAGGTGTCACATATAAATATATAGAAAAAAAAATAATTAAAAGATTTCGAGTATAAAAAAGCAAAAAAAAAAAAAATGATTCTCACAATTTTTATTAGAAAATCTTTCAACAAAAAATCCAATTTATTCAAATAAATAAAATAGTAACCGGAACAATTTTTAAGTAAAAAAATCTAAATAAAAACTTAAACTGTTTGATATTTTCATATCATAACTTAATTCGCTACACCCAATTAATTTTGCAACAAATATAATTTAAAAAATTAAAATGTGGTTGAACCAATACTGATAAGAAAAAATGGGAAGTCATAATTTAAGAGAAACCGATCTTATAAAGAATATTTTGAATTAAATATCATTAATGAATATTTTAAAAAAACGAAAAAAAACGGAAAGACTTCATAAATTTTTATAAAAAAGTGCAATAATTTTAAAATTACTCCCCCATGGAGCCATTCGGCTATATCGGCCGCCAAACCCGCCGCCATCTACGATTCCTCCGTAGCCATTAATAAATTATAAATTCTTGAAAAACTCAGTTCTTTCTATTGCTATTCTATAAAAAAATAATTTGAATTCACTAAATTGAATAATTAATTATAAAAGCATAAAATAAGTTTAAAAAATGATTAAAAAACATTCAACAATAGAATACAGCGCGAGACTAAGTAAATTAAGAAAAAAACCAAACCCTAAATTACAATTGAACATAAATAATTTATTTTAAAGAAATTAAAAAAAAACAAAAATTTTGTTGAATTACAGAAAAGTTACGTTACAAAACAAAACTTTTTAATCTTACGAGTTGTCAAAGAATTTCTTTGGAATGAAAATTTTGGCCCAAATTGAACTAAGATCATTTTCAAGTTCTCTAAATACATATTTATGAAAATAGGCACCAGCTAAACCAATTAAAAAAAAAACTTTTGCATAAACAATAGGTTTTTCTCTCATAAATTTATAAAAATACAAATTTCGCCTGCAAACCAAGATTAATTTTTATTTTTGGAAAAACTTATAAAAGATATACTCCTTAATAATCACCAAATTCATTATTCGTCCGCTTAAATAATTAAGATTTAAAAAATATATATAATTTAATGCGCCAATCATGTCGAAAGTGTCCCTAATTTAAAATAAAAAAGAAAAACAAAATACTTTAAATCTAATTATAAAGTTATAATCACCAAAGAGGTTTCGATAGCAGAGCATCACTGGTGTCGACGTAGCTCGTGTGAAACAAATTAGTTTTTTTTTAAATTTGTGCAAAATTTAACATATACAAATTAAATACAAAAAAGTGAAAATCAAAATGTATCTCATCGTGCCGCAGCTAAATTCAAATAATTCTTTTATTAAATAGCATTATTTCTTGAAATATTTGAATTTTGAATATTTTCTAAATACATAAGTGTAATTATTAATCCTTTATAAAATTATAAAATAAACTAAATAATTGAATTTATCAATTTAAGCTTTATCCTTTGGTAATTTTCAAACTTTCTCGCATTGTATTTATCTTTATCAATATTGATATTGCATTTTTTCTTAGTTTATTTTAAATTAGCAATTTCATTACTTACATTTAACTGTGATTCAGCAGATATGAATAAAATATTATGGAGTATATAAAATAAAATATAAATTAATATTTAAGAATTAGATGATTATTTTTTGAGTTATTATTCCCATAATTTAAAATTGAGATTCAGTCTAAAATATAAAATATTTTTGTTATTATTTTCTCGTTCGAAATCACATTGATTTATTCATTTTTCCGTGTGATATTTTTTTTATTTTTATGAGCATTTTATAATTTAGTTTTTAAATTATTTTTTAATGTTTTTTGTAAGGTATTGAAACACATTTTGATTCAATGTTTCTTTCTTATACCATTTTCAGCTTTATTTTAATGTAATACTGTAAAAGTGCAATCAAATAGCAATAATTATATTAATTTTATGTTTTAACTTTGAAAAGACAGATTCAAAAATAATTTAAGTCATTTTTACGAAAATCAGTTATTGATCCACAAACTCAATCAGTACAGACTAGCACTAAACTTTGGGACATTGAATTAAATGTTGGCACCATATGGAACATATTAAAAAAACTCCCCAGGCGTAATTCCACTTCCCCTGATAAAATTCCATACATTTTATTAAAAAACTGTTCAGAGCCAATTACAAAAATATTGGCTGATCTTTTTAGGTTAGTATTAGACTCAGGTAAAATTCCGGAAATATGGCAAACGTCAATAATTGTCCCCATTTTCAAAACAATTAAAGCTTTAGAAGAATGGTCAAAAACAAATGGTTTAGAAATTTCAACTGGAAAATCTTTTGTTCTATATTTAGGGAAAAATAACTTGAAAAAAGAATATTATATTGATTCATCCAAGATTTTAGAAACTAATGTTCGAGATTTGGGCCTAATAATTGATTCAAAACTCAATTTCTAGAACAGATTAGCAAAATTGTAAAAAACGCATATTTGAGAAGTCTCCAAATTTTACGAGTATTAAAAACCAGGGAACTAAAAACTCTGAAAGACAAAGACAAAATTGAGCGCGTTCAAAAAATTTTTACCAGAAAAACATTCAAAAAATGTGGTTTTATTTATAAAAGTTATAGCGAAAGACTTGAAATTAGTGGTTTACATAAATTAGAAGAAAGACGAAAAATTAGTTTTAAAATCATTAAGGGAGGGATTCACCAGCCTCGATGCTGGGAAAAGTTTCGTTTTCTCAGAAAGACCCAGGAGGCCTTTACTTTTACGGGTAAAACGCCATACGGCAAAAACTCAAAATAATTTTTTCAATAGAATAGTCAAAGGCTGGAATAATCTTCCAGTGGTAGCAATTCAAATGAATAAAGCAAAGGAATTCAGGTGTTTACTGAAGGCTATGAGTTCTGAGTAAATCCTGTAATTTTGACAGTTCTCCTTATTTTATTCAATTTTGTAATTTTTATATTGGCGTATTTTGTATAATTTTTTCTTTCGCACCATATAAGAGCACTAATGTGCCTTTGGTTTGCTCAATAAATAAATAAAAATATACATTATGCTTTTTTTACCTTCGATGAATTCAAAATTAAAAATGATTTAGAGTTCAAAAAATCTAATTCTAAAAATTTGAATTTTCGAGTCGAATTTTGGTACGGGGTTCGGTTTTGTACTAAATGGAACTCATATTCACCCGAACCCTCCCCCCCCCCCCCTAATAGAGTAATTGAAGGGTTATTGTACTTTACCAAGGTTGTTTAAATTGGTTGCTTTAGCATAAAGTTTTTAATTGCCTTATTGACAATTTTTCTTTTATTCTTAAAGCTGCCAAAAATATGTACAAAAAGTAGTCAAAATATGTACATAAATATGTAAATAAAATAGCCAAATGGGTATAAAAGAATATAAAAATATACCAAAAAATGAAAATTAAAGGTAAAAATTAAGTAAAAAAAAAACAATTTTTTTCCCAATATTACATTCAAAAACTTAGGGCAAAAAATTAAAATTTTAAGTATCAAATTTTTGAGAAATCTTTATTCTTAGGGGTATACTTTTTTTAAAAAAGCCAAATGTTTATTAGTTCAGCTATTATATGTTTTAAGTTATTTTCCAGTGATTCTGAATGCCTTTATTTTCTTTTTTCAAATTTCGTTTTTTTTTCTCGTTGTTTGTGCAACTCTGTTGCTAATCTGGTAAATGTTTTTTTTTTTAAATTATTTATATTTATTTATTATTTGTTTGCATTGATAAAATATTTATTTTCTTTTAATTCCTAAATCGAATTTTTCATTAATGAGTAACTGCTGTTTAATAGAATTTGATAAAAAAAAATATTGTTATTTTACCCATTTGATTTTTAAGCAAATTCATAAAATTGGTTTTTATATCTTACATTTTTAAATTAAAAGGTAAAAAATTAGATTTGGTTGTTGCAAAATTATTAAACCTTTGATAATTCTATTTAAATCTTACTATATAATTTCGTGTTATTTTTGTATAAGTTTATTCAATTTAAGATGATTTTTATTTTATTTGAAGCATATAATTTAAATTATGAGCATTTTTTATATGAATTAAAATGTTTTGCTTTTATTGGTACAAGCACTTAACTTAATTTCTTTTAATCTTATTAATTAATTTACATTGCCTTATTTTGAGGAATAAAAAAATTTTAAGTCTTTATTTAACTTTTTAAATTGTTATAAATTCCGGTTGTTTTTGTTCAAATGCTATGGTTTTATTAATTTCACTTTTTTTCTCGATCAAAGGATGAATTTGTTCAGAAAGTAATGTTTGGAAATAAATTTGCATTTTTATGTGAAAATTGTGATTTGCATAAAGAAAACCAATAAAATTTGTTGAAGAATTTAAAATTTTTGCCTTAGTAATTTATGAAAAAAACGATAAAACCAAAATGCCACATAAAAACCATAAAATATTGCATAGCCAGTATTTGTTTTCAATAAAAAAAAATTAAGTATGACTGAGGGATCTTAATATTTTTATTCGCGAGCAAATTTAAAAAAAATTACGTTATAATCAACCAAAAAATTTATTTAATTTATTAAAAAATAAAGTATTTAACAAACACATATAGAATTTACCTAATTATTATTTTTGGTGGTTCACTTCAAGGATTCAATAGAATAGAAATTCTCAAGGAATCCCTTAGTGTCAACAGGTTTTAACGCTTTCTGTGGTTTAATAATAGCAATCCAATTTAAACATATTAAAATATAAAATCAAATTAAAAAAAACTTAAATAGTTAGATAATAAATTTGATTTTGAGTCAATGAAAAATTTGAAAACGGAAATGAAAGCTCAGTTTGAAAAAAATAATTGCAGTGAGAAAATTTTGTATAAGCCATAAATAAAATCATTTAAACAACAAATTAAAATGGTTACATAGCCTTAAATTAAAGTAACATTTATTTGATTTTAGTAGTTTTAAATTTAATTGAAAAAATAATTTATAAATGCCCTTTAAACTTGGGGCTGATTAAATCTAAAACAATTAAAAAATAAATAAATAATAAATACAACAAAAATAATAATTAAAATAAATATTGAGTTAATTTATAAAAAAAATAGGCAAGCCACCGGGAAATTTATAAATATTAGACAAATCACTTAATAAACTTTTAAAACACAATAACGTTTTCTTATATTTAAAATTAATCAAGTGAATAATAATTCATATTTAATAGAAATAATCCCGTGACCCGAATTTCAAAGGGAAGCTTGACTACATGATTTAGTAAAATTTATTGGAAAAAATATTCTTAACAATAAATTTATTTAAAAATTTGAAGTACATAAAAAAAGGTTTAAATAGTTTCTTTAGCCGCGAATTACTTTATAAAATTTTAATTAATGTATATAAAAACCAAAACATTTAAAAAAAATAAGATTAAAAAATCTAAATTTAGCATTCTAAAAAAACATTGAATTAATTAATGAATAAATTGCCAGATTATAAAAGTATATTTAAATATATTGCAAAGCCTGTATCATTTTTTAAAAAAAGAAAAGAACAAAAATAAGTATGACTGAAGGAACTAAAGAATTAGTTGAAAAGTGTAGGAGGTAAATAAACATACATATTTCGGAATTTCGGAAACATTTTTGCAAAAACCCCTCAATGTTATATGCATTATATAAGCGAAGATCCAAATTAAACTTCAATAGTTTTAATAAATTTAATTTTCAGTAAATTAAAAACACTGTTTGAAAGAAATTGTAGCAATGTGAAATATTTTGTAAAAGCCAAAAAAAATTATTAATCCTCATATCAAGTTTTTCATTAGTAAAAAAAATTTGAAAAACAAAAATAAAAAAAAGATAGTTAATTATTAAATTTTTCTTCATTAATTTTTTCGGAAGTTAAATGTTAGGGCTGTATAGATATAATAATTCAAAAAAGTTAACTATTAAGAAATCTTAATTATAATGTTTTTTGAAACATATTATTAAATTTGTTGGGACTTTAATTAATAAATTTTGATTAATCGTTATTAATATTGAAAGAATAAATTGGGAAAACAATTAAGAAATTTATAAATAAGAATCCTTAGCATAATATAAGATGCCGGCCATCTTAAAGAATAAAGAAAAAAAACGAAATGGCCGAACAAATCACAAGTTAAATTAATGTTGCTTTTTCTTATATTAAATGTAAATAGAAATTGTTGAATATGTTATGTTGGCTCAAAATTTATAGGGAAAAAATGAATTTAACTTTAAAGATGCTAAATTATAACCGATCAAATATGGGAATTAAAATATTACTTAGTTATTAGGGATCACTCCGTAGGACTAAAAGTAAATATGGGGCCTCACCTCACTTACAGACACCAATATTATTTCCGACCAAATTAAAGACTAATGTCCAATTAAGGCAAATATAAATTGGGAATATTTATTTAAAAAGGGAAAAGACAAAAACCCCAAAACAAATATCAAAGTCGGAATTAAGGAATAATACACATTATAAGGGTTAACGTTGACATTCTCTATTATTAAGTATATTTAAATATTCTTTCAGTTATTCATTTATCATTTTGTCAGAGTTTAATATTTATTTATCTTCCGAACTCGTGTTTTCCATCTTTTCGTTTCATCCCCACCCATTTTTCCTTTTATCTTTTTTCCCCAACTATCATTCACTAATATACTTCAACTTTAAATTACAATCTTCGATTCGTTCTTCTTTCTTGTCTTCGTTTTATACTTTTCCAACAACAAGAGAATAAATCTTTCGTCCGAACGAGTCCTCTTTTTGGGGCATAACATCAAGTTCAGGGCCTGGGCTTTTCCCCATTCCTTTTTCACCATCTGGGGAGTTAACGATGCATGGTTTGTCTGGGGGCCCAGGGCGCCTACCTCACTGGTAGCACCGGATGGTTCCCATTTTTGGGAAAACGACCCGTCAACGACGAACGAAGAAGAAGAAAAGAACATGCCGGCTGAAGTATGAGGAGGGGATCCCCGGCCTTCGGGCAGGAAACAAAATCGCGCGGGCCCGATCTAGCAATCAGCTAAAGGGGCTATTTAGTTAAAAAATAAGCCCGGGCTAGTATGAATCTAAAGGGGTCAAAGTAAGTCTAAAAGATGAAACGGAAGCCATTTCTTTTAAAAATTCAAGTTAAAATTTATTTGCTGTTAGTCTAAAGTTCGTTTCGTACAAGCATTAAAAAAATCCCAGCACTCCATTAAATAAGCGATCAAAAATAACAGGAAATCCTACCAACATACAACTAAAAAATCAGAAAAAAAAATTAACATAACTAAATTATTTTTTGAGGCAAAATCTAATAAAATAAAATAAAAAGCAATTCTATTTTCTTCCTGATCTCGCAATGCTGCGTGACATTGTCGGGATTTGGTTATAAAAAAAACCTTTCGATATACTGAATTTAAAGGAAATTTATTTTAGAACAAGAAATGAAATTTATAAAAAAAACATCTCATGAACTCTGACGCATTGCGATTTAAAAAATTCTAAGAAAACAACTAAAGAAACCAAATAAGTTTTGACCTTCACACAAAATATTATAATGTGTTAATTTTAGTCTAAGGATAAATAAGTGAATGAAAAATATTTAATTGAAAAAAACATTTTTCAAAATAAACTTTCAAATAAATAAACAAACCAAATATCCGGATGATAATATTATTAAATTTATCAGAAAAAATACTTAAAAAAATTTTCATTTAGTTTCAATTTTTTTAGTTTCATAAACTAACATAAAAAAAGAGTTGGTAATTAAAAACAAGTTTCTTTAATAAAATTGATAAAAAGAGTAAAAGAAATTTAAAATAAAATCACAATGATTAATTGATAGCAATATAATTAATTGTACAAAACAATCCCAAATAATTAATCAATTATGGAAGAAAAAAATTATTCTTATATTTTATATAAAAAACAATATTGAGAATACAAAAAAGAAAAACAAATAATTATTATCCAAAAAATGGCAAAATTTTTTCACATGAGTTTCTTTTCAACTTTCTACTTGAGAATTTGATTAATTATTTGATTAATAATATTATGAACTTACACTGTCATAATGATAGCATTATTGAAACAATAAACCAAATTATCCTTATTGATAAAAATTTAAAAACATCAAAAATTTATATTACGATATAGCAAATGAAAGGATAAATGATTCTGAGAAGAAATAAAATATAGGAAATAATGAATAGATCACAAAAAAATAACTAATTGCAAGATATTTTTAATATATATTATCCAAATAAAATGAAATACCGAAAGTTTAAATCAGCATTTAAAAGACTAAATTTCAAAAAGAAAGAGGCCTACCCAGTGAAATAATGTTAAGATGAAAAGTTTTTCAGCAAGAAATTGAAATAAACTTGAAAAATAGAAATTTACGGCTGGCACATCTGTGCATAACTCCTTGTAAACAGCGAAGAATATTGATACAAGAATATTGATAAAATATTAATAAATTATATATTCTTTAAAAATTGAGTAATTATTAAGTTGTAAAAGAATATTATGTTTAACAAAATTAACCTAGACTATAAAAAAAGGAAAATTGGAAAAAAACTCAAATATTTCATTAGTGCATATAAGATGAATACCAATTTTGGTGAATATGCATGGATTTAATAATAATAAAATAATAATAAGTTGAATTATAAATTACTTAACTAATTAATGAACGACACAAAATATTAACAAGGTGTGGGCTGCACATTCCACTATTTTTTATTAGGGTTGGAAACAAAATCGCAGGAAGTGAGTGCGGCGCGATGCGAGTAAGTTAAAAGAATAATGATAATCCAATAAAAAAAACACATTGAATCCTCAAATAATTTTAAAGTTTATCATAAAGACATTTAACACCAATAGTCTATATAAATAATATGAACATTAAACCCGCAAAATAATTCAAAATATATAAAAAAAAATAGAATAATAAACTGTATATCAATAGAAAAGAACAAAATACTAAAACGGTAACAGCCAAATTAAATTAAATAATTTAAATTTTTTATTATTCTAATTTAATTTGTTTAGCTGAGTTTTAGTAAACTTTTACTTATTTTCAAAAATAAAAAACCAAAATACAAAAAAATGACCAGATTTTTTTTTATAGACCATTATAAAAATTTATTGACAAAAACTTTGAAGAGTAAAATAAAACATAAATAAAACAGGGTAAAAGATATGTAAAATATTAATGAAAAACAGCGTAGTAACAAAATAAAAGAAATTTATTTAAGACATAAATCAAATATATTTAAAAATGTTTGACAAATGGTTTACAAATAAGAATATATTTTTTCCCAAAATTTTATTTAAGGTAAGAATATTTCGTTTTGGCTTGGTTCAATTTAAATTTTATCACTTTTTAAATTTGTTTAACTCTTTTTGTCTCCCTAAGGCGCTCAACTTTGTTGGAACCTTTCATTTCTCATTTTATTGTTATTATATTTTATAAAGAATTCATTTTTCTGAAAACTTTAGATTTTTTTTGCGGCATTATTCTTTATTTGTTAAAGCGGACTAATTAATAGTTTAGTCAACAATTAACAGAATCACACAAATTTCTAAATTCCCGGATACCACCCTCCCCCTTAATTAAATTTTTTGATTTATAGATTAATAAAAATTAGCTTAAATACTCAAATTTACTATGACATTCTTATGTTATCAATTAATTCGCTATTTCGGGAATTAAAATTATAAAATCTTACATGAAATGCAAAGAAAATTAGTACCTTATCAATTGTCTTCAATTAATTTGTGAATTTCCTTTTTTAGCTATGTAATAAAAAATTATAAATTCTTTTTTATAACACATCAAACAGAAATTAAATCAAAATTACATTTACAGTTTAAAATTTAATATTTTATATTAAATTTATATTTTATCAATCACTGAGCTTTTTTGTGGATCGCGCACACTGAGCTTTTTTGTGGATCGCCCACACTGAGATTTTTTGTGGAACGCCCACACTGAGCTGTTTTGTGGAACGCCCACACTGAGATTTTTTGTGGAACGACTCAACACGCGTAAAAAACATCAATATGATGGTAATCTCATCACATCTGGGAACACTGTTTTTATTGCCTTTTAACTTCGAATTAAAAAAAAATTATAAAAATAATTGTTTATTTTGTTAAAAAAATTCCAATTTCCGGTTTCCAAAAAATTTTAGGCATCACCGGTTTTTGATTTTCAACAATTGGGTGTTTTTTGATAACCGATATGCACAAAAATGCCCAATTTTTATCGATTTTTGAGGTTTTTTTGAGAAAATCTAAACGAATGGAAAATTTTTCAAAATTCATGGCCGCTTTGTTAAGAGATTAGAGATATTTCTTAAAGAAAAAATGAAGTACGAAAACCCTATTCTTAGTGGTCTATTTTTCGCGAAATTTCGGCGTTTTACCCGAAACTCGAAACGCGAAACGAAATTTCGCCCAGCCCTGATAGCGATCTTGATAATAGACCAGCAATTACAAAAAACACATAGAAGATTTTTCATTGTACAGTGCAGTCTCGAGACCTGTATCTCAAGTTTGTATGGTGAAGAAATTCTCTGTCTGTGGCAAGAGTTGTATATAAAGTTTCGCTTCATTTAATAAACACTTCCTTGGGTTAGATACTATCTATGCACTCCAATTATTTTGTAATCTCGAAATGAACGTTAAAATTTAATAATCTATTGAAGCATTTCAGTTAAAATTACAAATTGGGTTAGTAAATGCACACGTAGATGTTAAATTTGCTCAATTAAAAGTTTATTTTTAATTTTTTTAGCGTAGCTTTTTAAATTTAATTCGGAAATAATGAAAATTATTCATTATAATTAGGGCCCTTAATATGAAATTTTAAATGAAACATTGGGAAAAATGTACTGAAATTAAAACTAATTATTCAAATAAAACAATAAAAGGAAAGAATTAAACAAAATTATTTTCGTAAAATAAAATAGAGGCTAAGTTCGATTATTATTTTAATGGAATTAAAAAAAGTCCTTGTTTAAACACTAAGTAAATCCTTAGCAATATTATTTTAATGTAAATTCAATTAGAAAAAGATAATTTTAATTTTGCATTAGCAGGGTCAGCAAAATAGAATTATTTTGTAAATTTTATTAAGAGTTTCGATTCACTTTAAAAATCAATATTAATTTTAAAACTTTTCCTTTTTTAATTTATTTCGACTTATTTTTTGCTAATTTAATTATTGTCTTTTTAAAATTTTATTAAATAAAAAATTTTTTTTTGTTTATTACTTTTATCTTTGCTTCATTACATAGGTTTCTCGCATCCATACTTTCTACCGCTGCAATAATAGTACACATTATCTAAAGGGGATTTAAATCGGGTGTGGCATTGTGTGCAGCTTTGCCAATTTATTTCTTTGTTTAAAGTAAAAGAAACTCTTGGATGGTTTTTAATAGTTTGTTAAGGTACATTTATTAATTAGTTTTTTTTTATTCCAATTATTAAAAGGTTTCGACAGATTTGTTTTGGCTTTTACCAATTTGTTTTCAAAGATTTTTAAATTTTCTGTATATTAATTTGTTATTTTTAAAAATAATAAATTTCACTTCAAAACATTCATATTATTTTTGGTGACCCGCCAGCGGCAACCCTACTGTGCGCTCTGTCTCCCTGTGGAGTGTACCACCATAATTCCCAGACATTTCGTCCTGCCTCAATGTTTCATTTTCACCACTGTCTGTCTGTCCGTCTGCATTCTTTTTACCCAATTATTGATTGCATATTTCACTCTTCTTTTGAAACAGCAGCTGTCAATATCCATTTTCATCAAAGGCAGGAAATCCACAGCGCTGAAAATAGGCCGGTGACATCGCCGCTTCCATTCCTTCATTTTTGCGTTCATTTTGGCCCAATTTTTAAAAATTTTTATGAGGCACACCCACATTAATTGCCTGCCGTCTAAACATAAAATACCAAGCGTGGCAGCATTCGAAACTACATATATTTGAACGCCCCCTCCAATAGACGCCCACCCCCTCGGGGGTATTGAAAATTTTTAGAAAAAAATGTGTACCGTTACTCCTACATATTTTATGCCCGGAGTGTTGTGTACTGTGACTCCCATTTTAAACCCGGTGTTATCGTAACTCCTTTAAGCGCGGGGTGCTCTGTATTCCGAATTAAGCCTAGATAAATTTAAAAATAGGCGAATTTAAGGTTCTTTGGTTGTTGTAATGGACCCATACGACGGACAGCCGGACGCAATTTCGACGGATTTGGATGCCATTTTGCCCTTGTTGACGCTGCAGAGCACTTTCCCTGGCGCGACCGGGTTGAAGTACACAGACACGAACACCGGCATGCGGCATGCCGTATCGTGAGTCGTATGATAAGCTAATACAGTATTATTCGTCATTTCAACTTAAAATTATTATTTGTATCAAAAATTTTCAATTTAATTGCCTCAGATATGTTGACTTTGGTCAACGTTTATGTCCTCCGTCAGGCGGATGGAAATCGAAAGAATTTACGAAATGGTCCCATTATCCGACCATCTTCCTCGGTGGGAGGTAATTATAGCATGCTTTAAATGGATTTGTCAAAAACGCACATATGTAAAATATTTTTGGAATTTTGATAGCAATTAACACATTGGTACTTTTTTATAGGGTTCACCAACGAACAACGCAAGATCTTGCTGGCAATATGTAATGAGCGGTTGTCACGTCCTGCTTTACGTCAATCTCCCGTCATTTTTGAGAACATTGGTCTGGACAAGTACAACAAACACAGTGGGGATCCCGGCATGAACAAGGGAGATAGTGGTGGTAGGCTTTTCTCTATGTGCGGCCATTTAATTGGGATGGCCGTCGAATACGACCGTGCGCCGAAAAATGGCATCTTGTTGATGATGTGGGTGTGCCTCATAAAAATTTTTAAAAATTGGGCCAAAATGAACGCAAAAATGAAGGAATGGAAGCGGCGATGTCACCGGCCTATTTTCAGCGCTGTGGATTTCCTGCCTTTGATGAAAATGGATATTGACAGCTGCTGTTTCAAAAGAAGAGTGAAATATGCAATCAATAATTGGGTAAAAAGAATGCAGACGGACAGACAGACAGTGGTGAAAATGAAACATTGAGGCAGGACGAAATGTCTGGGAATTATGGTGGTACACTCCACAGGGAGACAGAGCGCACAGTAGGGTTGCCGCTGGCGGGTCACCAAAAATAATATGAATGTTTTGAAGTGAAATTTATTATTTTTAAAAATAACAAATTAATATACAGAAAATTTAAAAATCTTTGAAAACAAATTGGTAAAAGCCAAAACAAATCTGTCGAAACCTTTTAATAATTGGAATAAAAAAAAACTAATTAATAAATGTACCTTAACAAACTATTAAAAACCATCCAAGAGTTTCTTTTACTTTAAACAAAGAATAAATTGGCAAAGCTGCACACAATGCCACACCCGATTTAAATCCCCTTTAGATAATGTGTACTATTATTGCAGCGGTAGAAAGTATGGATGCGAGAAACCTATGTAATGAAGCAAGATAAAAGTAATAAACAAAAAAAAATTTTTTATTTAATAAAATTTTAAAAAGACAATAATTAAATTAGCAAAAAATAAGTCGAAATAAATTAAAAAAGGAAAAGTTTTAAAATTAATATTGATTTTTAAAGTGAATCGAAACTCTTAATAAAATTTACAAAATAATTCTATTTTGCTGACCCTGCTAATGCAAAATTAAAATTATCTTTTTCTAATTGAATTTACATTAAAATAATATTGCTAAGGATTTACTTAGTGTTTAAACAAGGACTTTTTTTAATTCCATTAAAATAATAATCGAACTTAGCCTCTATTTTATTTTACGAAAATAATTTTGTTTAATTCTTTCCTTTTATTGTTTTATTTGAATAATTAGTTTTAATTTCAGTACATTTTTCCCAATGTTTCATTTAAAATTTCATATTAAGGGCCCTAATTATAATGAATAATTTTCATTATTTCCGAATTAAATTTAAAAAGCTACGCTAAAAAAATTAAAATAAACTTTTAATTGAGCAAATTTAACATCTACGTGTGCATTTACTAACCCAATTTGTAATTTAACTGAAATGCTTCAATAGATTATTAAATTTTAACGTTCATTTCGAGATTACAAAATAATTGGAGTGCATAGATAGTATCTAACCCAAGGAAGTGTTTATTAATGAAGCGAAACTTTATATACAACTCTTGCCACAGACAGAGAATTTCTTCACCATACAAACTTGAGATATAGGTCTCGAGACTGCACTGTACAATGAAAAATCTTCTATGTGTTTTTTGTAATTGCTGGTCTATTATCAAGATCGCTATCAGGGCTGGGCGAAATTTCGTTTCGCGTTTCGAGTTTCGGGTAAAACGCCGAAATTTCGCGAAAAATAGACCACTAAGAATAGGGTTTTCGTACTTCATTTTTCTTTAAGAAATATCTCTAATCTCTTAACAAAGCGGCCATGAATTTTGAAAAATTTTCCATTCGTTTAGATTTTCTCAAAAAAACCTCAAAAATCGATAAAAATTGGGCATTTTTGTGCATATCGGTTATCAAAAAGCACCCAATTGTTGAAAATCAAAAACCGGTGATGCCTAAAATTTTTTGGAAACCGGAAATTGGAATTTTTTTAACAAAATAACAATTATTTTATAATTTTTTTTTAATTCGAAGTTAAAAGGCAATAAAAACAGTGTTCCCAGATGTGATGAGATTACCATCATATTGATGTTTTTTACGCGTGTTGAGTCGTTCCACAAAAAATCTCAGTGTGGGCGTTCCACAAAACAGCTCAGTGTGGGCGTTCCACAAAAAATCTCAGTGTGGGCGATCCACAAAAAGCTCAGTGTGCGCGATCCACAAAAAAGCTCAGTGATTGATAAAATATAAATTTAATATAAAATATTAAATTTTAAACTGTAAATGTAATTTGATTTAATTTCTGTTTGATGTGTTATAAAAAAGAATTTATAATTTTTTATTACATAGCTAAAAAAGGAAATTCACAAATTAATTGAAGACAATTGATAAGGTACTAATTTTCTTTGCATTTCATGTAAGATTTTATAATTTTAATTCCCGAAATAGCGAATTAATTGATAACATAAGAATGTCATAGTAAATTTGAGTATTTAAGCTAATTTTTATTAATCTATAAATCAAAAAATTTAATTAAATAATTCCTCTCCCAATCGCGACAATGCATCCAATCAAAAAATTTTTATTTTTGTATCTTATACTTTACCAAAGTGTGAAAATCGAACAAAAACCGGTACACAGACGTGCTCTCCTCTCTGTTTTAGCGATTTTTTGTTCGATTTTCACACTTTGGTAAAGTATAAGATACAAAAATAAAAATTTTTTGATTGGATGCATTGTCGCGATTGGGAGAGGAATTATTTAAAAAATTTAATATTTTATATTAAATTATATTTTATCAATCACTGAGCTTTTTTGTGGATCGCCCACACTGAGATTTTTTGTGGAACGCCCACACTGAGCTGTTTTGTGGAACGCCCACACTGAGATTTTTTGTGGAACGACCTAGCACCTTTTTTACGGGACATTTCCGAATGAATTAATTTTTTTAAATGGGGGTTTTTAATGTTAATTTTTAGGTTTTTTTTTTTTTGAGAAAATCTTCAAAAATGATTTTTTAAGACTACATTCCGTTGACAAATTAGACCTAAATTTTCAAAAAAATTTCTCCTCGGTGGCGCCTATCGGCACCACCGAACTACTTTTTTGGCTTAGGCTTTCTTAAAATATTAAAAATACACAAAAAATTTGGCATTTTTGGTGCAAAATCTGTTATTAAAATACACTCTGATTTTTCAAAATTTCCCCCGGTAGCGCCTACCGACACCACCAACTCCCGTCCCTAAAAGTGATAGATTTTATATACTTTGGATAAATTTTTGTAAGAATTCTTTTCTTTTTTGCCAGAATTAAAATGGAACCAGTTTCTAGTGGACGGGGGAGGTGCCCGGCGGTGCCGATAGGGGCCGCCGGAAATTGAAAATTTATTAGGTTTTGTTAACAGATTTTAACCAAAAAAAAAGTTCAAATTTCAATAAAAAAGTTGTAATTTTCTGGTGCAAAAAGCCCAATTACAAGTATATTCTTTAAAAATTATCTGAACTACCGCTCGTTTCCCACCGACCGTGGTCTTCAACCAGCAACTCGAAATAATCTTTCTCGAGACTGTATTGTGTAACGAAAGGACAAGACTGATAACTCCCCTGAAATATAAGAGAATGAGATATGCCCGCCTACAATCCGAGACAGAAAGTTCAACGACAAACTTTTGTCCACAGACCGAGAATTGCTCATCTGCCCATGAACCCTAAACAATCGTTTTCAAGACTGAATTGCCCAACAAAAGGCCTCAACCCAATAGATTATATGTGAATTGCTAGTCGACAATTGACACCGCTATCTAACCATGCGTTCGTTCTTAACACCAAAACTTTCAATGATATTTTATACTAGATCCTCTTGACAACTTTCAATTCTTATAAGTAATTATGGGATTCTATTTTAATTAAGGAAAATTTTAAAAATTATTACCCTAATACTGTTTCTATAGCTTATTACAATAAAACTTGGTATCGTGTGCGAACGATGAGTGCTGGTGCGTTTCTTAAATCTGCAATTAAGAATGATAATTACTTTGTCTGCTAATCAGCTCATCTTTAATAAAACAATGTTCTTATTTGTCATCAATATTGTTTCATTATGCTTTCTGTTTTTATTTTACCAAAATATCATTAATCTAATGGCTTTCTCGCATATAAGCCCCATAGATGTGAAAGAGTTCACTCGAATTTTCTCAATCTTTTGAGTTTATGTAACTTTCTAAAAAAGTAATTCGCAAAAAATGCCCAATTTGATTTTTGAGCTTGTTTTGAAAATCTAAATGAATGGAAAATTTTTCAAAATTCATGGCCGCTTTGTTAAGAGATTAGAGATATTTCTTAAAGAAAAAATGAAGTACGAAAACCCTATTCTTAGTGGTCTATTTTTCGCGAAATTTCGGCGTTTTACCCGAAACTCGAAACGCGAAACGAAATTTCGCCCAGCCCTGATAGCGATCTTGATAATAGACCAGCAATTACAAAAAACACATAGAAGATTTTTCATTGTACAGTGCAGTCTCGAGACCTGTATCTCAAGTTTGTATGGTGAAGAAATTCTCTGTCTGTGGCAAGAGTTGTATATAAAGTTTCGCTTCATTTAATAAACACTTCCTTGGGTTAGATACTATCTATGCACTCCAATTATTTTGTAATCTCGAAATGAACGTTAAAATTTAATAATCTATTGAAGCATTTCAGTTAAAATTACAAATTGGGTTAGTAAATGCACACGTAGATGTTAAATTTGCTCAATTAAAAGTTTATTTTTAATTTTTTTAGCGTAGCTTTTTAAATTTAATTCGGAAATAATGAAAATTATTCATTATAATTAGGGCCCTTAATATGAAATTTTAAATGAAACATTGGGAAAAATGTACTGAAATTAAAACTAATTATTCAAATAAAACAATAAAAGGAAAGAATTAAACAAAATTATTTTCGTAAAATAAAATAGAGGCTAAGTTCGATTATTATTTTAATGGAATTAAAAAAAGTCCTTGTTTAAACACTAAGTAAATCCTTAGCAATATTATTTTAATGTAAATTCAATTAGAAAAAGATAATTTTAATTTTGCATTAGCAGGGTCAGCAAAATAGAATTATTTTGTAAATTTTATTAAGAGTTTCGATTCACTTTAAAAATCAATATTAATTTTAAAACTTTTCCTTTTTTAATTTATTTCGACTTATTTTTTGCTAATTTAATTATTGTCTTTTTAAAATTTTATTAAATAAAAAATTTTTTTTTGTTTATTACTTTTATCTTTGCTTCATTACATAGGTTTCTCGCATCCATACTTTCTACCGCTGCAATAATAGTACACATTATCTAAAGGGGATTTAAATCGGGTGTGGCATTGTGTGCAGCTTTGCCAATTTATTTCTTTGTTTAAAGTAAAAGAAACTCTTGGATGGTTTTTAATAGTTTGTTAAGGTACATTTATTAATTAGTTTTTTTTTATTCCAATTATTAAAAGGTTTCGACAGATTTGTTTTGGCTTTTACCAATTTGTTTTCAAAGATTTTTAAATTTTCTGTATATTAATTTGTTATTTTTAAAAATAATAAATTTCACTTCAAAACATTCATATTATTTTTGGTGACCCGCCAGCGGCAACCCTACTGTGCGCTCTGTCTCCCTGTGGAGTGTACCACCATAATTCCCAGACATTTCGTCCTGCCTCAATGTTTCATTTTCACCACTGTCTGTCTGTCCGTCTGCATTCTTTTTACCCAATTATTGATTGCATATTTCACTCTTCTTTTGAAACAGCAGCTGTCAATATCCATTTTCATCAAAGGCAGGAAATCCACAGCGCTGAAAATAGGCCGGTGACATCGCCGCTTCCATTCCTTCATTTTTGCGTTCATTTTGGCCCAATTTTTAAAAATTTTTATGAGGCACACCCACATTAATTGCCTGCCGTCTAAACATAAAATACCAAGCGTGGCAGCATTCGAAACTACATATATTTGAACGCCCCCTCCAATAGACGCCCACCCCCTCGGGGGTATTGAAAATTTTTAGAAAAAAATGTGTACCGTTACTCCTACATATTTTATGCCCGGAGTGTTGTGTACTGTGACTCCCATTTTAAACCCGGTGTTATCGTAACTCCTTTAAGCGCGGGGTGCTCTGTATTCCGAATTAAGCCTAGATAAATTTAAAAATAGGCGAATTTAAGGTTCTTTGGTTGTTGTAATGGACCCATACGACGGACAGCCGGACGCAATTTCGACGGATTTGGATGCCATTTTGCCCTTGTTGACGCTGCAGAGCACTTTCCCTGGCGCGACCGGGTTGAAGTACACAGACACGAACACCGGCATGCGGCATGCCGTATCGTGAGTCGTATGATAAGCTAATACAGTATTATTCGTCATTTCAACTTAAAATTATTATTTGTATCAAAAATTTTCAATTTAATTGCCTCAGATATGTTGACTTTGGTCAACGTTTATGTCCTCCGTCAGGCGGATGGAAATCGAAAGAATTTACGAAATGGTCCCATTATCCGACCATCTTCCTCGGTGGGAGGTAATTATAGCATGCTTTAAATGGATTTGTCAAAAACGCACATATGTAAAATATTTTTGGAATTTTGATAGCAATTAACACATTGGTACTTTTTTATAGGGTTCACCAACGAACAACGCAAGATCTTGCTGGCAATATGTAATGAGCGGTTGTCACGTCCTGCTTTACGTCAATCTCCCGTCATTTTTGAGAACATTGGTCTGGACAAGTACAACAAACACAGTGGGGATCCCGGCATGAACAAGGGAGATAGTGGTGGTAGGCTTTTCTCTATGTGCGGCCATTTAATTGGGATGGCCGTCGAATACGACCGTGCGCCGAAAAATGGCATCTTGTTGATGATGTGGGTGTGCCTCATAAAAATTTTTAAAAATTGGGCCAAAATGAACGCAAAAATGAAGGAATGGAAGCGGCGATGTCACCGGCCTATTTTCAGCGCTGTGGATTTCCTGCCTTTGATGAAAATGGATATTGACAGCTGCTGTTTCAAAAGAAGAGTGAAATATGCAATCAATAATTGGGTAAAAAGAATGCAGACGGACAGACAGACAGTGGTGAAAATGAAACATTGAGGCAGGACGAAATGTCTGGGAATTATGGTGGTACACTCCACAGGGAGACAGAGCGCACAGTAGGGTTGCCGCTGGCGGGTCACCAAAAATAATATGAATGTTTTGAAGTGAAATTTATTATTTTTAAAAATAACAAATTAATATACAGAAAATTTAAAAATCTTTGAAAACAAATTGGTAAAAGCCAAAACAAATCTGTCGAAACCTTTTAATAATTGGAATAAAAAAAAACTAATTAATAAATGTACCTTAACAAACTATTAAAAACCATCCAAGAGTTTCTTTTACTTTAAACAAAGAAATAAATTGGCAAAGCTGCACACAATGCCACACCCGATTTAAATCCCCTTTAGATAATGTGTACTATTATTGCAGCGGTAGAAAGTATGGATGCGAGAAACCTATGTAATGAAGCAAAGATAAAAGTAATAAACAAAAAAAAATTTTTTATTTAATAAAATTTTAAAAAGACAATAATTAAATTAGCAAAAAATAAGTCGAAATAAATTAAAAAAGGAAAAGTTTTAAAATTAATATTGATTTTTAAAGTGAATCGAAACTCTTAATAAAATTTACAAAATAATTCTATTTTGCTGACCCTGCTAATGCAAAATTAAAATTATCTTTTTCTAATTGAATTTACATTAAAATAATATTGCTAAGGATTTACTTAGTGTTTAAACAAGGACTTTTTTTAATTCCATTAAAATAATAATCGAACTTAGCCTCTATTTTATTTTACGAAAATAATTTTGTTTAATTCTTTCCTTTTATTGTTTTATTTGAATAATTAGTTTTAATTTCAGTACATTTTTCCCAATGTTTCATTTAAAATTTCATATTAAGGGCCCTAATTATAATGAATAATTTTCATTATTTCCGAATTAAATTTAAAAAGCTACGCTAAAAAAATTAAAAATAAACTTTTAATTGAGCAAATTTAACATCTACGTGTGCATTTACTAACCCAATTTGTAATTTTAACTGAAATGCTTCAATAGATTATTAAATTTTAACGTTCATTTCGAGATTACAAAATAATTGGAGTGCATAGATAGTATCTAACCCAAGGAAGTGTTTATTAAATGAAGCGAAACTTTATATACAACTCTTGCCACAGACAGAGAATTTCTTCACCATACAAACTTGAGATATAGGTCTCGAGACTGCACTGTACAATGAAAAATCTTCTATGTGTTTTTTGTAATTGCTGGTCTATTATCAAGATCGCTATCAGGGCTGGGCGAAATTTCGTTTCGCGTTTCGAGTTTCGGGTAAAACGCCGAAATTTCGCGAAAAATAGACCACTAAGAATAGGGTTTTCGTACTTCATTTTTTCTTTAAGAAATATCTCTAATCTCTTAACAAAGCGGCCATGAATTTTGAAAAATTTTCCATTCGTTTAGATTTTCTCAAAAAAACCTCAAAAATCGATAAAAATTGGGCATTTTTGTGCATATCGGTTATCAAAAAGCACCCAATTGTTGAAAATCAAAAACCGGTGATGCCTAAAATTTTTTGGAAACCGGAAATTGGAATTTTTTTAACAAAATAAACAATTATTTTTATAATTTTTTTTTAATTCGAAGTTAAAAGGCAATAAAAACAGTGTTCCCAGATGTGATGAGATTACCATCATATTGATGTTTTTTACGCGTGTTGAGTCGTTCCACAAAAAATCTCAGTGTGGGCGTTCCACAAAACAGCTCAGTGTGGGCGTTCCACAAAAAATCTCAGTGTGGGCGATCCACAAAAAAGCTCAGTGATTGATAAAATATAAATTTAATATAAAATATTAAATTTTTTAAATAATTCCTCTCCCAATCGCGACAATGCATCCAATCAAAAAATTTTTATTTTTGTATCTTATACTTTACCAAAGTGTGAAAATCGAACAAAAACCGGTACACAGACGTGCTCTCCTCTCTGTTTTAGCGATTTTTTGTTCGATTTTCACACTTTGGTAAAGTATAAGATACAAAAATAAAAATTTTTTGATTGGATGCATTGTCGCGATTGGGAGAGGAATTATTTAAAAAATTTAATATTTTATATTAAATTTATATTTTATCAATCACTGAGCTTTTTTGTGGATCGCCCACACTGAGATTTTTTGTGGAACGCCCACACTGAGCTGTTTTGTGGAACGCCCACACTGAGATTTTTTGTGGAACGACCTAGCACCTTTTTTACGGGACATTTCCGAATGAATTAATTTTTTTAAATGGGGGTTTTTAATGTTAATTTTTAGGTTTTTTTTTTTTGAGAAAATCTTCAAAAATGATTTTTTAAGACTACATTCCGTTGACAAATTAGACCTAAATTTTCAAAAAAATTTCTCCTCGGTGGCGCCTATCGGCACCACCGAACTACTTTTTTGGCTTAGGCTTTCTTAAAATATTAAAAATACACAAAAAATTTGGCATTTTTGGTGCAAAATCTGTTATTAAAATACACTCTGATTTTTCAAAATTTCCCCCGGTAGCGCCTACCGACACCACCAACTCCCGTCCCTAAAAAGTGATAGATTTTATATACTTTGGATAAATTTTTGTAAGAATTCTTTTCTTTTTTGCCAGAATTAAAATGGAACCAGTTTCTAGTGGACGGGGGAGGTGCCCGGCGGTGCCGATAGGGGCCGCCGGAAATTGAAAATTTATTAGGTTTTGTTAACAGATTTTAACCAAAAAAAAAGTTCAAATTTCAATAAAAAAGTTGTAATTTTCTGGTGCAAAAAGCCCAATTACAAGTATATTCTTTAAAAAATTATCTGAACTACCGCTCGTTTCCCACCGACCGTGGTCTTCAACCAGCAACTCGAAATAATCTTTCTCGAGACTGTATTGTGTAACGAAAGGACAAGACTGATAACTCCCCTGAAATATAAGAGAATGAGATATGCCCGCCTACAATCCGAGACAGAAAGTTCAACGACAAACTTTTGTCCACAGACCGAGAATTGCTCATCTGCCCATGAACCCTAAACAATCGTTTTCAAGACTGAATTGCCCAACAAAAGGCCTCAACCCAATAGATTATATGTGAATTGCTAGTCGACAATTGACACCGCTATCTAACCATGCGTTCGTTCTTAACACCAAAACTTTCAATGATATTTTATACTAGATCCTCTTGACAACTTTCAATTCTTATAAGTAATTATGGGATTCTATTTTAATTAAGGAAAATTTTAAAAATTATTACCCTAATACTGTTTCTATAGCTTATTACAATAAAACTTGGTATCGTGTGCGAACGATGAGTGCTGGTGCGTTTCTTAAATCTGCAATTAAGAATGATAATTACTTTGTCTGCTAATCAGCTCATCTTTAATAAAACAATGTTCTTATTTGTCATCAATATTGTTTCATTATGCTTTCTGTTTTTATTTTACCAAAATATCATTAATCTAATGGCTTTCTCGCATATAAGCCCCATAGATGTGAAAGAGTTCACTCGAATTTTCTCAATCTTTTGAGTTTATGTAACTTTCTAAAAAAGTAATTCGCAAAAAATGCCCAATTTGATTTTTGAGCTTGTTTTTGAAAATCTAAATGAATGGTTGAAGGGGTTTAGTTGATGGGTGGTGCGCAACTTGCGGCCCAAAATTTGTGAACGATAAAGTCCGTCTTAAGAATATCAATTAGGTTATAGGTTAAAACCATTCTGAAGGACGAAGAACCTCATGCAGGATAAAATTTGCATATATGAAATAGCTCAAACAAGAGGGGTTTCGACTAAGCCGCGAGCCAAAAAATACAAAAGCAATGATTAAGCGCTGAAACACCTGGTCGAGAATTTTGATCTGATACAAAATCCAAAAATTGATAAGATAATAACATATTTGCGGGCGGTACGGTATCGACTGGCTTGAAATAATTTCAATCCGGACCCTAATTAATCATCATCCGAGCGTTTGCCCCCTATTTTTAAAGATTTTAGACAAAAGAGGCAGCCAAAAAAAACAATTTAATTTCATTCAATAGCTCTTGCTGATTAAATTACAAAGGAAAAAAATTGAACGAAAACAATAAGAAACTTAATAGCACACGGATAATTACAGTAAACTAAAAGCAGAATGAAATTGCATTTTAAAGATTAAGTTTTTGGGTGTAAATTTTTTAAATTTTTTTCCCTTTTCCTTTTTTTGATACCCGGTTGTACCCGATACCCGAACCCGAAACCGGTTTAAAAACTTGTTTCCGGACCCGAAAGCGGCATTTGTGTACCCGGCGGTACCCGGACCCGATTTCAGCTGAAATACCCGAACCCGTTCAACCCTATTATGCAACATTCATTGAATCATCTTTAGCCGGATCAGGAAAATCCTAAAATCCGGCTTTTATAATGGCGGCTCCAGATCCGGATCAATTTCTAAAATTTCCCGGCAATATTTTTTTGGATAAACCAAAACAAAATACGACAAAATCTATGCAGCCATAAAAAAAAAATATCCATTTTTCCATTAAATTCTTTGTTTCATTTTATTCTTCAATAAAAAGCATCATGATTCGAAGATGAAAATTTCAAGAATATTGGTAACTTTCAATAGCTAATAAACTGCTCTATTAGTTTGTAAAATTAAAAAATTTCTTATTTTTTAAAAATTTATGGCAAAAATAAATTCATTCTTTGGAGTTTTTATGCAAACAATCTTTTAAAAAGATTTAGATTAAATTAAGAAACAATGAAATCAATCAGGGGGTTAGCAACCAATAGGCGGCGCCAGAAAAATATTCAAAATTTATGTCGCCACCAGGGGAAACATTGAAAATTTATGGTATTTGCTAACACATTTTCTCAAATGGTAAATTTTGGGGCTTATTAGAATAATTTCAAAAGCGTTAAGTGTCCGGCGGCGCCGACTTATGCCGCTGAGATAAAATTTGAATTTAAAGAAATTGAAGGAAAATTGTCTATGCGGCCATAACAAAAATCTCGCCACATTTTTCATTAACATAATAAAAATAATTGATAAATATTTATTTTTTACTTCATTAAAATAATTATAATTATAAACAAACAATAAAAATATTTGTATTTCAAAACAATTAGCGAGACGTCAACAAGAAAATCGCAAAAGATGGGCACTGACAAGATAGTCATGTGAATAAAAATAAAAAACAAAGCAAAAATAAATAAATAAATTCATAAAGATTTTTTTTAAACTTTTAAAAAAACCAATTAGTACTTTTTTGTGGCCCAATAGTATTCAAAATTTTGAGATCACATCTTTGGTTAAAACTAATGCGTTTATTAAAAAGTCTATTAAATAATTGCAACAGGAAAATAAGATAAAAGAATACATTAAAAGCAAATGCTAAATTTGGTCATGCATAACATAAGTCTGTGAATTTAAAGATTGGACTTCATTGCCTTCATTTAATAAATCAATATAAATATTAATTCATTTTTGATTAAGGCATTTTATGACAATGGCAATCATAAAAATTGAATATTTATACCCGAAAAGTTTTCTTGTCGTGAAAAATCTCAAAATTTGACTTTAAACACAATTTTTCAATGTTATTTTGCTCTTATAGCAATTAATTAATTTAAGAATCTTTATTTTTGCTTATTAATCAATATTCTCGCAAAATTCATTTTTTCTTGTACTTTTGGCATATTATGAAAAAAAAACTGATAGATAATGGATAGACAAAAGATTTTTATATATTGAAAAATTATTATTTTTTATGCCAGAATATAATTTAAAAATAAAAACGAATTGAAAGAATTGCTCACTACTGAAAGATAATAATGAAAATAAATGCAACAATGAGAAAATCCATTAATAAATTTTAAAATTTATATGATTATGATATTTCTTAAAGAAGAGAATGAAATTTCAAATAAACTATTTTCTTTTTCTTAGAAAATTTTATTTATATGTTTTACTTTTTTAATGGGTTTAGAATTTTAAATAAGAAGACGATATGTGAATTTAGTTCATTAATTAATTATTCATTGATTTTTTTAATATCATTTTCTTGAATTAATGTTTTATTATTTTATTTAACAAAAATTTGATTTTTTTTAACAGAATTGTAATTTTAAACAGGTACACATTTTTTTTCAAATTATTGCTAACCTTACTTTGTTTACTTCATTTCTTTAATTCATTATTCGTGCTTATTTTCAATAATAATTTGAAATTTTTTAATGAAAATGAAAAATTTAAGTTTTTAATTTATTAAAAATTTTCTTGCGCTTTTTCGTAAAATGTTTTTCCTCAGGCTTGGCAGTTATTCTTTCAAGAATAAAATTTTGTATGCAAATAATATTAATATTATTTACTATTTTGGGGGTTTATCCTAATATTTATTCTTACTATATACGATATATAGGTTTGGGGTTTCGTTGCCAAAAAGGATATCTCCCGGCCGAAAGCCGGGAGTGCTCTAAAGTTGTGCATTGGTCTTACAACTTTTTGCGGCGCATCCGGGAAAAATAAGGAAATTTGGCCTAGGCGGCCAGGTGAGTCACAGGGACTGAGTTGCGGGTCACTTTGGCAGTACCAGTGTTACGAAAATTTTTCTTTGGGCCCGGATCAAAAAACTCTTGCTTGGAGGGCACCTCTCCAAGGGGTCCTCTACAACTTTGCAATATTCAGTTTTACGATTTGAGCAACCCCCTGGCCTGCAGAAAATAGGAGAGAAATTTTTTTTTCTGACCCGTATGAGTGTATCGGCTATAACTCTTTAGGGTTTGCTCTGACCGGGTTGAGGTCGTAAGCTCAAATGAGGGCATTTATAAGCCCTAATTTATGAAAAAAAAATTTTCAAAAATTTTCGAGCTAGGGGGGGTTATAGGTTTGTCGGTTTTTGGCCTATATGAATTTTTAACGATTTTTTAAAAATAAACGTAGACCACCTCCAATTATTTTTTAAGATATTCAAAATCAGGAAAATTGCTTATTTCTACTATATAACGATTCATTTTTTTATGTTGGTAATAGAATTTAAAATATGAAATTATAAATAGGGATTGTTAAACTAAATAGATAATAACAGACCCAATTGAAAACGACTAATATTCATTAAAAATTTAACAAAAAAAAAACCAAACATAAATTTTATGCGCAAGAAAATTATTTTATCGACATGAAAATGTAAAAAAAAATAATAAAAAAACAGTCGCGCACGAATGACCATGGAATAGTTACGCACCGGCTGGAAAATCCAAGTAAAAATTTATTAGTAACAAACAATGTAACTATTATATTCGAAATATTTATTTTGAAATTTGATAAATTAAAAAACAAACAAACAAACCGGTATAATTAAATTAAAAAGATAGAAATTGAAAACAAAAGGTCAACATTTCCTACTTAAGAAACAGGCATATTCTTCGTCTAATTTTAGTTGGCAAAAAAAATTAATAAAGCAATTCAGTTCGGGCTGAAAAGTTGGAACATATTAAAACTAATAAAAAAAACATTTTTGAAAATTCCAATTAATCTTAAAAAATTTTAAAGATTATCAGAAAAAAATTGATGATCTAAAAGTCAGAACCCAACGAACAATATCATCCATCTCCTTAAGATGAAGTCGTATAATTTAAAAAATAATAATCAAGTAATAAATTATTTATTTATTTTAACAAAGCATAATAGAAATGCGCATCCTTAGAAAAAAAAACCAAAGCAAATAAAAACAGTTAAGAAGTAAATGAATAATTGAAAAGCAATAATATATACATTTTGAATTTAATAAAAAAAAAATACTTTTTTTTTTAATTTCGTATCAAGCGCTGGCTATGAATTAATTACCTAATACTATTATCTACACAAAAGAAAATTTTCTAAAAATAACATTTGGTATGCCAATAAATAGGCAGGATAATGTTAATTACAAGTGATCATGCTTTTCCCAATAAAAAAAATAAAGTTCTTTTTAAAATCACACCACCCAACAAAAATAATTTAAAAAAATTGAAAAAATGAAAAAAAAATACTGACCTTTTAAGAATTTTTTAACAATTTTAACAAAGTCTAAAATATTATTATATCTCACCAGTTCTTATAGAGAACAAATAAATAAAATACAAAATAAGCCTTTTACATTTAAACGAAAAAGTAAGTGTTTGTACGATTATCATAAAATAAAATATATATGAAAAAAATTATATATATATTTTAACTATGTTAGAAAAGTTGAGTTTGATAATTTCTTTAGTTAATTATTAAATTGGAATACATCGTAAGAACGCAGACACTGCTACATTTTGACAATTAAATATATAAAAAATAATATTAAAAAATTATTGTCCAAACAAATAAATATCAATTATTGATTAAAAATAGAAAATATATTTTGCGGAGAATTAATTTCTTAATATTTATATTTTAATTTATATATAGAATACGATAGTGCTATAAAAATTTGTTGGCTTTGGAGCAAAGTATTGAATAATAATTGTTTAAATTTTTTCATAATAATGGTTTTTTTAAATAACGCCTTTATGATTGCTTTTAAATAACGGCTCCGCACCCAATAACGCGAAGAGCAATTACAAAACAAAAATTTCTTATTTAACAATAAAATATTAAATGAATAAGAATCGAGATATAAACTCATAAAAAAAAAAAAGAAGTATTTATAATCAGTTGTTTTTAATAGAAGCAGTAATTATTTTTAATTCGAACTAAAAAAAAACAAATTAGCATGTTTTTATTTATTATTTTACTAGCATTTATGTTCATAAGGATTTAAAATTAACAACAGGCGCCGCCGGGAAAATTTACAATTTGATAAGTCTTGCATCAAAAGGAATTTAAAAATTAACGACCGATGGGTTAGTTAACCAATTATCAACTGAAAAATTGACCCATAAGAATCTGCTTTTAATTTTTAAAAAGTAGCCCCCCTAAGAATGGGAAATTTCTGGAAAATTAGATATTCTCGAAATTTATTTCGCTTCTATTCTGTGATAAGGAGAAAATGTTTTCTATGGGATTCTGACTGAAAAAATTGTTCGAAAAATGCAAAATTTTCGGCCTCTTTTTCAATTTTTGATGCCTTTTTTGCGGTATCAATAAGATAATAAAAAAGCTTTAGTATATACTTTTTCAGAATTTTAAAAAACCCGATTCTTAAGGTTTGTTTTTCATTTTTATGGAATTTATAAATCGTGATCCGGAATTTTACAGAAAATTCCAGTCTCTATTATAAATCTCGTTACAAATTTTGGGAATCGTTTTGTATTACCAATTATTGATTTAAATTATCTAAAAATTATTCTTTATTTTTTCTTTTAAGAAATATTTTCTATTTCAGTTTAGTGATAAAAAAAACAAGGCTAGATAGTGAAGTATAATTTAATGAATAAAAATATGAATTTTAATTGGGTTATTTATTTTTTAAAATTAAATAATTATATTAATTGGGTGAGTGTTTAAAAGCTAATTGTTGTTTAGTTTTTTTTTAATTAAATATTTCATACTAATTGTTTGGGGTAATATTTATACGTATTCCGTCTTTTACATTAAATTTTTCATTTTTAATTCAAATAATTATTGCCAAATTTTTGTTTTATACATAACTTTATTTGTTATATTTAATTTCTTTGTAAAAACATACCATATGCTATCAGGTGCTTTTACTTTTGTTATTTCATGCTTGAATAGATTTTGGGCATTAAATGCGTTCTTGTTTCTAAAGGCCAAAATTATATAAACTACATACAAAAATATTCCTTAAGAAATTCAGTGAAAGAAATTACAATTTATTGAGAGCGAATGGCATTATATTAATAATTGAAAAATAAAGAAATGAAATTTTAATGCATGTTGATTTAATTAAAAAAAAATTAAAAAATTTTCACAAAATACGCTGATATTTTTCGTAGATACACATAAAATTTGAATTGAAATTACATAATAAATAATAAGTCAAAATTTTGACACCAAAAAATAATTCAATATTAAAATATCGTTAAGAAGATTATAAGTTTGCATATTCCTGAGACAATTTAACAATTAACATTTAGGCAATATAGCAAAAAAACGTAATATTTGATTGTTTTTCAGCAAAGTTATGACAATATTTTCTCTAAAATTTTATAAAAATGGCGCATTAAACTAACGCGCAGGGTAGCGGAATTTAATTAACGCAGATCTACCGACTGCCAAATATTTTAGAAAAAAGGAATGAAAATGGGTATTAACAGAATTAAAATAATAAATTCAACTAAATATTTATAAAAAAACATATTAGTTATCATTTGGAATAACAAGATAAATATTATGAATGGTTAAGTGCCTCTTTACAATAATAATTTGACTTTTCCTTAATTTTGCCATCCATTTTTAAAACTTTCGGCGTGCCCCATAAAATATCCAGGCTTTCGACGATTTTGGTTCCGCATTCGTCCTTTTTGTCGTCCATGTTCACTCAAGAAGTCGCCCCATTTTGATGCGTGTTCGTCAGACTCGGATGAGTTGGACTCAGATGTCGAATCGGAACATGACGACGAATGTCTGTGCTTATTTCGGTTTTTATTTTTTCGGTGATGCTTTTTGCACATGACAACGTCCAACACTAACAGCGCCAAGATGAACAACAGAAGCGCGGTGGAGAAGCAATGCTTTAAAAATGTTTAAATTAGATTATTTTATTGGCCGTTAAATATGAATAAAAACGCAAAAAAAAAAAAACTTATTCTAGTCTCTAAAATCTGCATTTAAGCCCCCCCTTCCCCGACTTAGACTTTTCAAAATAAAGGGTGAAGTTTTCCATCATAGGCTTAGTGGAATGCCGAAATTCGTTTAAAAAATGGGCTTTCAGAATAGAACTTAGTGGATGGGTAGAATGCATTAAGCTTCTTAATTATTAAGTTTTTTTTTGTCCCCAGACCGGCCTAAGTGGTCAGTTATGAAGTGCCAAACTTTTGAAGGAATACAAAAAAATTATATCCATTTTTTGAGTATGGAGCATTTAAAGTTTATAAATGATAAAAAAAAAAATTAAAATTGATTAATTTCTTAACTCACCATTTTTTTTTTTGTAATATTCAACAGAAATGCAAATTTTTAGTTTAATGAGTTCTTGAACAATTTCAACCTATTTAAATGGAGAGAAGATCACGCCAATATGTCAAAGCTGGCTAAATTGTGAGATTATATTATCAGAAAATCAATTTTTTTTTTATTTGGTCAGCCGTATAATAACAATTTGGTGACAAAAAGTTGATGAAAAAGAATGAACTTATTTCAACGCAAATAAATAAAAAAAGAAAAATTAAATATCGAAACTTTAAGCTAAATTTTTTAAATTAAAGAACTATTAAATAACAGCAAAAGGGTTTACAGTTTCGGCGGGTAAAATTCAAAATTAAAGAATAAATAATTGTTACCTCTTATCAAATACCGATTATTTGCCGTATAACGATTTAATCCAACAGAACAAATAGTTGATGAAATTAATTTGTTAAAATTATGGAAAAATATTGCATAGCATAAACATAACTTCTTCAGAAGAAAGATATTCCCCGCTCAACTGAGCAACATTCGAGTGGGTTAGTGCATAGAGTAGCATCGAAAATTTAGAAGGCTAATGAAAAAATGTTTTTAATAATAGTCTTAAGTAAATAATAAATTAATGAAATCATAAAACTCCATAAAAAACGACAGATTCATCATAATTGTCCAATATACAACAAAAAATTAATTTAAAAAACTAAAATAAAAATTTAAAATATCTGGTGCAAGTTTTTTGAAGTAAGCTCGTTGGCCCAATGTAATTTTTTGCCGAATTTACACTACTTTGATACATTGGTGACCTAAAATTTTTTGCCTTCAAAAAAACCCTTTTATAAAAATTTTAACAGTTTGTTAAGATAATAAAATTTATCTGAAATCATTTACTTAATATATATTGCTAGTGCGTTTCATAAATCCGCTATTTTACTAAAATTTTCGAATAAATCACTAATAACTTTTCAGAATAACATTATGAATATGATATTATTTTTATTTTATTATTTTTTTATTTTTGGTTTCTTTAATATTTGTTTTCAATTAATTTTTTCATGAGTTTGAGCGCGATGTGACAGACGATTCACTTAAATTCAGCGGCAGCAAACTTTTTTTAATTTAGACTATTTTATTGGCCGTTAAATATGAATAAAAACGCAAAAAAAAAAAACTTATTCTAGTCTCTAAAATCTGCATTTAAGCCCCCCCTTCCCCGACTTAGACTTTTCAAAATAAAGGGTGAAGTTTTCCATCATAGGCTTAGTGGAATGCCGAAATTCGTTTAAAAAATGGGCTTTCAGAATAGAACTTAGTGGATGGGTAGAATGCATTAAGCTTCTTAATTATTAAGTTTTTTTTTGTCCCCAGACCGGCCTAAGTGGTCAGTTATGAAGTGCCAAACTTTTGAAGGAATACAAAAAAATTATATCCATTTTTTGAGTATGGAGCATTTAAAGTTTATAAATGATAAAAAAAAAATTAAAATTGATTAATTTCTTAACTCACCATTTTTTTTTTTGTAATATTCAACAGAAATGCAAATTTTTAGTTTAATGAGTTCTTGAACAATTTCAACCTATTTAAATGGAGAGAAGATCACGCCAATATGTCAAAGCTGGCTAAATTGTGAGATTATATTATCAGAAAATCAATTTTTTTTTTATTTGGTCAGCCGTATAATAACAATTTGGTGACAAAAAGTTGATGAAAAAGAATGAACTTATTTCAACGCAAATAAATAAAAAAGAAAAATTAAATATCGAAACTTTAAGCTAAATTTTTTAAATTAAAGAACTATTAAATAACAGCAAAAGGGTTTACAGTTTCGGCGGGTAAAATTCAAAATTAAAGAATAAATAATTGTTACCTCTTATCAAATACCGATTATTTGCCGTATAACGATTTAATCCAACAGAACAAATAGTTGATGAAATTAATTTGTTAAAATTATGGAAAAATATTGCATAGCATAAACATAACTTCTTCAGAAGAAAGATATTCCCCGCTCAACTGAGCAACATTCGAGTGGGTTAGTGCATAGAGTAGCATCGAAAATTTAGAAGGCTAATGAAAAAATGTTTTTAATAATAGTCTTAAGTAAATAATAAATTAATGAAATCATAAAACTCCATAAAAACGACAGATTCATCATAATTGTCCAATATACAACAAAAATTAATTTAAAAAACTAAAATAAAAATTTAAAATATCTGGTGCAAGTTTTTTGAAGTAAGCTCGTTGGCCCAATGTAATTTTTTGCCGAATTTACACTACTTTGATACATTGGTGACCTAAAATTTTTTGCCTTCAAAAAAACCCTTTTATAAAAATTTTAACAGTTTGTTAAGATAATAAAATTTATCTGAAATCATTTACTTAATATATATTGCTAGTGCGTTTCATAAATCCGCTATTTTACTAAAATTTTCGAATAAATCACTAATAACTTTTCAGAATAACATTATGAATATGATATTATTTTTATTTTATTATTTTTTTTATTTTTGGTTTCTTTAATATTTGTTTTCAATTAATTTTTTCATGAGTTTGAGCGCGATGTGACAGACGATTCACTTAAATTCAGCGGCAGCAAACTTTTTTTAATTTAGACTTTTTTTCTATAAATTTACTAATTTATTTTAGTAAATTTAAATTTTCTATAATTTGATTGCACTTTTTTTTCCTTTTATGAAAATAAATAAATTATGGTGTTTTTTTTAAGATAAACAATTTTTATTTATTTTTGATCGAGCAAAAAACTTTGGGGCTTAGCGCAATATAATTTTAATTTTTTCTTTTACTCTAAACCGTTTATTAATTTGGTTTTTTGTAAAATTTTGTGTTTGC
The DNA here is from genome assembly GCA_039877585.1 of Heterodera filipjevi. NCBI lineage: Eukaryota > Metazoa > Nematoda > Chromadorea > Rhabditida > Heteroderidae > Heterodera > Heterodera filipjevi. Next base: position 5,461,445 of record JBDPZO010000007.1, on the reverse strand, counting down.
CATATTTTACTTTCATAATATTAATTAATTCATTTTCATTGGTAAAATTTTTTATTATTTTATGTTTTAATATGCTTCTCGTCTGCATCATAATTACGGTTCAAATGAATATTAAAATCTGTGTTATAAAAAGATATATTATTTATCAATATCTTTAAAATTAAATTAATTTTCCAAAAATTTAGGGGTTGGATAAATTTAATACTTATTATCCGCGGCATGGGATTGACCAAAAAGATTTTTTTGAAAGTAATTTCGATTATTATTATTTAGATGCTTATTTTCTAGAGATCGGAACAGGACCGGAGCCTGTCAGGAGTTTTCCGGACTTCTGATCGTGACCCTGGTTTTTTTTTGTCTTCATGCGGCTAAATTTGACATGGTTAACGAATTTCATTTTTCTATTTTGTAATTGAGGTTTTTTGAAACGATTTGCTTGATTACAATTTTGAATAAATATTAGCCAAAAAAAAAAAATCAAGCAAATTTTCGAGAAAATCTACAGTTTTCTTTACATATTTCGAGGGCTATCGAAAAAAAAGTTGCTTTGAAGCAAATTTATAATAAAATTTTTTATTTTCAATATTTTTTGAGTTACGCCAATTTTGATGCCTGTTACTAAGATACACACCGAATTTCAAAATTTTCACGGTGGCGTCTATCGGCACCTCCGGTCCTAAAAAATATATCTGGGACCCCTTATTAAAATTGACTCTTTCAACGCCAGAATATTTCAGTTTTTATTGTTTAACAAATGCTGTTCGGAGCTTTTAAAGTTTTTTATTTAATTTTTCATTCTTTTTCGTTTTTTGTTGAAAACCCCTGATCCGGGTCAAAATTTTGAAAGTCGGGCCAGGATTCCTGAAAACAGGATTTTTAATCCTGTCCGTCCGGTTCAATTCCCAAATCTTGATCTGGAATTTGTAAATTCTGGTTTCTAGTCTTTTCAGGATTTAAAATAATTTATTCCGTTTTTATTATTTGAAAGTTAAATAATATTTTAATTAGTTTTTTTGGAATATTAACAAAGTATAATTACAAAGAAGAATTATGAAATCACACCATAACTTATATTTTTAATTCTTTTCATGTATCAATTTAAAAGCAAATTGTTTAACCATATTTTTACCCATCTCATAAATAAACTTAGAAATTTATTTTTTATTTTTTTTATTTAAAATAATGGCATTGAATTTTTAGCATTTATTTTTTTAACACATTTATATATAAAATAATTTATAATGGGTTTATATTTATTTTTTTACTTTAAAAAGTGCAAAGTGATAACTTGTCTTTGCTTTAATTTTTGCCCTTAAAACAGATGAACTTCTATATTCGGAGGTTCGAAAAATTAGAAATAGTGTCTTCTTTTAACTATTTACTAACCTATTTTCTTGTAGATTTATAATTGTTACTGTTTGTATTTGCAAGTTTTTTTTTGTCTTTAATTATTTATTTTTGGATGCCATTGAAGTAAACTAAATTCTTTTTTTTCGGTAAGCATTTTCTGTATCTCGACATATGTGATCCCGAAACTCAAGTTCAAACCTTCGGTATTTTAATGAATATGTTCCATCATACTTTAAATTTTTCATAATTTTTATGGTAGGAGTCCGGCGAGGGGTTCGGCGGTCCCAGCGCCGGCTGGTAAATTTGAAAATTGGTGAAATTTGTTGGGAGATCTTTACTATAAAATAATTCTTGCTTAAAATATTCTGAAATCAATTATAAAATCAGCAAGGTCCAAAACATTTATAAATAAATTTCTTATTTAATAGAAAGTAGCGAAAGAATCAAAATTAGTATATTAATAAAGAATAAATAACGGAGTATGGAAAAAAATTATAAAATCAAGAATTCAATCTGTTTTCATAAAAGATAATGTGCAAACAGGACTCGTATTTCTTATACAAAATTAAATTAGAAGATTGACACTTTCGGATCCAACACACATCGTTCTTTACAAGTGGTCAAGTGAAAAAGTAAAAAATTATAAAATGGTCAAATTTATAATTTAAAGCCACTATGAAATATTAGAAATGAAATTTAAATAGAACTTATTGATTTAAAACAATAAAAAATATTTATTTAAGAAATGAAATATTATTAGAAATAAGTTTTGATAAAATACTTTTGTATATTAATGTAAAAGGATTTGCCAATATATTTGGTCGATTAATTAGTAAACATTAAATAAAATTTAAAATCATAATTAAGTAATTTCATATTTCTATGAAAGTAAAATATTGAATTTTTTTTTTATAATATTAAATCTCTATTAAAAATTTCAAAAATCACAATGGTAGAAAAAATCTAAATAAACTTTAAAAATTGCAAAACAAGAATTACTGCTGCTATGGGAAGATTATTTTTAATGAAAATAAAAAATAAGATTTTTAAGATAAAGATCTTAAGAAAAAAAATCATATAAAAAACGAAAAATAGAAAAAAGCAAATTATACTAAATACTATAAAAAGTTCTTTCCAGGTAATAAATAATTGCTACAATTCAAATGAAATTTAAAAACGCCAAATGAACCCTGCGGCCAAAGATGGAGTCTACCTCCCGATTTAAATTTAACCCCATGCATATTCATAATGTGTTGAAGCGTTAATTATATCAGTATATATAATAAAACCTAAAGTAATATAATCAAATTCTTAAACATCTAAAAATTAAAAAAAAATAATCTTTTAAAAGTATAGGTATTATAAAGTAGGGAAATTAATGAAATTATTAGCAGCAATAATAAAATGAGTGCTAAAAACCTCCATCAGTGTTTCTTCAGATTAAAGCATTTTATTGAGAGATTTGCAATAAATTTTAAAAAAATAGACACATTTTTTAAAAAATGAATTTTCTGAATTGAATTTAAATTATTTTTTTAATTTAGATAAATAAATATTTTGCTACATTGTATAATTAGTTACTTTTGCTTACAAAGGGAGGTTCTCAGGTGTCCGTGTCATTTCGGAATGAAACTTGGTGGGTGGGTAGAGAACCCCTAGGTTCTTAAGAAAAATGTTATTTTTTTTTTGCCGAATGAGTCTGAGTGCCGAGTTATGACGTGCCAAAGATTTAGAAGGAATCAATAAAAGTAACAAATAATAGTGACTGCTCACAGTGCCTGGTGGCCGGGAGGTTCTGCTCTAGAATTTTGTTTTGTCTGTTTCAGGTTCAAATCCGCGTAGTGTAAATTAATTTTTTTTTTTGCTTTCTAAGCTTATTAAATTTAGCAAAAATTTGTGACGCAAAGGAATTGATTTTTTGACCAAATAATGGGCATAAAAAGGTAAAAATAAGGAAAGAAAAAAATTTGAGCAGTTGGGGTTTGAACCTGTGAGGAAAAAATGTGAACCCAGAGCACAACCTCCACACCAGAAACGCCAATGGTCTTGTTGTTTTATTTGTTTATTTATTCAACCCTTAAAATTTCAAATCTTTGGCACGTCATAACTCGGCACTCAGACTCATTCGGCAAAAAAAAAAACATTTTTCTTAAGAACCTAGGGGTACTCTACCCACCCACCAAGTTTCATTCCGAAATGCCACGGACACATGAGAACCTTCCTTTGTTAGCATATTTATTTAATGAAATAATTCAATTTTAGAATTTTGCTTAAAAAATAAATGCATTGCTTCTATATACTTGAAAGGTTACAGAATTTTAAAGAATTTGTAAAATCATATATATATATATTATATATAAATGCTTTTCCTTCTAACCGAAAAATTTTAGCATTATTTTACCGACTTGAAATAATGAAATGATTAACTACAAAAAATCCGATTATGTATAATAAATAAATTTAAATGAAACGATTAGGTGGAAACAGTGAAGTTTCAATCTTGACATCATACAATAGCATTTCTTTGCCTGTCTCAGTCAGCCTAATTAAAAAAAATTCTTGAGTTTTACAAGAGTTATGACAATTTCTCAACCTTTTTGGCCACAACATTATCTAAGTTTAGTGACCGTTTTTATCAGTTAATCAATATTTGCGCCCAATACAATTGCGTTTATGTCTTAAATTCAGTTTAGCTTTCTTTTTTTCATAAGCACTGCAAGGTGCTGTTTTGCACAATTTGTCAATTTTTTATTGCATTTGGTGGGTTAAAAGTTAATTTTAACTGGGCAAGTTTTTATCCCAGCCACTTTCTAGGTTTATAAAGGCAAAGAAAATTCTTTAAAATTTTATTTTTAAATTTGCTTTAAATGATCACAAATTAAAATTTAACAAAAAAAAATCAGTGATCCATATGATATAAATAAATCTATTTATAATGTAAATAAAAGTGGTAAAACTAAAAGTTTATTTGAATTAAAATAAAAGGCGAGTCCGAATACCTCTTGGTGAACGACAAAATTAGTTCATTTCTTATTCACTCCGGAATTTTTAAAAAAATAAATGCATTACATATTAAAAAGCATTTTAAATAAAATAAATTTTTATTATTGCTTAATGAAAAAAATAAATAAAAAGGGCGCCTAAAATATATACTTTAAAAAAATTGATTCAAACAGATAATTCGAAATTTTAAAACAAGACTGAAGGCAGCCAAGTTCGTCGTGAAATAATTTCATTAAAATCATGAGGCCAGGGAATTATAAAATTTTTATATAGAAAATGATACAAATTAAATTTAAAAAAATAATTTGAAAAAAAAAGAAAATTAAACAATAGTCATTATTTTAATTTTTTTTTGTTTTTTAATCAGATAAAAATGGTATTCAAAATTTGATAGAACATAATAAAAGATCTCTTAACAGAAATGGCAGTGTTATGGCGTCAAATGATTAATGGCATATAATATCGGTCCTAATTCCTCCATAACGAGCACATCGAAAACAACGAAAATCTCCTGTTAAACGAAAACTGTAATCAATTTAAAAGAAAATGATGGAATGCAATTCCCAAACATACCCATTCAAAAGAAGGGTTCAAACTCAATTTATTAATTTTGATGGTTATAAACTTAGGTATTTTAAAAAAAAATTCTTTGAGGATGCTATCATATTTTTATTCTATTATTAAAGATTTCTTTTAAAAAATCCTAAAAGAAAAAATTAATTTAATTTTAATTAATTAAAATAAAATAAAAGAAAAAAAAAACCTTTTGTCAAAATACAACTTACAGAAACAATCAAATTAAATAGAACAATGAACTATTTTTGTGTAAACAAACATTTAAATAATAATAATCCAACGGCGACTCATTTGTTGGCTTAAAGAGGAGAATGTTGTTTTTTGCTCGCGTGAATACAATTATACCTCAAAGGAAACATTACAATTAAATAATATCAAAAAGCAATACAGATAAAAATAGTTTAAAGGACTTTATGAACGACCCTGTAACAAATAATTAAAAAAAACATTTGAAAAAATAAAATTACATTTACTTAATTAGTATTTTATTAACAAAAATTGAATACAGAGAAATGCAAAAGCCTTTTCACAAAAGGAAAGTGCTGCGCAAAAGAAATTTTGAAAACACAAGCGCACGATTATTTGTAAAATACAAATATTATTGTAAAACTATCAATGAATTTCCCAAAAAATAAATTGCAATTAAAATAAGCAAAAAAAAAAATAATATTAAAAATTCGATATGCTAAATATAAATAAAATAAATTATTAAAATGATTAACGACTAATCTTTTAATTTGAAAAATATAAAAATTTGAATACTTAAAATATATTTAATTTTTAAATAGATGAACTTATTATAAATAATATTAAAGATAGTTAAAATTTAAATAATATTCTAATAATTAGTTAAACTTCTTTTTTAATAGACCCTTTGTATTCAAAAACCCTTCTCATACAAAGCCTAGTGATGTTCGAGACCGAAAATTTCCCGAGACTCGAGACCGAGACCGAGACCGAGACTTGACCCCGAGACTCGAGGCCGAGAACGAGACTTGACCCCGAGACTCGATACCGAGACCGAGACCAGAAAAAACCCGAGACTTTTCTCGAGTCGAGACCGACACTTTTTTCAAAAAATTTTCTTACGCACTTAAAAAAAAACTAAAATCATATAAAGGTCTGCGGTAGATAATTTTCAAAATTTTTATCGGTGGCGCCTATCGGCATCACCAGCCTCCTTTTGCCTTTGGTTTTCTTAAAATTTACTCTAAAATTCAACAATTTTGGTGCACGCCTATTGATGAAAACAGGTGAACAGTGGTGATAAATAAGTTATTTAAATGGTTTTCACATTTTTCACACTGAAGAATTGGCTTAAAAATTTCCTTATTTTTTGCCTTATTTTGAAAATTTTTGCCCGGTTTTTGACCCTTTTTTCGAACTTGCTCGCCCAGTTTTGGGGGTTGCCAAGGACACCCCTGTCCCCGGCGGTGCCGATAGGCGCCGCCTGAAAAATTTTGAAAATTGGATGTGATTTAAGAACACTTTTTGAAGAAACAATAAATGAAAATTTATTTAAAATTGGCATGATGTCTTTTATTTATTCAAAATTAAATTCAACCCAATTTAGTGTTTTGCTATCTAAGGAAAAGGCAATCTTTAGGGGTATAAGAAAATCTCGTTTTTCGAGACTAAAAACTCGAGACCGAGACCAGGAAAACTCGAGACTTTTCTCGATTCGAGACCGAGACTCTCGAACATCACTAACAAAGCCTAATATAGGCATATTATTAGACTTTAATTATTCGTTAAAATTTTTAATATATTCATTTTTCAATATAAAATTGCAGTAAATTTTTTTAAGTGGCAAACTTTCTAGTAATTCAAGGCGTTATTTATAAACAAGGAAACGCTAGAAAATATACAAATAATAAATATTTATAATAAAATGGAACAAAATTGTTCACAATATTGAAAAACTTGCAAGATATTAGTATTATGGATGCACACAGACAAATTAAACAAATAAATAAAGCAACATAAATATATTTATCAGCAAAATATATATATAATAAACTTATACAATTATTACAGGAATGTTATTTTTAAAAATTGTTTGTCATTGACCAGTTTGGCACTTCATCTTTTGAATGGCATCAGTTCCAGAATACTCCAAAGTATTGTTGCACACAAGATATGAAAAAAATACAATCCAGTTAAAAACTTATTAAAATATGAAAATAAAGAATATAAATTGCTATTTTTTTAAATAAAAATGAAAAAATCATAAGAGGGATGAAGCACTTAAAATTGCCAAACAAACGCCCCTTACTCGAAGCATATTTTCAAAAATATAAAAAAAGCTATAATTTATACAGCAAATAAAATTGAGTGCCGAATTATATAAACTTTATTGATCATTATAACAAACGCTTATGCACGCAATTTTTAATTTAATAAATTATAGCGACCGACAAATCATGAAAATTTGAACAGGGTGGTGAAAAATGCAAATAACAAAAAATGGTAGCTTCTTATCGCAAAACACCAACCAACGAATTATATTGTTCATTAGTAAAAAAGTTTTTTATCATTCATATAATCCCTATTAGAAATAAATAAAATATTCTAAAAATATAAAATTTATGTTTAAATAAAAAAAAATATTATCGGTAGATCGGAAATTTACGTTAAACTAATTTTTTATTAACGATAAAAAGATAAAAACAGATTTAATAAAATATATTAATGCTCAATACTTAATGCTGGGAAAATTCTTTTTTTTCATTGACTAATTTTTAATGTATTTCAATTATATATTTTGATTACAAATAATGTTTTTCTATTACACTTATTGGGGATTAGTTTTTCAAATATGAATTTTTCATTAAGTATGGTCAATCATGCTATAATTTTGATAAAAAAAAAGAAAATTAATGACGAGAACAATTAAATTTAAAGCATTTAGTAAACAAATGAAAAATCTGCCAAATATAATTTTAAAATTAAAAAACAATTCATAAAAACCCATATAATAATTTTCGAAGTGAAGCTCAAAAAATAAATAGGATACCAAATCATGTTGAAAAAATTTTACCCCGCATAGAAATTTCAAAATGATTTTTAGTGTACAAGAAAAAAATGAAAGAAATTAAAAAACCAGTTTCAAAAATTATAAAAATATAAGGTCACAAAGTGGTTGAATTACTAAATAAAATAATAAAAAATGAAATTTTTTAAATCTTTTTTAAATAACCAACGAAAGAAATTCAGTCAAAAAAATAGATTTGAACAAAATGTTTTAATAAACAATATAAATTAAGCCTTTGAATCCAAATCAATCGCCAAAAGCATGCATCACTAGAAAATAGTTTTAAAAAAATATATTTTTATATCAATAAAATGTAATACAATATAATAAAGTTCTAAGCAGCAAAAAAAAAAAATTAAATTTCAAAAACTATTAAAAAAACAAAAAAAAAATATAACATGAGTCACCCCAGTGACAGTGACTGTGGAAAAATGCCCAAGACAATAATATAAAATGATAATTATATTTAAAAATTGATAGCCAAAATATTAATGGCTATTTTAACCATACATAAAATTTTTGAATTACAAAAGATATTTAAATTCTAAATAACAAATTTTAAAAAATAAAAAAAGAAATAGAAAAATTATGAAATAAAAATGAATAAAATAATGCATTTTTGGGAAAAAAATTATATAACAAAAAAACAATAATTTTATTTCTAAATCTCAATAGCAATATTAATAATAATAAAATAATAATTATTCTTTTTAAATAAAAAGAATGCTAGCATCAAAGATAATTTGAATAATAAAAATGAAATAGATAAAGAACGCAGAATAGATAAAACAATGAAATTAGTACGGAAAATAATGGATAAAGACTTTGATCATTTGCAATAATATTGTTTATTTTTTTATCAATAAATGCAATAATTGACTAATAACTTCTTTTTTGTCAGTGATTGGTATAATTGGCTTATAAGAGCTGTCTCATGAAACAGTGAACACATGATATTTTTTATACCTTTTTTAAGTTTTTGAAAACGGAGAAAATAAAAATTTTAATAATTAATTATGTCATTCATTTTGGATAATTAATTAACTTAATAATTTTACTTTTCAAATATAAGGGGTATTAGTTGTTTATGTTCACAAATGATTTTCCTACAAATTTCACCATCTCACTGATCCCAAGTTACTAAATAAAAGAAAAATCTAAAGAAAATAAATTATTTTAATAATATTTATTTATTATTTTCATATTTTATTACGACTATATATTATTTTAAATGTTATTGGTGAATTTTCAAATTTATATTATTTCTAATTAAGTCATATAGTATGGTTAAAATGCTGAAATTTGTATTTCTTAGTTTTTTCAGCACATATTTGAATTTTTTTTTTAAATTAACTGAGGAATTTTAATTTTCAATTCTGCTTTTGTTTGTGTTAATAAATTCTTTAATTTTTCGATTTTATTTAATATTCCAACTTAATTTTAATCATTTAAAAGTAACAAATGTTTGTTTACTAGTTTGTTTAAAAAATTACTTATTAAATAAACAATTAAATTAATTATTTTATCTGAAAATTTTAAATTACGATTTTATTTTTTTCTCATATAATTCTAGTTTCTTCAATTTCGAGCTCTTTGGTCTTTTTTAACAAAGCGGGTTGAGAAAATTTTAACAAAAAAATATCCATAACTTTGCTAAAAAGTTACCAAATTTTTTATTTTTCATATCATTTAATAGCCCTAAATAACGTATTAGAAATAAATTAAAATAAATTGAAAATATGGCTGTGCTAAAAAGAAAAAAATGAAGGATAAGAGACACGTGAGAAAATTTGTACTTAATGTAAATACTTATAGTAAATATTTAAAAGTGCAAAGAAAAAAATGTATTCCAAAAAATTCAATTAATTCTATAAATTTCTACATAATAAAGAGAACAAATAAACAAATTACTTGAAAGCACATTTTCAAAATATATTAAAGAATTTTAAAAAAATGCGGTAAATAAAGGAGTGAGAAAATATTTAATTATTATTTTAATTAATATGTCTTGATATTCTAAATTAATATTTGAATAAATCAATATTCTTGTGCTTTGCCGGGGGTTTGCCAAGGTGAGTTATTGTTTCTATTTTTCAATTTTTTCAGTTCATTTATTTATTTAAATTCCTTATTAAGGAGTAACGGTCAAAATCGATCAAACCCGATACTAGATACTCATTTCTACGTTTTTTCAGTACCAGTACCGGTACCGCTCAACCCTAGTTTAAAGAAAAAAACGAAGATCATTGCGAAAAAAAATTAATTAATTTTTTTGGTTGAAATTGTAAAAAAAAACTAAATGTTTGTTTTATAGATGACTTTTCGTGATGATAGATAAAATTTTTTAATATTTTTTTATTTATTTAAATGTGTGTCTTCAAAATTATTATTTTTATTCATTAGAGTAAGCCTTGCATTTCTTTGAATATTTTCCAATAAATTTTGGGTTTTAAACCCTTTTATAATAGTTCATTTGTTTGTTTATTTTCTCGTTTGGATTGGAAATGAATAATAATCAAAATAATAAATTTGTTTTCGAAAACATTTACTATTATATATTACTAAAAAGTGTGCTTTTTAAATTTTGAAATTAATTTTAAGATTATTATTTTTTTACAAAATAATTCTCCTTATTTTTTACATTTAATTATTAAATATGTTTTATCATTCTTCAGTGTTTGTTGTTTGTTTTCGAGGTATAATTAATTATTTTAATAAATATGATTTTATTTGTTTTAAATGTCATTAAAAAAATAAAATAAATATTACTATTTTAATTTTGTGGAAAAAGCTGTTGAAATCATGCCACCTGAATTTTACATTATTTTGAAATATTATATTGGAAGGGCAGTGCTGCACCAATACTCATATATATGATTTTTTATTTATTTTTTATTTTTTTTGTCTTTTTGTATTTCTTCATTTAAATTTGCGGGGTTTACATTTTTTTTTTAAATTAAAATAATTTTTGTGCGAAAAATAGACACATTTGAATCCATTAATTTTAATTCTGACCCTTAAATTTGGGGGTTTTTTAAAAAGGGTAAATTTTTCATAATTGTCTTAAGATGATGAAAATAAATCAAAGAGGTTGCTTGATTTCTAATATAAATTTCAAAAAATTTCTTCAAGTTTTTTTAAATTCATATTAAATATTACAATATAAAAGAATAAAATTCAATACTTTAGTTATCGTTTTTTTTAACTTAATTCCGAGTATTAAAAGCCTAAAGATTGTTAAATCTTGAGTGGGTGATATGCATATCGTGACTTAAATAATTTGATCGACTTTATTTTTATTTTTATAGTTACTTTTTTGATTTTTAATATCTCATTTCGTTTTTCCACATATTTTTAAACTCATTTATTCTCTGTTGTCTTTTTTTGTTTTGCACTTTACATAGTTTAAATTATTATTATTTCTTTCATGTTCTTTTTTCAAAATATATATATATATATATGTTAAGTTTTTTTTTTTGAAAATCAGATTTAATAAACTTATCAAAGAAAATTGATATAATCAACAAAATTAATATTTGTTGGAAGGATGATTTTTTATAGTATTATCTGATAGCTATTGGTAAGATAGATTTCAAAACCATGCAAAATTAATTAAGGTTTGAGATAGCAAAAAGAATAACTTACTTAATTCTTATTAAAATTTTCCGGAATCTGAATACTTAATAGAGCTAAACACTAGTAATCGGGCACACCTAAATTGTTTTAATATGGTTGCTTCTGGGAAAAGTAATTATACAAATGGCTACGCCTGTGGTTGTGGGTTTTATAACTAGGACGGATGAAAGGTAAACAAATTCGAATATTCACTGACTTCAAAATTAAACGCCGCTGTTGTTGTTGTTGTTGTTGTTCGGGCTCGGCTACTGCCCCAGCGCCATCACCATCAGCCCCCTCATGATCTTCTTCATCAGCGTCATCAACATTGGCGCATTCTGCGGCCTCACCGCGTTGCCACTGACACTGACGCGCGTACATTTTTGGCTGAATAAAGTGCGGCGTGCGTTCCGGGTCGTGTGGGCCGCCGCACTTTGTGCATTTTTGTCGCCGTTGTTGTTGTTGTTGTTGGTTGTGCTGATTCCGTGACGTGCCTGAAGCAGCAACAGGCGCTCCGATGGCATTGTTGGCTACGTTATCGTTGTTGTTGATGTTGTTGCCCACGTGCGCTCCATTTGCTGTAGCTCGTGCACGCTGCACTTCGGCACTGAGATGGGCTGGACGACGGCACTGGTGGGCGCCGCTTCGCGCCCACACAACCACATTGCACCGTTCACACAGACGCCGCTCCTCACACATTGATCAAAGCAGTCGGCGTTCGGGAACACGAAGCGGCATTGTTCACAGAACAATCCTCTGTCGCCGCCCTGCCGCACGCATGGGAAGCGCAGCTCATCATAGCGCATGCACAGGCCACACACAGCGTGACAGCCAAGGGGATGGGTTCGCCGGTCAACCGGGTGTTCACATTCCACACAAATTGTTTGGCCTCATGCCGAGTGTCCAACGCCTGCTGCAGACGCTTTGCCTCCGCCACACCATAGGTGGGCTGGTCGAGCGGAAGGGCGGCCAGTTAGAGAAGTCCATACTTTAGTGAATGCGTCGCTTCCTAAAACCATACTAACATTTGGTACACATCATCCGCCACCCCAATGCAAATGCCCACCATTTGCATTGTGGGGCCAAACGAACAGCACTGTGCCACCGAACTAATCGACACCGCCGGCGGACTGGGCAGCGAGACGCTCCAACTCCGCTGCCTTTGCCGCGGGCGTGTTTTGCTCCGGCGTGCGGTGGGGACTGTGTCACGCGGTGCGCTCCCAAACCCCATCTACTCTGCAGTAGTGGTCTAGTTGCAGACCGTCAACAGCAACGGCACTCATTGCAGCGCCGGCTTCACTTGCAGAAAAGTTGTCGTTGCTGCTGTTGCTGTAGTCGCTCTCTACACGATTTTGGAGATGCCGACTCCTGCCGTTTTGTGCCAGATATTGTTCTACAAATGAGTCTTTCTCATTCCCTATATCACATTAATTTGTTTTTTTTATTATGGAGCAGGCAGTTTTTAAGTCCATTTTTGGAATCGATAAATAATAAAGTCAGTTTTAACAATACCTACATAATTTATTAAATTGTCAATAGAATTAAAGATTGGCAACAAGGAAATAAAAATGAGATATGAAAACCAAAAGTATATTAATTGGAAAAAAATATTTTTCTCTAAATTAAGCCATAATTTTTTAACGGTCCATCGGTTTTCCGCTGATAAAGTGTGCCGAGCACATGGGGCAGACACGACGTTGTTTGGCCTCCGCTTCAAAGCTTTATATTTGAGTTCTTTTGAGCGCCTTTATAGCGTGGATGTTTGAGTCCGGCTGGATTTGGACATTTCAGTCCCGGAATTTTTCAGCCTGAAAAAGGGCAAGCGCGCCCTAATTATATTTTTCTACCCATTCTAACCTTTTTAGATCTACTCATTCCATTTTTAAGCAAATTTGACTTTGGGACCTATGACCGATATTTTCCGATAAAGAAATGAAACGTCCCTGCATTTTTCTCCTTTCTTACAGATATCTATCGACCAACCTTACTATAAATGGTGGAAATATTTTTTGCTGTGATGCTAATCGAATGAAATAGTCCCTGTCGTTTTTTCTGCATGCTGTTGACGATCTGTAAAATAAACAAAATTTTATAAGGGGTAAAAGCCACCAAAAAAGGCTTTAGATTAAAAACCCCATCAAATGAAAGAGCGGTTGCGAACCGCGAAGCGAAACTCAACCGCTCGTAATAAATATATAAAAAACTTTAAAAAAATTTTGTTTGCCCAAAAGGTCAAACAAAACTTTAGAAATAATTTTCGGCACTCACCTTTCAAATTTGTGTTGCCGCCGCCATAATGCACACTACCACTTCCACCATCACGGCCATAGCTATGATTACTACCGTCTATAAATTTTTTAAAAAGAAAAACTGCCAATAAAAAAACGCCCCAAAACATTGTCAGTTAAAATTTTCTTTTAATTATAAATGTTCACTCAATTTGCACCTTTCCATGCGGCATATCTAAGGTGCCACGGGAGTGGCTTGCCCGTAATTTCCCCATTGTCCTCTTCCAAATCATCAACATCATCTTCCTCCTCCTCTTCATCTTCCTCCTCCTCTTCATTTTCCTCTCCATCTCCACCATTGCTCAGGTTCCTGTAAAGAACCAAATTGCTGCCCAATGTTAAAATATGGTACACATTAGATAAAGGACCGGAATTTGTAAAATTCTAAAATTTTCACTATTTTATTTTTTTAAATATATATGCAATTTTTATAATTTTAAATCGAATGAAAAAATGAAAACATTATAAATATTACTGTGTTACATTTTACCCAAATCCAACTCACTCATGGAAATGTTCCATAGCGGCTAATTGTAAGCTAGGCAATTCGTCCTGCTGAGGTACTTCTTTAGCCGGGTTACCTAAATGTTAAAAAACTATTAAGACTTATTATTTAGTATTTCATCAGAGGTTTTCGGAGGTTATTTCCATTGCCGGGAAACCCCAAACCGACAGTTTTGTTTTGTTGTTGCTGAACGATGGCCACTGGTGGCGTTGATGCACTGGCGGATGGCTGTGAAACCAACACGGCAGAAAAGTCGATGAGCTCCAAAATGTCATCCTGAAAATTATTTCTACTAAATTGCATATAAAAATCCTGAACACCTTTCGCTTGACGGATGCTATCGAATTGGCTGGCATTGACTGTGTGCCAATGCTAGAGAGGTCGCCACCTCCTATTTCAAGGTTTGCTAAACAAATGAACTTTGAAGAAAGTGCAGCCGTTTACTAATAAAATTCTCTCTCCCTTTCCCGGAATAAAAATTAACGTGCCCTATTAAAATCCAATATAAACGCTTTAAGCCCCTCTAAATTTTTCCGCGTGCATCTACCGGTAAAAAGTAGATTTTTCCCAAAAAAATCAAAACAATGAATTCAGATTTGAATATTTTAATTAAATTAAAAAAAATTACTATTTTTTTCAGAATGAATTTTTTTTCACTAACTTTCGCTAAAAATCCGATAAAATTTTTCTACAATTTAATGGAAATCTGCTCTGTTTTAAGAAAAAGCCTCAATTCATAAAAAACTTTTCAATAAATTAAAATCTGTAATTTTGGTTTTTCATCGCGTAATATTTTCTGTTTATTTCTGCTGATCATACCACAGATTGGCCCATGATTATGTTACCACAAATATTTGACAAAATTGCCATTTATATCAATTTGTATCTTTATTGGCCTCCCAAAAAACACACAAAATACGGCTTAAATCTCAGATTGCAGGTCTGATTTAGCTGATTAAACTCATAAACCAGGGTCGACTTATAAAAAGTGAATTTTATGGAATTTAAAATTTGAAAATCGCTTAAAAATTCGTCATATTAAAAAAAAATATATTAAAAATTAAAAATTTCAAACATCTGCCGCCGCCGAGTACGCTGCTGCTGCTGTCTTGGCCAAATGCTCCGCTGCTGATGCCTCCACCGCTATCTTCAAAAAGAATTCATGATATATTTTAATTAAGAAAGAACTATTGCTTTTATTTGAAATTTTTGAACTTAACAAATTTTAATTTCGGGCACACCATTGTACATTTTTTTCTCAAAAACTACCAAAGAAAAAAAGTTTCAAATGACATTTGTTTAATTTTTTGGTTATTAATTATTATTTTTTTGACATTTAAAATTTTATCGCTCACCCGAATGCTGCTGGTGATTTTAGTCATTATCGCTTTCATTAACACTTCCACATATAACAAGACGGCCTGAGTAGTATAAGGCCCATTAAATGGCCCCAAATTTTGGAGCCATTTTCAAATTTTTCCCTCCCTCCCTTCCCTCGCGCTTGTATTCTTGCGGGCGCGCGTGCGTGTGTGTGTGTGTGTGAGAGTGAGTGTGAGTGAGAGTCAGAGTGTAATTTTTTCTCAAATTTTTGACCTTTTTTGACATTTATTACCGGTGACCTAAAATACATAGGGGGATATATTTTGAATAGGGTAAAGAATGACTAAAAAGGTTAACGGTTTATCATCTTTTTTCTTTTCCCTCCAATTTCTTCGCTTCCCTTCCTCCCTTCCTTTCCTCCCTTCCTTCCAATACTCTCGCGTTCTTCTCCACGCGCAGCACTTCCATCCCTTCCCTTCTTATTTCCTTTCTCACCCACTTCCTTCATCTCGCACACCTTTTGCAAATTCAAACGGAAATTTTCCCGCCGTTTCAGAAATTTTTTATTGCTGTCACCTATCAATCATTTCAAAAGTTTCATCGGCGAATGGCGTCAATCTTTTTTATGACAGTTTTTCGCCATTCAAAAACTATTTTGCGAAGGCGGCAAATGGTTTTTATGAAAAGACGCCATTTTTGCACAGCATTGCGCAACAGTCGCTGCGCACCATTGCGCAGTATTACGCAACTCTCGTCAAGGACGCGACGTTTTTTATGCACGCGACAGTCGGTCATAAAAGACGACCCATTCACGGGGAAGGGGGTTCATTTTCACCGCAGAAGGACCGAAGGAAGGGGGCGCAAATTGCCCACTCCGGGCACTGCCCGGTATGCAAATTTCCTATCAATCATTTTTCCGACCACAAATGCCACGGCAGAAGGAGGAGCCAATGGGGAGGACGCAATGACCAAGTCCGCTTTCATCATTTCCCCCATTTTTGCGTTTTAATTTTCCTTTTAGAAATGTCCTTCATCCCTCCCGGCACATTTGCATTTTTGTCTCGAGAATATGGGGCTTTTTCGGATCCCGGTGCAGTGTACAACCCCAATAACCTCTACGACCCGGATACTCTAGCCGAACTCGCGTAATTTTTCACCACCAATTACTTTTTCAATCCTTTTTTCTTGTTTCATGTAATGTTTCTCAAAGTTTAGCAAGTGGAGAAAAGAATTTCTGGAGGCAAAATATGGACCCAAACAACCAACACTGCCATCATCACCACCATCATCGCCACCATCATCACCACCGCCATTTCATGAGAACAACTCCATCCCAGTCATCATTGGTGAACTTATTTCGCATCCTTTTTCCGCAATAATAATAAATTTTAAAGGAAATCGACCAGACGAAAATTGTAGGGTTTTGAAAATTTTCGTTTCTGATTTTTTCTTTTCAAGGCGACACCTTCACAACGACGAAAATGACGAGGGTTACGAATCCAATGAGAACGACGAGCCGCTGATCCCTCCGCCGCCTGTTCTGCCGAATCTTCCAATTCTCAGGGTATCACATGAAAATCCTGGGGTTCAAAAGTTATTCTTTTTTCATCCAGGAAATTCTCGCGCAACTTCCGCAACCTCTTGCCCAGTTTCAACCGCATCAGCGAATTGACCCCAATCATCAGGCAAGAATTCGTCCACAGCCCGCGCGCGTACAACACCCAATTCCATTGCGCGCCGTGCCACAGATTGGCGAGGTATGGTTTAGCACAAGTTTAATGCGACTTTTTCCACGAATCCGCTTTTTCATGATTTCCAGCACATGCTACTGCCGCCAGCTGCCCATGGTCCAGTTCGTGTTGTCCAAATGCCGCCGGGTGTCCATGGCCCTGTTCGTGTCGTTCAAATGCCGCAGCGGGTCCAAGACCATGCTCCTTTTGTCCAAATGCCGCGTGCGGTTCACGATCATCTTCGCATGATGCAATTGCCCCATGTTGACAATGAACCATTGGGCCGCCCCGATCTTCCGGTACCAGCACAAATGGTCGCCCAGCAATTCTTTCCGCCACCAAATCCCGTAATTTTTAGAAAAAAATTTGAATATGAGTTTTGGCTTTAAGGCTGGCCATAGGATTGGGCCTTTTCGGGTTGTTCAGCCAGCCCAACACGCTTTCGCTGAAGAGCAATTTGGTCGCGCCCCACCTCAAGCGGCTGCCCAACAATTTCCTCCGCACCATTATCCGGTATTTTTCCTAAATAATTTCAAAACTATTAATACTTTTGTTTTATCTTTCAGGCTGGCAATGTGAACCGAGCTTTTCGTGCTGTTGAACATGTCCCGCCAGTTTTCGCAAACGCACCACCTCTTCAACCAGCTCATGCCCCGCCGATGCCACGCAACCGCCCGATGGTGCTCGAAGTGTTAAGAAGACTGAGGCAATGGCGAGGACCACCAAGAGATCCAAGACGTCCACCTCAATGAATGAAAAACAATTTGTTAATGATGAAATTTATTGATTTTAATATTGGTTCGATGCCATTACTTGGACAAAAACAATTTGAAAATCCTAAATTATTTTAGAATGAATCTTACTTTAGACCGGGACCATGAGGAAATGAAAAGAAATGAAGAAACACTCGGATTTATCCTGTTCATTCTATTTTTACTGTTTCACTCTTTTTGTTTTCTAGCATTGATATTGCGGGTTTGTTGCAGAGGAGATTAAATGAATTGGTTTTTTTGAAATCATTTAACAACGGGTTACATTCTTCCCCTTTTTTGATACCGAATACTTGTTTTTTCAAATATACCCCCAAGATGCCACTATCACTTCCCCGAGAGTTGTTGTGCGAAATAATCAACGTCATGCCACCTCCAAAAACGCGCCCAATTCTGTACACAAACTCAATTTTGTCCGCTTTTGTTCAACGTCGGATTCATTATATGGTCAAAAGATTGTTTCGACTGGAATGGTACCAAGACCCAGTGGTCCGTAGAAGTGTGATGAATTTGTTTTTTGATGTTTTTGTCCCAATCAATGTTGCGAAAATAATATGGAAATAATAATTTCATTCTTTTCATTTTGTTATTTACCGATCAATATCTCTAAATTTAATCGACCTTTTTTAATCTCCTCCAAAGAAATTTCACTCAGTTCTTTTTCCGATTTAAATGGCGCCTTTCTGTCCTCTTGTCCAAATCAAGGAAACGGGTCGGCTTGTTGTTCCAAAAGGGAAACTTAGTGAGGCAAAAAAGACTGAACGGATTTTCTATTTCCAAATTTAGGTATTTTTTACGCCCTTGAATTCGCTCGTAATTACCAACTGATCGAGCGTGAAGTTTCTAGAAAAACTTTTCGCTATTTGATGGAAACTGAAAGAAAGCAACACGAATTAGTTTTTGATCTGATGGGCAAAGCGGGGATAGACGGGAACAAAAAGACGTTCGGACTCCAATACCTTGAGATTGACCAAAAATTTTGGGACAGAGAACATCCCGACATGTTCCAAGTCGTGGCCTTTGACATTGTAAACAAAAATCAAGATTTTTTTGAATCATTTCTTTTTCAGAAAACAGGACTTAAACCAATTTTCAAAGGGGAGGGGGTCAGGAAGAACGAAGTGTGCGTGATAAGGGATGGTGATCATTGGGACGGAATTAAAGCCATCACCTGGTTTTTCTCGGTTCGGAATTATTGTGTGAGCTGTGAAGTGACATTCGATCGCCCAGAACGACATAGAATGGAATGCAAGGAGAGATGCAAGAAGTGCTGTCGGATGGGGTTTGGGTTCCCCTGTGAAGATGAGTGTGGGGAGATTTACTGTGCGGATTGCAACCGAAGCTTCTACAACACCAATTGCTTCGAGACGCATAAGAAGGCGGCGTGCAAAGAATACAAAAAATGTGTAAAATGCGGGGAGGCATACCAAACGCGTTCGAAGCATACTTGCGGGGAAAAGTTCTGCAGGCTTTGCAAAGTTTACCACCCGGGTCGGCAGTGCTTCATCAAAAAGATCAAAATCCGACCGCAGAAAGCCTACCGAATTGTGGCCTACGACCTGGAGACGACAGTGGAGGAGGGAGAGCATGTGCCAAATCTTGTCAGCGCGTCCATGACTTGCAGCGAATGTGTTGGAGAAGAAAGAAAATGCGAAATATGTGAAGGACAGAAGATGTTCACTTGGTCGATGGCTGATGGTTTTAATCCTATGAGCGAATTCGTTGATTGGATTATGGGCTTCCAACAAGGAGAGACAGTGGCTTTTGCACATTATGCTGGAAGGTTCGACTCCCATTTTGTGCTCAAGGAGCTTACGGAAAGAGGGGTGGCCACTGAAATGATGATGGCAGATTTGAAAATCTATCAGATGAAGGCGGGCAGGGTCTATTTTCGTGACTTTTGGATGCTTAGTCAGAACAAATTAGCAGATCTCCCAAAGACATTGGGCCTGAACATCCCGCCCAAATTGTATTTCCCACATAAATACAATAAAAATGTTAACTTTGGGAAAAAAATACCACATCTGCCGAATTTGGAAGACTATTGCCCAGAAGACATGAAAAAAGAGAAGGAAAGTCAAAAACTCGAGAGGTGGTATGATGAGAATTATGAGACAGAATTCGAATTAGGTAAGAAAGTTCATCTTGGTTATTTTTATTTTTGAATTTAAAGGGGAACAGCTCAAGGTTTATTGTGAAAATGACGTGGAAATTCTCATGGCGGCGGTTCTGAAGTTTCGACAATTATTTCTAGACATTACTGGGGATATGGACGTGATGAAGGATAGTGTAACAATAGCGGGAGTAGTGATGAAGATCTTTCGGTCAAAGTTTTTGAAGGACAATCACATCCCAATTATTCCGGAGGGAGGGTATGAGAGAGCGGAGAACCAAAGCAAAATAGCGGTGAAGTATTTCGAGTGGCTAGCCCAAAGAAAAGGGGTGAAGGTCAGACACGCGGGCAACGGAGGGGAGATTGAATTTGGAGGCTTTAAAGTCGACTGTGTCATCGGAGCAGAGAAAAAACTGCTAGAGTTCCAGGTAAAATTAAAAGAATTTCTCTAATAAGTTGATGATTAAGGGGTGAGCTTTTCATGGGTGCCCAAGGTGTTTTTTGCCTTGGACGATGGGGCCGAACGGTTTATGCATGGGAGAGAATTTAAGAAGGACACAAATTAGAATGGACATTTTGAGGGAAGCATGCCAAAACTTCACTATTGGAGAAGTTTGGGTAAGGAATGAATATTTTTTTTCGTCTATCCAAATTTTATAGGAATGCGATGTAAGAGAGGAGTTGAAGCATAACAGGGAGATGAAGAAGTTCTTTGAGAGTGTGCCGGATAAGGGTCCTATAAACCCTAGGGAGGCGTACGCGGGGGGAAGGACAATGCCATTTTGTCTTTTTGCGAAGGCGACGGAAAGGGTGGAAATTTCAATGTTTGATATCATCAGCCTTTACCCCTTCGTGAATTATAGTAACAAAAAGGACCGATATTAGAAAAATTTAAGTTTTTCAGATACCCCATATCCCGTCGGAGTCCCAAAGATTATTGTGAGCAGGAATTTTAATGTGTGTTGGACAATGCCCGATGATCTCCCCTATGATGGTTTGCTGAAAGTGAAGGTCATTCCCCCAAAGAATTTGCTCCATCCTCTTCTTGCTCTGCATATTGATGGAATGCTACTTTTCCCAAACTGTGGCATTTGTGCTAGAAGGGCCAAGAACGAATTTGTGATGGCGAAGGATGTGAAGAAATGCACCCACAGACCAGAACAGAGGGCATTGACGGGAACTTTCACTTCGATCGAATTGAGAAAGGCGCTGGAGCTGGGATATAGGATCACGGGGTTCTATAGGGCATATCATTACGAGCAGTTTGACACCCAACTGCTCAAGGGATATGTGAGGATGTTTTTGAAAGTAAAAGTTGAGGCGTCGGGGTGGCCTGTGGAGGTAAAGACCGAGGAGGAAAAGAAAGAGTTCATCGCAATGTACCGGGCAAAGTATGACATCTGTTTGGATTATGAGAAGATTGTGTTTAACCCAGGGTTGCGAATGATCGCAAAATTGGTAAATACACAAAAAAATATTTAATCAACTTGGAAAAATTTTAAGGGGTTGAACAGTTTATGGGGCAAGTTTTCTATGCGAAACACTCTTTCGACGACGGAAATTGTGAATTGCATGGAAAGATGGATGGAACTCGGGAGAGATGAGACAATTGAGATTAGGAGGCCCATAAAAATAAACGAAGAGATGTCGCGGGTTGTCTATCAAAAGAAGACAGAATTTATCAAAGAGCATAAAGTGTCGAATATAGTTTTATCGCTGTGGACCACAAGTGCGGCGAGAATTAAATTGTATGAATACATGGAGAGGGTCTACAGGCAGGAGGGGTGCAAATTGCTATATTGCGACACAGGTATTGGAAAAACGTACTTATTTTTTAATTAATAAATTTAGACTCTTTGATATTTTCGCACCCGTGTGGTGACTGCCCCTTGGAGGAGGGAAAATTTTTGGGGTAAAAAATAAAATTATGATGAAAATTATTTTTCATATTTAAGTGAGATGACTCGGGAATACTCTGATAGCGAAATATTAGAGTATGTTTCTGGGGGGCCAAAGCAGTACGCCTTGAAGTTGAGGAGAAAGAATGATGGGGAGATTTGGCATAAAACCAAAATAAGAGGGATGACATTGGATAGGCGGAATGCTTTCAAATACGAACTGTTCAAGGAAATGGTGTTGGAATACAGGGAAGGGGTGAAAAAGAAGTTCGAATACCCTGGGAAGATTGGGCCGACGAAAGATTTTCGTGTGTTATCGAAAGATGTGACGAAAGAATACGAGCCGGTGCAGAAGAAGGGGATAATAGATCATGATTTTAATGTTTTACCTTTTGGTTTCTATTAAATAAATTTATTTTCTATACTATAAATAACAACCGTTGTGTACGCTATATCTAAACCTCTTAAATCTTTTTGCACAAATTTTAAGGATGTCGAAAAAAAGTTTTCTGGAGGTATCAAGGGATGTTCGCCGCGCTCGGAACACCCGGCATTATTTTAAAAGAAGTCCGGACACGGATATGTATTATGAGGAGGTCGAGAGCCATGTGAAGGAAAATAAAAAATTTGGAATTAAAGAATACATAACCAGCTTTTATTTTAAAAATCCTGAAAAAGAAGATCCCGAGAAGAATTTTAAAAAAATCTTGAAAAAATTAATGACCGAGGCAATGAACAAAGAAGTCGAAGACGGATGGAAGATAGAGAAGATCTCCGTGGACCTGTACTGCAGCGTATTCACAGACCCTGTGATTGTTCCTGCTCGACCGTGGCAGCAGACAAATCCGGATAATGTTTTCAACGAATTTATGCATAGACAGCAATCATTTGGGGAGGTAAAGCTGCTGGACCAGAAGATTTCGATAATTATTGCCACATATGCTTTTCCCTCTCAAAAATAAATTTTTTTTTGGCCCGGGGTTTTTCTTTGACGTTAATCCGTTTTTATATTTTCATCTTTTTATTCGTAAATTAATTTTAAGAAATGTACTCGATCCGATTTTTGAGGCGCGGATGCCGCTTATTAAAGTTATGGCAAAGGCATGGGGCCAAGAACTCCTACATTGCACCGTCTTTATACTGCTCCACATGTTTTTGAATAAAGTTGATAGGTGAGAAATTCTTTAGACGGTTAAGAATTTTATTTTTCAGAGACATTACCAATTCTTGGTCGCTTCTATATCGTAACCCTCCCAGCCTGTTGGACATTGCTCGCCGTATTGTCGCGGAAAAGAAAATGGATGAATTTACAAAATTACCGTCTTTTTTCCGGATGACTTTTTACAATAAATATTAGATCTTTTCATTTATCTTGTCTTGTTTTCTGGTTTAACCGCCTTTATTGAAATTCGTTAAAACAGTTCTTATTATGTTTAGAATTTTAAAAATGTGCACTATCGGCATGATTAAGAATTTCCAGCTTTTCAACGGTGGAGAGGTTTTTATAGTGCGAGCAAAGATTGAAAAAATTGTTGGGGCAGAGTATAGGGTAGGGGACGAATTTAAGTTTGTCATTTATTTTCTTTTTAGGCTTGTGTTGTTTGCCGAAAGGGGAAGTGCTCATGTGGCATGGAGAGGATACCGTCTAGTTATTTAAAACTGACGGTATCGGATGATACGGGCGTGTTGGAAGGGGTGGCATTCTTTGGCATCCGAGGGAAAGAGGATGGAATGGTAATTTTGAAAAAAATACAATTCTCATTTTTAATTTAGGAGGAAGTCAAGGGTTTGACGGGGTCGGTTTGTACGTTTAAAATTGGAGCTAGAGTGAAAGAATATGGTGGAAAGAAGGGTGTCTACTACTCGTTGATAGATATTATCTCATTTTAATTCTATAAATACGAGTTGTTATTTTTTAAAATAAAAATGTATTTTTTAACTGTGTTCTTGTTTTTGTATCTGAGGGTCAAAGCTGTTGTTGTCTTTCAAAAGAAGAAAAACAGCAGTTAGATGTTACTAGAAGATCGGTTGAAGAGGTCATTATGGAAATTATTAGGATATCTAATGAAGCCAGAGATTAAAAAAGGCATGGATAAATGCCTTGACAGAAAAGATCCAATAATGTGTCAGGAATTAGCTGACGACGCCAAAAAATCAATTGAAATAGCCAATAATTATAGGCAAGAAATAGGACAAATTTACCGAAATGCTTATTCCCAGCCTGATTTAAGCATTGGGGATTTGGCCGATAAATTAAAGGAAACGATGCGCGGAAATCAAAAAATATTTGAAAGGGAAAGACCAAATACTGAATTCAGGGATGAATTTATTGCCTATAAAATATAAAAGAAAAAATAAAAATTTAAAAAATGACTACTCAAAGACTGGAAAAGCAACAACAATGTTGCTAGAATCTTCTCAAAGGGAAACGGAACGGATGTGGAAAGAAATTGTTAGTTTAACAGAAGAAATTGAAGATTATACAAAGTCGGCGCGCAGTGCCCTAACTCGAGCAATAAAAACCCGAGAAAAATCGCCCTATGCCGATGGTGTACAGGAATGGTTTCTTAAAATATCTGACTCCATTTGGCGTCTTTACAAAATTTTAGACCAAATTAATTTCGAGTCAGAGAAAGCCGAATCGGTATGGCATGAAAATAAAAGATGCAAAGATGTTGATCAAGCAAAGACACTAGAAAACAAAATGATAAAATCTTTTGAAGAAGTAAAAAATTTACATTCCGAATCAAGAAAAACTCATTTTCAAACCTTAGAATATGAAACTAAAGTGCAATCCGCTGTTCTAGGGCCTATGAGTAATGTATATATAAAAAAATATCATAGACATATTAAAAAATGAGGACCGAAATAATTGAAAAAACTTGCCAAATTAATTCAATATTTGGTTATAAAAAACATAAAATACGTTTTTATTTTAAAAACCCTATGATTATAAATGCTGAAGAACAATTGAAAGAAATTCTTTCAGCAATAATTGAGGAACTATATAAAAAAGAACAAGAAAATTTTAAAAGTATTTTAAAAATTTCTTTTGGCTTTGAGTCTTTTTGCCTTCCCTCGAATTCCCCAAGTGAAAACACAGCAGAATCTCTAGTTCAAAAAGTTTTGGCCAAAGAAGAACTATATTCACTATTTTATTCTTTGGACGATGTCATAACTTTGGAAATCACAATAATTTCTATTCCAAAATGTCAACAATAAACCAAGAAATTAATTTTATAAAAAAAGAAGTCGAAAAAACATGGAAAATTGTTAGAAAGAATCTTAGACACTCAGACATTTTAGTAATTTTTTCAAATAGCCTTTTAAAACTGGTAAAAAGATACTATTTTGTAGCATTTAGCGCCCCAAACATTGGAAATTTATATTTTTCTTTTTTAGAATTGTTTGTAAAAATACAAAAAATGCCAGATAAAATTAGGACAGTTTACAAAAACATGGCTATAGCTATGCAAAAACTAGAAAGATGCCTTTTAAAAACGCATCTTGACAGGTGTCAAGATGCTGAGAAAATAACGCGAGCAAGTGCTATACGAATTACCGGATACCATAACCAAATTCAAAACTACCGTTTCGATGTAAAGATGCTATACAACAAAATTAGATTTACAGCTATTAAACATTTGCTTCAAGTGGAAAAGGAGCTTTTTTATACCCCTTTCAGAATAAATCCCCCTAAAATTCGCGCAAAAAAATCGCAACATTTGTACCAATATTATTTTTTTTGAAAAAAGGCAACATTTGTTCATTTGCTTTTGAAGGACATTCTCCCGTGCAAACGCCGTAACGGTTGTAAAAAATAATTTTTTGCAAATTTTGAAGAGATTTCATGCCCTGAGGGTTTATTTTTTGAGAAAATTATTGTTTTGTAACAATGGACAAGTTTTTTGAACTCTGTCGTCATCGCGCGTTTGTTTCTTTTGGGGGTATTTAAGTGGGCCAAAATTTATGAATTCTACACTCCTACTGCGAAGAAGAACCCGCCGGAACGAACATGTACCCGCCAACTGTGCGTCACTTTGGCCATCCAAATGGTATTTTTGAAAATAGGGTATTTTAAATTTGTTTTTAGATATTAAAAGCTACATTTTTGGAGCCTTAACACCGTCTGCCCCGTTTCCCGACCTACTCTATTTTGAAGGCCATGTTCAAGGCTATGGGTAAAAGGGTTTTCTTGTTCATTCAGATCTTTCAAATTTAAGGACCTTTGGTATTGGGTTCTCAGATTCCACTCAGTGTTGGAGCGAATTTGTGGGGTGGACGCCGGGAACCGTCTCCTACGAGAGTGGGGGCGAGCTTTTGGGCTTCGAAGCAACCGGGGGCCCGCCGGTCTTGTCCGTCTGGAGATTTTCGGATGGTGACTGTGTGGGAAGCGGGGTTGATACGCGCAACGGAGAACCCATTTTCACATTGAACGGGCGGAGGCTAAGTGCGTTTTGCAATTTTTACAAAACAATTTTTTGGTTTTTTAAGATACAACGGGCCTCCGCATCCCTGAACAGCCGCTCTACCTTGCGTTTCATTACTGGGGGCTGGAACTTCCATGCGTCTGGTATTTGGACCACCATATATGTTTAATCTCAGATTAGTTTAAAGAATTTTTTTTGTTATTTTTTGTTGAATTGTTGAATAATGAATAAAAAATAATTTGAATGTGTTGTATTTCAATTTAATAACTTCGTAAAAACAAAAAAATTTTTGGTTGAAAAACGATTTCATTTTGGCGTTTCAGTGATCTGTCCTTTCTTTTTCTTTTTTCTCATTCATTTTGGCGTTTCAGTGATCTGTCCATTCTCTTTCTTTTTTCTCATCATTCTCCGCCAATAAGTGTGTAACGATCCCTAAACAACATTTTTTAAATTTGCATTTTTTCCGTCTGAGCGCGTGTTATAAAATCCCGGGCTCTCCCTTAGGCCAGACCGGCGCCAAAACCCGGGTTCGGCCTTCGGCCTGACCGATGCCAAAACCCGTGGTTCGGCCTTCGGATGAACACGGGGTCAATTTTTATGACGGATTTAAAAAATTTGACTCCGCGTTAAAATTGCCTTTGAAATTTGTTGCATAAAATCTGTTGTAATTTCATTAAATTTTTGGATATGCTTTCATGGCATAATGCACTTAAGAAAAGTATATCTTTTTATTGTTATTGAAATAACGTAAAAAGTTTTATTTATAATTAGAATAAGGATTTTTATGTGCTAAAAATCCTGTAATATTTAAATAATGAAATATGTGATAAAAAAGGTTCAATTTCATGATATTTTTATCCAGAAAAATCTTACCTTAAAGTTTCAACGTATAGTAAGTATTTCTCTTAATACACAATTTCTGAAAAATTCTATTTTCGAGTTTCTCTCCCCATAACGAAACACGCAAAAAATGTAACAACATACAACACCCTTGCTCTATTTAGAATCAGTAAATTTTTTCTATTTTCTCATTTTTATAAATTAAAATATTGAACATTGTTCAACAGGGGGCTGGTGGGGGCAGGGGTCTGTTGTCTCTCTCGTCTCTTTCGCTGGGGGGTACGTGCCCCTGGGGCAGGGGGCTGGTGGGGGCAGGGGTCTGTTGTCTCTCTCGTCTCTTTCGCTGGGGGGTACGTGCCCCTGGGGCAGGGGGCTGGTGGGGGCAGGGGTCTGTTGTCTCTCTCGTCTCTTTCGCTGGGGGGTACGTGCCCCTGGGGCAGGGGGCTGGTGGGGGCAGGGGTCTGTTGTCTCTCTCGTCTCTTTCGCTGGGGGGTACGTGCCCCTGGGGCAGGGGGCTGGTGGGGGCAGGGGTCTGTTGTCTCTCTCGTCTCTTTCGCTGGGGGGTACGTGCCCCTGGGGCAGGGGGCTGGTGGGGGCAGGGGTCTGTTGTCTCTCTCGTCTCTTTCGCTGGGGGGTACGTGCCCCTGGGGCAGGGGGCTGGTGGAGGCAGGGGTCT
The DNA here is from genome assembly GCA_039877585.1 of Heterodera filipjevi. Classification (NCBI taxonomy): domain Eukaryota; kingdom Metazoa; phylum Nematoda; class Chromadorea; order Rhabditida; family Heteroderidae; genus Heterodera; species Heterodera filipjevi. The sequence goes on along the minus strand of JBDPZO010000007.1, from coordinate 5,433,297 downwards.
GTTGTCTCTCTCGTCTCTTTCGCTGGGGGGTACGTGCCCCTGGGGCAGGGGGCTGGTGGGGGCAGGGGTCTGTTGTCTCTCTCGTCTCTTTCGCTGGAAGGTATGTGCCCCTGGGGCAGGGGGCTGGTGGGGGCAGGGGTCTGTTGTCTCTCTCGTCTCTTTCGCTGGGGGGTACGTGCCCCTGGGGCAGGGGGCTGGTGGGGGCAGGGGTCTGTTGTCTCTCTCGTCTCTTTCGCTGGGGGGTACGTGCCCCTGGGGCAGGGGGCTGGTGGGGGCAGGGGTCTGTTGTCTCTCTCGTCTCTTTCGCTGGGGGGTACGTGCCCCTGGGGCAGGGGGCTGGTTGGGGCAGGGGTCTGTTGTCTCTCTCGTCTCTTTCGCTGGGGGGTACGTGCCCCTGGGGCAGGGGGCTGGTGGGGGCAGGGGTCTGTTGTCTCTCTCGTCTCTTTCGCTGGGGGGTACGTGCCCCTGGGGCAGGGGCTGGTGGGGGCAGGGGTCTGTTGTCTCTCTCGTCTCTTTCGCTGGGGGGTACGTGCCCCTGGGGCAGGGGGCTGGTGGGGGCAGGGGTCTGTTGTCTCTCTCGTCTCTTTCGCTGGGGGGTACGTGCCCCTGGGGCAGGGGGCTGGTGGGGGCAGGGGTCTGTTGTCTCTCTCGTCTCTTTCGCTGGGGGGTACGTGCCCCTGGGGCAGGGGGCTGGTGGGGGCAGGGGTCTGTTGTCTCTCTCGTCTCTTTCGCTGGGGGGTACGTGCCCCTGGGGCAGGGGGCTGGTGGGGGCAGGGGTCTGTTGTCTCTCTCGTCTCTTTCGCTGGGGGGTACGTGCCCCTGGGGCAGGGGGCTGGTGGGGGCAGGGGTCTGTTGTCTCTCTCGTCTCTTTCGCTGGGGGGTACGTGCCCCTGGGGCAGGGGGCTGGTGGGGGCAGGGGTCTGTTGTCTCTCTCGTCTCTTTCGCTGGGGGGTACGTGCCCCTGGGGCAGGGGGCTGGTGGAGGCAGGGGTCTGTTGTCTCTCTCGTCTCTTTCGCTGGGGGGTACGTGCCCCTGGGGCAGGGGGCTGGTGGGGGCAGGGGTCTGTTGTCTCTCTCGTCTCTTTCGCTGGAAGGTATGTGCCCCTGGGGCAGGGGGCTGGTGGGGGCAGGGGTCTGTTGTCTCTCTCGTCTCTTTCGCTGGGGGGTACGTGCCCCTGGGGCAGGGGGCTGGTGGGGGCAGGGGTCTGTTGTCTCTCTCGTCTCTTTCGCTGGGGGGTACGTGCCCCTGGGGCAGGGGGCTGGTGGGGGCAGGGGTCTGTTGTCTCTCTCGTCTCTTTCGCTGGGGGGTACGTGCCCCTGGGGCAGGGGGCTGGTTGGGGCAGGGGTCTGTTGTCTCTCTCGTCTCTTTCGCTGGGGGGTACGTGCCCCTGGGGCAGGGGGCTGGTGGGGGCAGGGGTCTGTTGTCTCTCTCGTCTCTTTCGCTGGGGGGTACGTGCCCCTGGGGCAGGGGCTGGTGGGGGCAGGGGTCTGTTGTCTCTCTCGTCTCTTTCGCTGGGGGGTACGTGCCCCTGGGGCAGGGGGCTGGTGGGGGCAGGGGTCTGTTGTCTCTCTCGTCTCTTTCGCTGGGGGGTACGTGCCCCTGGGGCATGGGGCTGGTGGAGGCAGGGGTCTGTTGTCTCTCTCGTCTCTTTCGCTGGGGGGTACGTGCCCCTGGGGCAGGGGGCTGGTGGGGGCAGGGGTCTGTTGTCTCTCTCGTCTCTTTCGCTGGAAGGTATGTGCCCCTGGGGCAGGGGGCTGGTGGGGGCAGGGGTCTGTGATCGATATTGTTGTGTTCATCATTCTTTTTTGTGGAAAAATTATCTATTTTCAACATGTGCGATTATGATAATATCCCCGGCGCAAAAACTATTGAACGCAAAACCAATGATCTGGCTTCAAATATTGATTTTTTTTTGGATAATCTTTTATCTCTCAACATGTGGTCTCGATTTATTGGCCTCGTCCGCTTTCGGATTCCTGAAACTTTTGAACTCCCTAAATGCCGAACAAATCTTCAAAACCGGGTTCTAGTTCGGTTTGTCAAAAAATAAATTAATCTCTATATGTGTACGGTAATATTAGTCGTTGCTATTTAACGCCGCGCACTATTGGTCTTTATCTGCAGACAACTTTATCTGAGGACTATTCTTCGATCAATGATTACCAAGAAAATGGAGAATGGCCGCCTTGCGACATCGACCAGTATGAACGGTGATGATTACTTCTGGAATTTATTTGTTTTAAGGCCGGCTCCGTAGCTTTTTTATCTTTGCTAGGAATTTTGTCTCAAAACCAAAATATTTGGTTTACAAAATACAAAAAAACCTCACCTTTCGTTTCAAAATATTTTTTCAAAAGGTTTTAAGGCTAAAAGCAAAATTACTTCTATAAAATTATAGCGGATTTTGGACCGGAGTAGCCGAGGAACGCCGCATATTTGAATATGCACAAGAATTGCCTATGCAGCGGGGCGATAAAGAATGGCATCCATCTTTGGGGTCCATACTCGAACTCCAGGCCTTATCGCCAAGGAAAGGGGGACTTGGCGTACCGATTGAGGGGATTACGTCACCCTATCTCTATTTGCGAAAAGCTGGCTCCTACTTCCCTGCCCACACTGAAAATTCCGACCTATATAGTGTGAATTTATTGTGCCCTCCGCAAGAAACAGGCAGCGCCGGCCTAACTATATGGTATTTTCATGAAAAAGCCTAATATAATAAGATATTGAAAGGTACTCTATTCCGGCAGCTGATTTTACAAAATTCAAAAATTTGCTCTCAACTTTTTTTGTAAAAGAATTTACCTCCGACCCTGAATATTTGCGACATAAATCTATTTTGATCAGCCCTTACATGGTCCGTGAAAATGGGATCCGATGTATCCGAACAGTGAGTATCACATAACTAAATTAAATGTTTTTGTCTTTTCCGCATTAGATTCCGCGCCCTGGAGAAGGTATAGTAACACTCCCGGGCTCTGTTCACTTCGGGTTTTCGACGGTAAAACCCAAAGTTTGGTATTCATATCGAGCATATTTAGGGGCTGAATTGTGCCGTCGCGTATAACGCGGGTCCCCCCTCGTGGATACCATATGGAATTGATTCAAAGCCGTGCTCCGCTACTTTTTCTTATGCGCATATCGAGGCTTTTGAGTTGGCTAAGCTCTATGCTGTGAAATGTGAAAACGGCAACATCTCCCGTGCAGAGGAATTGTGGAGCACGAAATATAAGAATATGTTGAACTATGGAGCCGGATTCGATCCAATCTACCCCAACTAGAGACCTTCTATAGCTGAATCTGAAGATGTCATACCGAGAAAATATATTCTGTTAAGAGGAATATGGTTCCGAAGTGAAGGTCTAATCGAGAAAGAAGCAGGAATTCAGAAAGGCGTTCGTTTCGATGTACGAGTCGTAATTGTAGAGCATCAACAACATTTAATCTCTCTACACAATTATATACAAATAACAGCCCGCCTCATCAGAATGTTGATCATAATTTTCAACCTAATATGTGTTTGATCAATCTGCCTTATGATACGCAATTTTAAATTACGTCAGCATCATCATAATAATTATCGTAATCAGTATCCTTACCTGGTTTGCCTATTTTTTATACCAAAGAAAATTTTACTTCTTTTAATTGGTTATCGCTTCCCAATTTATCTGTGTAAATAACTTTTTTAACTTTTAAAATCATTTATTTACATCATTATCATATTTTCCCTGAATATTTTCGGAATTCTCATATTTTTCAATTTGATAAAATTATCTTTTCTTGGTCGATGACATAAGGTTGGAAAAAAGTATCGATTATGTGTGGTGATGGCGCAGACTTAATGTATTGTTGACGGGGAAAGGGTGAGAGGGAAAGGAGAGAGGAAGGGAAGAAAAAAGCAAAAAGGAAAAGGGAAAAAAGGTGATATTTGTTAACCTTTTTTGGACATTGTTCACCCCTATGCAAAACACATCGCCCCATGTATTTTAGGTCACCGGTAATAAATGTCAAAAAAGGTCAAAAATTTGAGAAAAAATTACACACGCCACACTCTCTCTCTCTCACACACACACACACACACACACACACGCATTCACTCTCACTCTCCCTCACTCTCATTCTCACTCTCATTCTCACTCTTTCACTCGCTCTCACACTCACTCTCACTCTGACTCTCACTCACACTCACTCTCACACTCACTCGCTCTCACACACTCACTCTCACACTCACTCACTCTCACACACACACACACACACGCACGCGCGCCCGCAAGAATACAAGCGCGAGGGAAGGGAGGGAGGGAAAAATTTGAAAATGGCTCCAAAATTTGGGGCCATTTAATGGGCCTTATACTACTGGCCTGCAGCTAAAACAGATTTGCAGATGAAAAAGTTCCTTATGATTTTTTTGTAAATATTTTTCATATGACCCAGCGTGTCCCGACCTTTTTCAGGATTTTGTGCCTTTTCCTTTTCCACGCCTTTTTTTTTTTTGCATTTTTTCGTTCCTATTATAGTGCCTTTTTCGCGATTTTTGGTGCCTTTTTTCTAAGCCCTATATATTAGTAATTTTAAAAAAACATACCGAATGCAATCTTTTGGAGATTTTGGTATTTCTTCGGTATCGGTATTTACCGAAATACCGATAACGAATACCGAAAATTGCATTTGCCGCACACTTCTTTCTTCTAATAAGAATAATGCAATACCAATTTTAAAAAGCCAGACAAAAAGTTTAAAAAAATAGTCATTCGACTTACCGTAACTTGGTTGGAATGCGTCACCGCTTTTGCTGTACTTTCCCCGCTGGTCGGCATTGCTGCCGCCAACATTGTCTGCCTCTTCCTCCCGCTCTTCCTCTTCTTCGTCCTCTTTTTCTTGCACTTGCTCATTCTCTTTTTCTTCCTCCTCCTCTTGTTCATTCTCTTTAATCCCAATGTTGCCAAAATCTATGAATTTTTAATTCACCGAATTTCTATATTGACAATATTTAAAAAAGGTTAGGCTGGGACCATTTCACTTCTTCTAGTGTTCTGATTTTTGAGAAAATTCATAAGAAAATGGCAAAAAAAAAAGAAAAATAGACCCCTAAAAAATGACTTTTCAAATTTTGTAAAAAAAAATACCCCCTAAGAATGGAAAATTTTCAGAAAATTTGACCCATAAAATTTAAACTTTTTATTCAAAATTTAAATTCTCTAAAAATATTTTTTTTATTTTATTAAATTTCCAATATTTCGTTGTCTTATGTGTAGAGAAAAAGCTATCTTTCTATATGATTTTGACTAAAAAATTTGCTTTAAAAACTGGAAAAATGTGCATTCCAAATTTTTAAATGCCTTTTTTCATGCCTTTTTCAGGATTTTTGTGCCTTTTCCTTTTCCACGCCTTTTTTTTTTGCATTTTTTGGTGCCTATTATAGTGCCTTTTTCGCGATTTTTGGTGCCTTTTTTTCTAAGCCCTATATATTAGTAATTTTTAAAAATACCGAAATACCGCTTTTGCCGATTTTTTTTATCGGTATTTTTCGGTATATACCGTTTGGTATACCGAACGCAATCTTTTGAAGATTTTGGTATTTCTTCGGTATCGGTATTTATCGAAATACCGATAACGAATACCGAAAATTGCATTTGCCGCACACTTCTTTCTTCTAATAAGAATAATGCAATACCAATTTAAAAAAAGCCAGACAAAAAGTTTAAAAAAATAGTCATTCGACTTACCGTAACTTGGTTGGAATGCGTCACCGCTTTTGCTGTGAAGAAATTTATTCAAATACTCATTTAATCTTCATTTACTTTCAACAATCTAAATAAATGGATAAAGTAATTCGTAAATCTAAATTACCTTACCCTTGTCCTTTCACCCTGAAATTTTTTTATTTTCCAATTCCGAAAAACAATTTTAATGCTTTGCTTTCAAAATTTTGAAAAATTTATTTGATGACTAAAAAAGCAATTAAAAAGATCATGTTGAAAGTTTGCATAAAAAAATGACAAAGTTTTTAAGATAGAATTTCCGAACCTTAAAAGAAAAGAAAATCGGCGGTGCCAATAGGCGCCGCCGGGGAAATTTTTGAAAATTCCGGCATCTTTTAATAAAAGAATTTGACCAAAACCCGGTCATTTTTGGTGATTTTTTCGAGAAATCTAAGCAAAAGGCGTCCTATGGTGTCAATTGGCGGCGCTGGAAAAATTAAAAAAAAAGAAATTTATAAAGGAAATTTTCAGTTTAGGCATAAGGTTGGGGGATCACTTTTTCATAATTTTTGACTATCCGTCTTAGATATTTGTAAAAAATTTAAAAAATTACCTGCCATGAGGGGATTTTGAACCCAAGAAAAAGAAGAAAGAAAAAATAGTTCTATCCTATCACCTCACCAAATTATCATCGTGATAAGTGTAAAAATATATTTATTTATACTTTTTACTTCCTAAATTTTGACCATTTCTCCAATTTTTCTCAACAATTTCTTATTAAGAATCCATTCTTATCTCAACGACTGAAATTTTGGTGTTGGTGTATAAGAAAATTTGCATTGGTTATTAATTATTAGGTTCTGTTAGGAACGGCGCAAAGTTCAAGCCGAATTTTTGAACGATGTATAATGTGCTTCTTTACGACAACTTTGAGAGAGAAATTGGCCTATTTGGGTGACAATTTTCAAGATGCGCGGTAAAAGAAGTGCAATTAAATTCTCACTTCTGAACAGATATTTTCCTTTAATATTAAAATGGAGATGGAATAAATTTTTATTTTTCAATAATTGTGAGCATTCAAATTCATTATTGCATATTTATATAAGTTTTTTTAAACATTTGAGTTTTTATTTTTTTATTTTACATATTTCCTTGTTGGTTTCTCTTTGAACTGAGTAAACCTTTTAATTGCATTGCAATTGATGTAATATTGAAAGTTTATAAAGTTTATCTTCGTTCGAGCGCTAATTTGTAAATTAATAGAATTTATTAATTTATTTTCATTTCAAGATTATCAAAAATAAAGTAAAAGAACCCTTATTAACATTATTTTTTTTTACTTTCTTTTTTATGAAATATCAAACAAAACCAGGTCCTTTTGGAAAGTGTTTTTATAATTATTGAAATTAAATAGGTAAACCCCAAAAATCCTATATCTATTCCTGAATTCTGTTGTTGATTTAGGAGTAAAAAAATAAAAACTAAGACGGCTTTTAAAGTTAATAATTTTCGGTAAATATAGAGCTTCTTTCTTTTATCATTTTTTTAGAAGACCAAATTTTTCTTTAATTAAGGGTTATTTTTCTTTTCAAATAAAGTTTAATTTTTATAAAATAGTAGCATCAGTAGTTATTTTTCCATCAGTATGGTTGTCATTATTATTTAATTAATTTAAAGAAAATATATTACTCGATCCAGCAGCAGAGGTTGCATTCCAAACATGTATTGTATGTTAATGTGTTTTGGCACTGATTAATTTTTTTAAAAAACAATTAACTTAATTTTTATAATTTAAATGTTAATCGTAATATCTAGCTTAAAACAAAATTTTATTTTGCATTTGTATTAATGAAAAATTAAACTAAAAAAGAAAGGGCTTATTAATTTTCAATTAACGATCATTTTATGAAGCTTTTTTTGTTATTTTTCGAATCTTAATTAAAGTTAAAATAGAAAAAAAAAAAAAATGATGATTTTTGTTTTTTAGTTTTCGAACATTTAAAGTTAAGTGATCATAAATAGCCAGCTTATGTGAACCCACAATCTGTCTTTCGGTACTACCCCTTAAATAACCCCATCTCTTATTCTTTTCTTTCTCTTCTTTAACATATTATGAATAATTACAAGAAAATTACAGGGCGCGTAAAAAGTTCTTACACTTTGCTTTGCTTTAGATTCGGTTAGCTGAATTATCTAGGCAAATTTTTTCTTTTATTTTTTTTAAATATATTGTTGTAAATTTTGTTGTAGATTTTTTTTTGGTTAGTTCTGATCGAATTCAAGTTCCGATTCGTGCTCAGCACAAGAAAAAAAATCGAAAAATAAACATAAAAATTCCGTGATTTTAAAGCAACTGTTTACCAATTAACAAAAAATCTTAATTTTTTTTTCATAATGGGCGACCATATAATTTCAATGTTTTCTGGATGTAAAATGATCTTTCTGACAGACAAATATTATTTTTTATTTTTTTATAAAAAAAATTTTTTTTAATGAAATTTTCTGGACAAAAAATTAAAAAAAAACTCTTCAGGGCAATAATTAAAAAACAATTTTTAACAAAATTTTCAAAATTTTATTCTCAGCCCATGGAAGTCTAAAAAAGCAGACTTTTCGTCAAAATTAAATTAATTAATTTATACAGGAATTTTAGTAACGAATGACTTTTTTATATTTTATTTACTTTATAGCTATTCAAATATGCACGCCTGTACCGATATTCCGATGAGCGGGACTTGTACCGGTACCCAATTTTTGACCGGTAGTAGTTTTAACCTGTATTTTATCAAGAAAATTAAAAAAATATATATGAAACTGTTTGCTGCATGTAAATTGTTACGGCATTATTTAAAGCGTTTGAAACGAAACATTAGATTTTTATTTTCGAAAAAAGAAGAATTGGCGGTGCTAATTTGCCGATAGGCGCTTCTGGGAAAAATTTGAATAGTTAGTCAAACCCTAAAAATACTATTTTATGAAATTTTTTAATGCTTCACTTTATCGGAAAATTAATTACCAATTTTTAATAATTTTTTTTTCTTATTTATTTAAAAAATTTACACACATGAAATTTTATTTACAAAATTGAATATGCGATTAAATCTTTGTCTATATAAAATATTTCACATTGCATTTATTTAGTTATGTACGGTGTTTTAATATTTTTCGCAAATTTTCTTTTTTAATTGTACAATTATGTTGTTATGCATTTATTTTGTAACGGTAAGTCAAAGAATGATTGTTTTTTTTTTGAATTTTAAAAGCATTGTATATTTATTTATTTAGCTTTATGCACTGGGATAATATAATTTAATTATTTTATTTTTAAATATAAACTTAAAGGGTATTATTTCTTCATAATTTATACTAGTAATTTATTTTTAAATTTACTGAATGACGAAAAACTCCAAATAAACAATAAAAATATAAACTCAAAAAAAAATTTTTTCCTTTATTTATTAAAATTTGGTATTATCTGTTTAAATCAATTTTTTAAAGTATATATTTTCGGCGCCTTTTTCGTTCGTGTCGGTTTTACGCTTGGGACGCATAAAACCGACAAGAACGAAATTGTTAAGAAAATCGGAGTGAAATTTTTTATTCCTTTTTAATAATTTCTTTTATTTTCGTTATTATTCATTTAGTTTCTCATAATTTAACATTGTATAATCTGTTGTCCATTTAATTAATTTTTTTTCTCATATTAAAGTTTTTAAAAATTTGTAATTAAAGCTCAAAATGAATTATTAATATATTGAACTTCAAACTTTGGCATTTTTTTGTCTTTATTTGAAAAAATTTTCACTGCAATATAAAGTAATAAAATATTGTTTCTTTTAAATACAGAATCTAATATTGACTAAATTTGTTTTTTATTTTTTTTTTATTTATCACTTGTCGCACAAAGACCTTTACAATTCTCTTTTTGCTGCATAATTCCATATTTTGCGAAATTGTTAATAATTGTTAACTGTTTTATTAAATACATTTTTATTTAATTTGCGACCATATAGTTTGATATGTTCAGATAATTTTAAGTTTATCAGTAAATAATTTAAATTAGACAATTTATTGTCATTGTCTCTTAAAATTATAACTCAATAAGAAAACGATTTTTATTATGCTTGTATGTTTATTTCGTACGATTTACTTATTTTATAAATTAAAGTTTTGTGCTTTTATTTTTAACAGATGCCATTTAATTAAAATATTAATGCATTTATTTTTATTTGTTTTATATATTTTTTTTATTATTTATTACTTGGCTTTTTGTCGTGACTTTTCTAAATAATCCCAAATGAATGACTATTGTTTAATTTTCTTTTTTTTCAAATTATTTTTTTAAATTTAATTTGTATCATTTTCTATATAAAAATTTTATAATTCCCTGGCCTCATGATCTTAATGAAATTATTTCACGACGAACTTGGCTGCCTTCAGTCTTGTTTTAAAATTTCGAATTATCTGTTTGAATCAATTTTTTTAAAGTATATATTTTAGGCGCCCTTTTTATTTATTTTTTTCATTAAGCAATAATAAAAATTTATTTTATTTAAAATGCTTTTTAATATGTAATGCATTTATTTTTTTAAAAATTCCGGAGTGAATAAGAAATGAACTAATTTTGTCGTTCACCAAGAGGTATTCGGACTCGCCTTTTATTTTAATTCAAATAAACTTTTAGTTTTACCACTTTTATTTACATTATAAATAGATTTATTTATATCATATGGATCACTGATTTTTTTTTTGTTAAATTTTAATTTGTGATCATTTAAAGCAAATTTAAAAATAAAATTTTAAAGAATTTTCTTTGCCTTTATAAACCTAGAAAGTGGCTGGGATAAAAACTTGCCCAGTTAAAATTAACTTTTAACCCACCAAATGCAATAAAAAATTGACAAATTGTGCAAAACAGCACCTTGCAGTGCTTATGAAAAAAAGAAAGCTAAACTGAATTTAAGACATAAACGCAATTGTATTGGCGCAAATATTGATTAACTGATAAAAACAGTCTTCATGTAAAAAAAATTTCACTAAACTTAGATAATGTTGTGGCCAAAAAGGTTGAGAAATTGTCATAACTCTTGTAAAACTCAAGAATTTTTTTTTAATTAGTCTGACTGAGACAGGCAACGAAATGCTATTGTATGATGTCAAGATTGAAAGTTACGGCTTTGTTATATTTAAATCACTGTTTCCACCTAATCATTTCATTTAAATTTATTTATTATACATAATCGGATTTTTGTAGTTAATCATTTCATTATTTCAAGCCGGTAAAATAATGCTAAAATTTTTCGGTTAGAAGGAAAAGCATTTATATATAATATATATATATATATGATTTTACAAATTCTTTAAAATTCTGTAACCTTTCAAGTATATAGAAGCAATGCATTTATTTTTTAAGCAAAACTCTCAAATTGAATTATATCACATTAAATTAATATGCTAAGCAAAAGTAACTAATTATACCAATGTAGCAAAATATTTATTTATCTAAATTAAAAAAATAATTTAAATTCAATTCAGAAAATTCATTTTTTGAAAAATTTGTCTATTTTTTTAAAATTTATTGCAAATCTCTCAATAAAATGCTTTAATCTGAAGAAACACTGATGGAGGTTTTTAGCACTCATTTTTATTATTGCTGCTAATAATTTCATTAATTTCCCTACTTTATAATACCTATACTTTTAAAAGATTATATTTTTTTAATTTTTAGATGTTTAAGAATTTGATTATATTACTTTAGGTTTTATTATATATACTGATATAATTAACGCTTCAACACATTATGAATATGCATGGGGTTAAATTTAAATCGGGAGGTAGACTCCATCTTTGGCCGCAGGGTTTATTTGGCGTTTTTAAATTTCATTTGAATTGTAGCAATTAAACTTTTTATAGTATTTAGTATAATTTGCTTTTTTCTATTTTTCGTATTTTATATGATTTTTTTTCTTAAGATCTTTATCTTAAAAATCTTATTTTTTATTTTCATTAAAAATAATCTTCCCATAGCAGCAGTAATTCTTGTTTTGCAATTTTTAAAGTTTATTTAAATTTTTCTCTACCATTGTGATTTTTGAAATTTTAATAGAGATTTAATATTATAAAAAAAAAATTCAACATTTTACTTTCATAGAAATATGAAATTACTTAATTATGATTTTAAATTTTATTTAATGTTTACTAATTAATCGACCAAATATATTGGCAAATCCTTTTACATTAATATACAAAAGTATTTTATCAAAACTTATTTCAATAATATTTCATTTTTTAAATAAATATTTTTTATTGTTTTAAATCAATAAGTTCTAATTAAATTTCATTTCTAATATTTCATAGTGGCTTTAAATTATAAATTTGACCATTTTATAAATTTTTACTTTTTAAAAATTATTTATAGAATTAGTAATTTTTAAATCTATTTAATTTTATGTTATAGTAATAAATTAGGATGCATTTTATTATTTTTCAGAGAAAAGGAACCTAAAATTGATGCTTAAAATATTTATTTATATTAAAGAATTATTATTATTTTTTTGTGTTTAATAAAAATAATTTTTGATATTTTATGTAATTTTTCATGCTCTCGTGCGTATAATGAGCCAATGCTTGCCATAATATTCGGTAGTAGTTGAGCTTTCTAAAAGAAATTAAGGTATAATTTGATATTAGCTTTTAAATTTTACTAGTTTAACGTTTTCTTTTAAAAAGTAATTTTGTAATTAATACATTCAGTTCTTTTGTATAAAAACTCATTTAAAGGGCGTGTGTCACCTTTTTATTTAATTAAATTTATTTTTGGTTTGACTTTGTCTTTAGTCTGCTAACATTTGTGTTCTAACATCCTCCTTTCTTATGTTTTTCGAGTTTTTCCTTTTTTAGTCCATTGAGCGAAATTTTCTTCTTTATGTGATATAGTTTATCCATGATTATTTTTTATAATTAATTTCTTTACTAAATTTAAAACATTAATGTAATTTCTTTATATTTTGAAAAACCTTGAGGGAAAATTTGTTAACTTTTTATAATTAAATATTTTTTATTCAATTAATGTTTTTCTTGACTAAAATAAATAATTATAATATCTTATAAGGTTCAAAACCTATTTGTGCTTTAGTATTTTTTTTAGGTAATGATAAATTTTTGTTATTTGATATATTTAACAATTTTTTTTTTAATTTGGCTAATATAATTTATTTTTTCGCAATTGATTAATTATTAAAGGTAATTGTTTTTTAGTAAAAAATTCCATGATAATCAACTTCAATTTTACTTCAATTTTGATAACTCTTTCTCAATTGAAAAATGACTGGAAAATTTTGGTATTGAATATTTATATAGTTAATTTTTAAATGTCATGTGTAGTTTAATTTATTTAGATTTATCTTTTGAATAGATAAAAAAATATTTTTTTGATTTAAACATTTTAACAGAATAGTTTGAATGTTCGAACAAAAAGTCAAAAATTCCAAAAATTTTAGATTTCCTTTTTGAATTTAAAGGTACTTAAATACGAGGAACTCATAGAATGTATGTTTTTTTGAAGATTAAAGCATATTACGAATCCAGATATTATGTTAAAGACTAGAAAAATATAGGGGTTTTTGCAGTTTTTATGACTATGACTTTCCAAAATCTCAATCAAATTTTTTGAAATTTGGTAGGCTAATAGAGCTAACCAATAGCTATTAGAACATATCAAGAATGTTCAATTTGGTTGATTACGCAAAGATATGACTAGTTTTTGACAAAAAAATCTGAGAAATGGCAAACTTTTTTAAATTTAAATTTGATATGTGATTGTTTAAATATACCATATTGGTGTATTTTTTGTATTTAAATTAGGGTAGCTCGGGACCTGTACTTTTTGGAAAAACGGGTACCGGTACTTTTCAGCCGGTACTTTTTGGCAGGGAAACCGGTAAAAAAACCGGTACCTGTACTTTTGGGAAAAACCAGTACCGGTACTTTTTAGCCGGTACTTTTTGGCTAGGAAGAACCGGTAAGAGTACCGGTACCGTGCTACCCTAATTTAAATATCCTTTTCAATTTTTATGAACATTGATTTATGTACTACTGACGTTTGTTTTTAAGTCAGTCAATTCGTTTTTACCCCAACTCGTTTTTTTTCTGTTATAGGTATACAATGTTTGCTTGCCAAGAATTTCTTTAAGAAAAAATCAATAATTTAATTTCTAATCCAAAGATCTCTATTAATTCTACACTATGATTTGCTTTATTTATTATTAGTATTTTTTATTTTTTATTATATTATTAGCAAAGTTTTTTAATTTAAATTTCATTTTTTTATTTAAATGACACTTTTGAAATTTATATTTATTCTGTTTTTTATTTGCATTAAATTTAAATTTTTCATTTTTATTTATTAAAAATAAAATAATAATAATTTGTAGACAGATTTAAAAAAACAATGAAATTTTTGTAAGTTTGCCATCTAATAACAAAATTCAGTAGATATCTGAGGATACACAATAAATGTCGCAAAATTTACTCAAGATAATCTCCTCATAAATTTTGTGGATTTTTTCGCCAAAAAATTGACAAAATTTTTTTCTTCCCAATTTTAGGTAATGAAATATTTACTTATTTTGTTTTTTCAGAAATTTTAAGGTTGGAATTTTTTTTTTTCAATCCTACTTTTAACTAAGAGCTTTTTTGATAAATTTGAAAATAGTATTTTTTACAAGTAGATGAATTTGTGAGAAATAAACTTCATAAAATGCAGAAAAATCAGGAGGATTTTATTGTATAAATATAATTAATTAAAATTCAAAGTCAATTTGTCTACACCCGGCTCTTCTTTGACTAGCTCAAGTTTGTTCACCGTTGGTTTTTGAATGCCCATATACGGCGCGATGTTTGGCGCTGTAGTAGCAGTCGCATTTTCCACTATGACTTTTTGTGGCCGATTCTCAATCATATCTTTTAGCTGATGTCTTTGCTTGTACAGCCATGAGTGACGCTTCATTTTTACGTCGGCATCCGTCTGTCTGTCAGTAAGGTTTTTTTGAATCTGCGCGTCCAGCTGGGATTTCTCGCCTTGAAGCGGATCAGCTGACGATCCCACGACGCCCCCTTTTTTCAACAAATTGATCAGCGTAAGATACTCGCTTTCCGGCACAAGAACCATCTTTTTAGTATGCTTCATTTTGTTGCCGCCGTTATTTTTTGAGCCAACTGTTCAGCGAGTACGCTCAGAATTGGTGCCAAAATTGCTCCTAATGCTATGCCGCTGCCCTGTTGCAGTCTGTGGCGTGCTGTGTTCTCGCTACGCGAACGTGCAATTGCTCTGTAGTAGTCCGCGTAAGTGGCTAACCGTCACCTTTGACGTCGGTTAAGACGAAAATTAAATTTCAATATATTAGCACAAATTTCCACAAGTCCAAGAATTTGTTCAGCGCTTGCACCCTTCAACAAGTCGTTTTTCTTTTTGTCCGACTTTGTGGATCCCAATTTTTTAAAAAAATCCGAATTCGCGCTAATGTAAGGACTAAATTCGTACATTGTGCGTAAAGAGAAATTTTTGGAATCCTTAAATACATTTTTTGGTGATCTGCTGCACTGCTGCCACACTTATTCGATGGGCAAGTACACCTCACGATTCTCGCCTGGAAATATTTTGCTTGTCAGTCGCTCATTTTCAGGAGCATTGGGGTGCATGTTTACCACCAAATAGCTGAATGGTTGGTTTGTCGCCTCATTGTAAGCCTCCATAAAATAATTGAGTCGTCTCGGGAACAGTTGAGAACACACCGTCCGAACCTGAAGTTGGCCCGATGGGTTTCGAGTCAGCACCAGGTAATGACTGTTTGCTCTTGCTGTCCGAATGTTGCATCCGTACAGACTTTGGGTGACAAAAATGACGCTGACATTCCAATTGTGCGAACCCCGCGTGAACAGCAAATCCAGAAAATCATTTCCACATTCAGCATCAAATCGTCCAACACAAGTAGCAGAGTTTTTGGTTGGCTTTGGATCAGCGCTTGGTCTGGCACTCCATTGTGTGTCTCAATGTCAAGCTTCATCAGCTCAATGACCGCATCATTCATTTCGGAGTAGCAATACAAAATTTTTGCAGGTGCCGGATCTATCAGTTCGGTGTAGTTTCTCAGCAACTTCTTCAGCCATTGAGTTTTTCCACTCCCAGTGGCGCCCGACAGAATTAGAGTGTTCATTGAATTATATAGACTACCGGCGGCAAACACCCGTAAATTAATGTTTTACACCGTTTAGCAAACCAACAAAAAAATGTTTCGTCAACCGGCTTCAAATAATGATGCGGTGCACCTTCGTTTAGCGGTACAAAATGCCAAATTAATAATGGACCACGAAAAGCTGAAGGGCGACGTTTCCCAACTGATGGCGGACAAAATCCGACTCCTACATCAGACAAATGGACTTCTAAAGCAGCAATTTAAAGAGCTGACTCACAATGATGCAATGATGGACAAAAATGCTGCATTGTTGAAGCAGCAAGGCCAGCTACTGAAGGACCTGTTTGAACTTCGAACCCACACTGCTTCCCTGCGTAAAGAAAAAGAAGAATTGGAGCAACAGATAGGCGAGTCGCGTAATGCAACGGATACCGACTACGAAAACATTTGTGTCCTTTGCTATATTAGAGAGGTGAACAAAAAAATGGGAAGAAACGAAAAACGGGCTTTTCCTTTTTTAGCGAAATTATGCATGTATTCCATGCGGTCACTATGCGTTGTGCGACCGATGCGCACAGACGGTAACCATTGACGGCATATGCCCATTTTGCCGTGAAGAATTGGATGGTGTGATTAAAATTTACCGTCCATAATTTCTTGTGAATGTGCGAGTCAAAAAATGTTAATGCCTTATTAATCGGTAGACAATAAAAGTTTGAGTTGACGAATTTCTTTATTTAAACAAATTAATCGTCCATCCCCGAATGAAGATATGGCCTATTGGTTAAGATGGTGGGTTGGGAAACACAAAAGTTTAAATCCGGTTGAAGAGGGCTGATTTAATGGAAATTAATTGAAAGAAGAAGCAATAGGCTTGGGCTTTGGCGGTGAAACGGCCCGTTACATGCTCTGGCGCTCAAATTGGACATTTGAGCGATGGCGACCAGATGGGGGCTGGCGCTCAAACGGCCGGCTGAGCGCTGGTACTCAGTTGTCCCTGGCGCTCAAATGTCCCGGTGGAGACGTCCTTATACTACTCATATTGTTTATTCAAAGTTTAAGAATTTTCAATTTTATCTTGTTTTGCTAATCGCTGATTCAGTTTTAAACATTTGTTTACGTTTCTAATTTGATGATTGAAGCTTTGTGATAAATAAGAATAGTTTATGGGTATTAATCATTTTTTACCATAGTGTGTTTTAAATTTCTTGGGCATTTATAGTTTCAATTACCCCATTTTTTAAAAATTCAATGCGACACGGCTTATCATATGAATAAAAAGGATATAAATCCTGAACATACCATATTTTAAAGAAAATAAGCAAATAAAAGATTAAAAATTTCTTACACAGCTCCAAGCAAAAACAAAAGTACGTGGGAGCCAAGGATTAATGGAGAAAACTTAATTTAAAAACTAAATACAATTTGGGAAAGTACATACTGATTTAATTTAACTTAATATACAATCACCTAATAATATTAAATAAATTATCTAATATAAGCAAAAACGAAAGAATTATGAATGCTCGAACATCAAAAGATAAAAAAAATATTAAAAAGCAATTTTATTAAAAATATGGTTGTATTTTACTGTTAAATGAATTAAATAATTTAGGAATACATTCTCATTAATGCGACACGGCTAATCATATAAAAGAATTGAATAGATATTAAACACAATAATATAAATAAGATTTTTAGAAACGAAAATTAACAATAAAATATAGTTAGCATGAGCCCAAAAAAGAAACAAAAATTTAAAGTAAAAAAAAATAAGGCAAATTAAAATGTGCATAAATTATTTCTTTAAACATTTGTTGAATTATGTTTTATGAAATTTAAACAATTTTTTTGAATAAATACAGAGCTAAAAAATATCTGATTAAAAAAAGGGTAAAGAATTTATTAAAACTTATTTTAAAAAAAATGAGTTTCGACGTATGCACAAAGTCATGGAAGATAAATTTTAATTAAAAAAAGAAGGAAATATTTTACACAAATAAAATTTTAATAATAAAAATAATATGAAAAAGTAGTCTATCTTTTAAATACACTTTTCCGAAACGCGAGACCGCAAAACCCCGAGACTTTGCTTGAGTCGAGCCTGAAACTTTTAGAATTTTCTTATTACCTTAAAATTATAAAAAGTTTGTTATTTATTGCAATTTTTATTTCTTCTCTTAATTGATCCATCTCAGTTTACCAAAATTATTTAGTTCTGAAAAACAGACAAAGAAGGTGCCGGAAATATCCATTTTTTGATTTGGGGGTTCATATGCTGCCCTCCCTTTTGCGCCTACACACGTTTGAATCGCTGCCGAATATCAAATATCACCCAAATTAGACGCTGAAGCCCTAAAACCCCATTAGAAATTAGTGACAATTATTGGAAAACCCGGTTAAAAAAACATAATTTAATAAAAAAATGAATCAATCACAAAAATAAGTGACAGCAATTTTGAAAATTAATTCATCAAAATTACCTTTAAATATTAAATAAACTTTAAAGTAATCCAACTGAAAACTGAAATATCACGATTTTTTTTTGTAACGCTAATAAGATTTATTTATTAAATTAAAAAATAATTACCAATTAAAAGTCAAATTGAAAATAAAGGTACTCGAAAGCAGAAGAAAAATCAAGTGATTCGCCTCGCGATTAATCATTTAAAATAAAAATATAAAACAAACTTTTTCTCTAATTACCTTAAAATGCTTCTAACATACTTTTTTGGCAGAAACGACCTCGCTTGAATAAAATAAAGAAACAAATATAAAGTAAAAAAAAAAATTATTTTTCAATATAAAAATGTAAGAAAAGATATTATTATTATTATAGCAGATTGCCAATGCCAATTTCTGGCATTATTTGTTGTTAATATACGAAAGGAAAAAAAAGAAGGAACGGATTATTAAATTTAGTTTTTTCAGAAGAGAACCCACAAAGTTCATATAAAGAAATCATATAATAGCAATTATAAATACCTATTAAACAAATTTATTTACAATCTCCAAAAACCAGACACCCCTTTAGATAAGTATTGCAAAAAAAAGTAGGAATAATACCCAATTATCCAACAATATGAATTAAATAAAAAAAAATCAAAAACCCAATTCAATACACAAAAAAATAATTTTATGCGGTTGAAATAATTATTGCAAAAAAAAAATAAATTAATTAAAAATATTTATAATTTATTGGGGGTTTTAAATTATGCATTTTGTTGATGGAATTCATTAATATATTTATTCTTGGTTTTTAAATTTATCTTATGTTATAAAAAATTTAATTATTGATTATTCTTTAAATTATTACAGGGGTTGCCAAATATGAGTTCTTAGACTCACAAATGCTTTTTGAGAGGCCGATGCTAAATTTTCAAATTTAAGGAGGGCACTAATGGGAAAGGGGGACGGGGGACTTTTATATATATACATTTATATATTATATAATATATTGTAGGGAAAATTGGCACCTCAACTTAAAGCGGAAAGTGATCTTTCAAAATTGGGCACCAGCGAGAAATCGAGCGCCAACGAAAGTTTTTTTAATTTGAGTTTGATACTTAATTATATTTTTTTGTTTAGCTAGATATTTTCATTTTAAGAATCCGAGATGGACTACTCACTGATTTAAATCATATAAACTGGCATTAAATTTGCTGACTATGAAATTACAATTTTGTTTCTTATTTTAACTTTGGTCATAGTAATTTGTTTTTTGGGGTTGCTAATTAATAAAAAAATTTTTTTGGTACTGAATTTTCTGAAGGCCTGACATTTCATTAATTTTTATTTTTTTATTATTTTTTTCATTTTTTATTATTTTTTACAATATTTTTTATTTATACATTTGTGCTTCAAATTTTTATAATAAATGATTAGATGTAAGAAAAAATTGCGTCGTAAATTAACTTTTTTATCCTGGTGTTGGATTTATTTTTATGCGAATTTAAAACCCCTTTTATAATTACTTTTAACAAATAATCTTTTTCATAATTGCCTATTAAGTTTAAACTTAAAAACTTTCGTTCTCCATATTTATTTGACAATTTTATTTTGTTATCATGGGGGGCTGGATTTTATGGGGATTTATTCTAATTTAATATTTTTTAATTTATTTCAATTTTCATGCATTGATGATCTTATTTGGATATTCTGAAACAATTTTTAGTATATTGTTATTATTTTAAATATTGGGTTTTAGAATTTGGTAAACATTTTTATTTGTTTGTCTTTTATGCGTAAGTTTTGATCAATTAAATGAAAATATTTTCATTATTAAATATCGAGCGTTGGATATTATTCTGGCCCCTTCATTGACTCTTTTAACCAAATGTTTGCGTCCACCCGGCTTCTAGTTGTTTTTGTTACTCTGTGTTATACGACCAAAAGTACTTAAATTCTTTATTTGGGTTTTCTTGAATTTTTAATAATAGATTTTAATAAAAATTTGAAAGTTGATGAAAACTATTCATTAAAATATCGAGGGTTTTAAACTTAATTTCGGGATCAAATAAGTCGAGATCCAGAAAATGCTTAAAAAGAAAATTCGCAAAAAACAAAATAATTTGGCGAAAAATACACATAATTTGGGCTAAATTTTGAAATTTTGAAAAATTTCCGTTCCCGGCCGGGGCCCCGGTCAAAATTTTGGACCGGGAACGGGGGCCCCGGAAAAAACGGGGATTTTTGCAACGGGTCTTCCGTTCCCGGGTCATCGACGGTCCCCGTTCCCGGGGTTTTCAAAATTCAGGTCTCTAATAATATTTACTTTCTTTTTTAAGCATTATCACAACATTCTATTATTTTGTTTTTTCCTTAAATTTTACTATTCTATATTTTATTCATTGGATTTTAATATGTATTAGTTAGAAATTTCTTTCAAATAAAGAATTTTTTTTTTTTGGTTTTTGGATCTTTAAATTTTATGGGTTTTTTATGATATTCATAAGAAATAAGTAAACAAAAAGTAAACAAAAAAAATCGTCAAATGTATCCTCAAATATTTTGTATTTTGTCTGTTGTCTTTGAAATTTTAATTTTTCGACCGAGACAACAATTTGCTTTGATTTGTTTGCATAAATTTTTTTAAAGAATTTTCATTTGAAAACATTTAATAATTAATATATTTTTAATTCGGAAATAATTATTATGTATTTTAGAATATTTAATATTTATTTAGAAGTTTTTCAAATCAGTAAATTAGTTAATTTTAAGAAAAATAAATTGATTTTCTAAGCAACTAAAAAGTAAGCCTTTTTTTGTTACAAATTAAACCATTTTTTTTAATCGTATTATAAATATGGTAATAAAAATTCAAATCTATTTCTGTTATTGTCATTGTTTTCGGCTGCTCAGCTTTTGATTATTCAAAATAATTTTTTAATTTATTACATTAAATTTTTTTAATCAAAAAATAAAATTAGTTTTTTAATAAGTTATTCTATTGAATAGATTAAATAATTTAAATTTCGCGGGGCAAATTGAATAAAAAATGATGATATTATTTTCTTTAATCATTGCGAATTAAAAATAACGAAATTTTACTTTATATTAGTCTGAGAATAAATTTACGCATTCAAATTTTACTAATAAAAAGAATATTTACTCCAGTAAATTTTGTCATGTAATTTGCGCTTCCTTGTCAAAAAATCATAATGAAAGAATGGTATTAATCCCTGTCATACCGAGATTGGGACCGGAATTCCTATTTTTCAAAAACCGGGTCCGGGACCAAAAAAAGTCAAGATTCCGCGATAATCGTTACATGTTTTTATTATCTTTACTTCGGAGTTAAGTTCGAAGTTTATCCAATGTCTAATTTTTTTTATTTTGTTTTTCTTCCCAGGATTAATTTAATTTAAAATGAATTCAATAACAAATGTATAGATCCCAAAATGAGTAATCGAAAATGTCGCGAATGCAAAACATATTTTTTCTGAGAATTAGTTTTGTACAAAAAATTTAAATTTTTAACATTTATTTAAACTAAATTAATTAATATGTCAATCATTGTGTATACTTTTTTTGTGCCAATACTTTTGTTTTGTTTAGTTATTTATTTCATATATTTATAATAAGTATTAATAAATTTTTGTTCAAGCTATATATTTTTTAACCTTTTCTTGACTCGATGAAGCATTGATACATCGTTTGTGTAGCTAGCTTTGTTTATGGTTCAGTATTTATTTCCATGATTAATTCCTTTGTTTTAATTTTCTAATATTGATTTTATTTATTTTTTCTTATTCCATGAGCTCATTTAATTTTATAAGCTTGTGAATTCTAAGGACATTATATGAATTGTAAGAATTTCTCGATTTTTTTTGTCAAAATTAAAATGGGACTTGTTTATTATCGGTGGGCCGGGGGGGGGGGGGGGGAAGGGCGGGGTTGTTAGGCAGTGCCGAAATGCGCTGCGGGGGAAAATATTATGTGAGTGATAACAGATTTTAACTAAAAATAGATAATTTTGGCCATTTTTGAAGATAGTATGCAAAAAATAAAAATGTATTTCTAGATTTCCGAAAAATGTTTTGTAAAATTTATGCAATGATTTACCAAAAAAAATAAATTGAAATACAATTAATTTGTTTAATAATTTCATAGTTTTTTAGCCAACAAAATCTTCTTTCATTAATATTTCTTTTATTAAATATTTTTGAAGCAGGCAAGCCAAAAGTTATACCTTTTTTATCCTTTGGTGATATTTTTGAAGTTTAAGTCTAAGGAATTTATTGTATTTACCGGGTAATACCGTTACCGGTTTTAGAAAACGGTAGCAACCGGTACCAAAAAGGCACCCAATTACCCAGTACCGGTACCGATACCGACTTTTCCAGTACCGGCTGAAAGGTACCGGTACCGGTTTTTCCCAAAAGTACCTGTACCGTGCTACCCTACTTTGTACACGATCAAATGTTTGTATTATTTTTATTTCTTATTATTTCCTTCATATTTAAATTGGAATATTTAAATGAATTTTCTATTATCTTAAAACAATTAATTTCCATTTCTAAGTTGGTTTTTAAAGAATTTTATTTTGCTCCAAAATTTTTTTTTTTTAATAAGCACGTCGAGTGTGATAATTGAAAAGGATAAAATAAAACACAATTAAAAATTTTTTTTTAAATAATTTTTTTATCTTTTATATTAAGTTTGTTTTCCTTTTTCTCTTAAAGAATTGATATATTGTAATTTGAAATAAATAACTTTGACATGTTAATTAATTGTTTCAAAATGAATTGATGACATAAAGAATTTCTTTGTTTTTTTAGTGTCTTTAGTAAAAATTATTTTATTATAGTTTTGCTAATTTATATATTGTGACATTAATTTGGGTTCCCAAGTTTAAAAAAATTAGTTTAACCAGTTTTATACCTTTAACCAAATATTTTTTAACTTTAATTTGGCACCCAGAATTTGATAATTTAGGGAGTAAATTTGGTTTATATTGAATTAATCTTTTTAAATTATTTTGTCCGCCTTTATCTATTTTTTAATTGAAAAAGGTATTTATTTTTCGTTACTTTATTAATATATCTATGTTTATTTTCTTAAATTAATTATCTTAGTTTAAAATAATTCTAGCATGGAATCCGAGAGTACATTAAATTATGACGACGTCGTGCAGAAAGGAAGATTAGTTGACTAAGTTCCGAATTACCCCCGAAACCTTTGATATTTTAATAAGTAACGGCTAAATTTTTTTTTGAATTTTTCTATTAGAAGTAATAATGTAACTAAAATTTATGTTATAGAAATTGATAAATAAAAGATAAGTTTAAATTTGTAAATAAAAAAATACACTATTATATGTTTATATTATGTTTAAACCGGTAAATTTAATAAAGAAAAATTATTTTTGATAATATGACATTTAAAATGTATAAATTAACCAAAATTGCAGTTTTTGAGAATTGATTAGGATATTAAAATAAAAAATTAAAATTATGTCATCACCTCAGCAAAAAAATAATACAGTGGATTTAATTAAAACGTTTTTTTAATAAAATCGTTAAACCTCCTTCTCTCTCCATCTCCTAATCAGAAGCCCTTTATAAAATTTTTGGTTAAGCAAGCCCATGGCACAGAAACATGAACCTTGGCATTGGTACGTAATTCGAACGCAATTCTGTGCAATAAACAACGAAATGACTAGCTTGGCACCAAAAATTTAAATAAAAACTAAGTCTAATGCACCCTTGCATTATAAACGAAATATTATTAGTAATTTAAATAAAAAAATATTTTATGGTGAATCTTAAAAACTTTTGACAAAAAAATGCTTGGCGCGACGAAACTTCCCGCGACGGAAAAGACGGTGACAAACTGTACGCGATGAACTTCGTGTTATTTATATTTATTAATATAGAACATTTTTTTCTTGTCTATCTGGGCATTTTTTTGTTATAATTGTACAAAAAATGACAATTTTTGAAAAATTTACTTCAAGAGTTCCGAAAATTTTCGAAATTTGTCGAATATTTGTACATTTGAACTTGTAGTAGGGATTTTGTGCCTATTTTGTGTTCTTTAGTTATTACGGGTTGCCTCGTCCTATGCATTCATCAATTGTCGCTGCAACAAAATAATTTGAAATGGTAATGGTAAAAGTTTTTATTTATTTTCAACCAAATCAAACAATCTTGGTATTGTAAGATAGCATTTATATTGCTTTATTAGCTTATTAAATTTCAATAAATTTCGTTAAGTTTTTCAAGAGTTATGGTAATTTTTCTCACTTTTTTACCTATATCTTTTAGGAAAGTGAATGAATTTTTTTAAATTTTATCAAGCTAATTGAGTAATCCAAGGGCTATCTTACAATACCAAGATTGTTTAATTTGGCTGCTTCTGAGAAAAGTTATGACATGATTTATACGAAAAATCAGTAAAAATGGCGGATTTAAGAAACGCACCAGCACCCATTCATCAATTGTCGCTGCAACAAAATAATTTGAAATGTTAATGGTAAAAGTTTTTATTTATTTTTTCAACTCCGTTTATTTTAATCTTTAATTTAAAGGTTTTTTTTTTGCCTTTTTATTTTTTTGTTTTATTACGTATATTATTTTCTTTTCTGATAAAATACTTTGTACACACAAAATTTATCATTGCATCATAAAAGGCATTTGAGTTTCATAATAGTTTTTTTCCCCTTTATTTAAGCGAAAAATTTCTCATTTCGTTTTAAAATAAGAACTCTTCATCCATTTTCTACATTATTATACTATTATGTAATTGTTGGCTTGTTTAATAAAATGAACTATGGTTTAAATATTTTACTATTACATTTTAACATTTCAATATTTGATGAATTTCCTAAGGTTTCTTGTACTTTTATTAAATCGCTATCCGTCAGATTCACGGAATGCTTTTTATGTCAATTTCATTCAATTTGATAAGATTGAAAAGTATTTAGTGTTTACGAAGAAACAATGTTTGATTTTTAATTTTATTAATTGTTACTATAGTGAGGAGGGTGGCGTCCTGTGTCCCCCAGACGAATCATTCATGGTTAAGTTCCCGGAAGGTTTTGGGATGTAAGGAAAGCCCGGGGCATTGGACTTGATGATCGTTTTGTTTTTGGATTTTTATACTTTGTTACTTTTTAAAAATGATAAATTTATTGCGTTTATTGACCTCATACAAACTCTCTTTAAGTCTTATAAAAAGTATACAAATTTAAGGTCAAAATAAGGAACTTTTTTTAAACAATCTAAAGCATAGATTTATTGTTTTGGCTCAAAAAGCAACTGATTTGTTAAAATATTGATAAATAGGGCAGTTTTTTTAGCTGTTTGGCTTTGAATGGGACATTCAAAATTTTAACATTATATGACAAAAGAATAGTCAGCGGTTCCGATAAGCAATACCGGGAAAAAAATTTGAATCTTTGTATTGTGCAAAAAACCATTCAAATGACCAATTTGAGGAGTTTAAGGTAAATTTAAGAGAAGCTACACGAATATGGGTCCGGGGTGCCGAGAAGCGCCGCCGGGGATTGGTGGAAAAGACACATTATCATCCATACCATTCATCTTAATCTTGGTTAAAATTTAATTAATTAATTTTTTATTCGTTTAGCTTTTTTTAAATGAAATTAAGAAATTTGGTATTTATTTGCAAATTCTTAATTTAGTGATTTGCTTAAATTTTATCAAATTAATTTTTAAACTTTAATTTTTTTTAAGACAATTGTTTTTGGGGTTATACATTATTTTTTTAAATAAAATTTTATAATCACTATGAATAAATATAGTTTAATATACTTTTTATTTTGTTAAAACAAATAAATTTTTTGTTTTTCTTATTTAGATTTTTGTTAATTAATTCATGGTTGAAGCGAAGCTAAAGCTACGCCTTGTGGAACGGGTTCGTCGAGAGCAAAAAAATTAAATCGTATAAATTACTTAAATGCCATCAGTATAATATTATTAGTATTTGGTTTTTTTAATAAGATAATTTGTGAATCTTAATGCAAATTTTTGTATTCATGCGCTTTTATTGTAGTTAATAATTTCATTAATTTTTTTCGTTAACTTTTCGATAGTTTTAGTTTTATTTAGCCCAAATTATGTGTATTTTTCGCCAAATTATTTTGTTTTTTGCGAATTTTCTTTTTAAGCATTTTCTGGATCTCGACTTATTTGATCCCGAAATTAAGTTTAAAACCCTTGATATTTTAATGAATAGTTTTTTCATCAACTTTCAAAATTTTTATTAAAATCTATTATTAAAAATTCAAGAAAACCCAAATAAAGAATTTAAGTCCTTTTGGTCGTATAACACAGAGTAACAAAAACAACTAGAAGCCGGGTGGACGCAAACATTTGGTTAAAAGAGTCAATGAAGGGGCCAGAATAATATCCAACGCTCGATATTTAATAATGAAAATATTTTCATTTAATTGATCAAAACTTACGCATAAAAGACAAACAAATAAAAATGTTTACCAAATTCTAAAACCTAATATTTAAATAATAACAATATACTAAAAATTGTTTCAGAATATCCAAATAAAATCATTAATGCATGAAAATTGAAATAAATTAAAAAAATCTTAAATTAGAATAGATTCCCATAAAATCCAAAATTTTTTTATGAAAATTTTAAGCAAGTATTAAATATTGATAAAATTATAAAAACAATCAGAGAAGCTAAAAAATACATATTTTAATTAAAAAACTAGTAAATGACGAGCTTGAGTTTTTCACATTTGCAACACAATATACAACGCACTAATCCTATATAATAAAGTTTGGTGTTTGTATGTGTCATATGGTTTGAATGTGGCCTTTTGATTTTGCGTTAAAAAAGTATTTGAAAAAAGAAAATGTTTGGTTTTGCTTTTTCATTAACATATTTTGATTTGATGAAAGAAATTGTTTTATTTGCTTTGATTTTGTTTTTTCTTTTTTAAAGAATAGAATTTCATATCGTTTGGTTATTGTTTATACTACGCAAAAAGAATTTAGAAATGAATGCTTTCTATTGCGTTTGTTTAGATGATAGTCTATATTGTGGTTGACCTTTTACGATTGGTTTTGTCTAATAGATTTTTTTTTCTCAGGTTTCTATTTTTATAAGTGTTTCAAAAAATTTGTTCCTTTTTCGGTTCCATTTAAGAAAATGTCTATGAAAGTAACAATAAGAGTATTATTAGTGTGATGTTTATGATAACCGTGTTATAATGTTTGACCATTATTTCTTTTAATTGAAGTATGTTTTATATTCATTCTATTTACTTTACAGGCGAAAGAAAACGCTTTCTGCCGTGTCGGCTTTTTTTTTCACCAATGTTCTTCAATTTTTCTTCTGCCGGTCGGCCGTTTCAACATTATGCTAAGCACTCTTGAGGAGATCAAAGCTATTCCTTGTGGGACAAGGCTTGCGTAAGTTATGTTTGGTTTTTGTTAGACAGTAGTGTGGTGTGGTTTTTGTTAGACAATAGTGTGGTCTGTGGTTTTTGTTACACAATGTTAGACAATAGTATGGCGTGGTTTGTAGTGTGGTGTAGTTTTTGTTAGACAATAGTGTGGTGTGTGGTTTTTGTTAGACAATAGTGTGCTATGTTTTGAAAAGACAAGAAAAAAAAGAATGGATTAGGCTTTGCCAAAAGGTAGGCCAAAAGCGAAAAAGCTTCAGAAATGCAAAAAGATAAGGGGCGAGGACGCGTAGCGGCCGAGCCCGTACCTTCAAAGAAAATGCCAAGAAAGAATACCAAGAAAATGTCAAGAAAAAAGACAAAGAAAGAGAAGAAAGCATATAAGAAAAAGCACAAGAATCTTTACTGTGATGTTATGAATCCACATTAATGTGTCTCAGTACCTTTAAGCCACACTAATGTGCCCTATGTTTTGTTGGTGATACTTGATTATTTATTATTGCGTTGTTATGAATCCACATTAATGTGTCTCATTATTTTGAAGCACACTAATGTGCCCTATGTTTTGAAAAGACGAGGAAAAAGAATGGATTAACTTTGCCAAAGGATAACGAATAGATGTAGACGTACGAATAGCCAAAAAGCTTCAGAAAATGTAAAAAGATAGGGTGCGAGGCCGCGAAGCGGCCGAGCCCGTACCTTTTAAGAAAATGCCAAGAAAGAATACCAAGAAAATGTCAAGAAAAAAGACAAAGAAAGAGAAGAAAGCATATAAGAAAAAGCACAAGAATCTTTACTGTGATGTTATGAATCCACATTAATGTGTCTCAGTACCTTTAAGCCACACTAATGTGCCCTATGTTTTGTTGGTGATACTTGATTATTTATTATTGCGTTGTTATGAATCCACATTAATGTGTCTCATTATTTTGAAGCACACTAATGTGCCCTATGTTTTGAAAAGACGAGGAAAAAGAATGGATTAACTTTGCCAAAGGATAACGAATAGATGTAGACGTACCAATAGCCAAAAAGCTTCAGAAAATGTAAAAAGATAGGGTGCGAGGCCGCGAAGCGGCCGAGCCCGTACCTTTTAAGAAAATTCCAAGAAAGAATACCAAGAAAATGTCAAGAAAAAAGACAAAGAAAAGAGAAGAAAGCATATAAGAAAAAGCACAAGAATCTTTACTGTGATGTTATGAATCCACATTAATGTGTCTCAGTACCTTTAAGCCACACTAATGTGCCCTATGTTTTGTTGGTGATACTTGATAATTAATATTGCGTTGTTATGAACCCACATTAATGTGTCTCATTATTTTGAAGCACACTAATGTGCCCTATGTTTTGAAAAGACGAGGAAAAAGAATGGATTAACTTTGCCAAAGGATAACGAATAGATGTAGACGTACCAATAGCCAAAAAGCTTCAGAAAATGTAAAAAGATAGGGTGCGAGGCCGCGAAGCGGCCGAGCCCGTACCTTTTAAGAAAATTCCAAGAAAGAATACCAAGAAAATGTCAAGAAAAAAGACAAAGAAAAGAGAAGAAAGCATATAAGAAAAAGCATAAGAATCTTTACTGTGATGTTATCAATCCACATTAATGTGTCTCAGTACTTTTAAGCCACACTAATGTGCCCTATGTTTTGTTGGTGATACTTGATAATTAATATTGCGTTGTTATGAACCCACATTAATGTGTCTCATTATTTTGAAGCACACTAATGTGCCCTAAGTTTTGAAAAGACGAGGAAAAAGAATGGATTAACTTTGCCAAAGGATAACGAATAGATGTAGACGTACCAATAGCCAAAAAGTTTCAGAAAATGTAAAAAGATAGGGTGCGAGGCCGCGAAGCGGCCGAGCCCGTACCTTTTAAGAAAATGCCAAGAAAGAATACCAAGAAAAGGTCAAGAAAAAAGACAAAGAAAAGAGAAGAAAGCATATAAGAAAAAGCATAAGAATCTTTACTGTGATGTTAGGAATCCACATTAATGTGTCTCATTATTTTGAAGCACACTAATGTGCCCAATGTTTTGTTGGTGATACTTGATAATTAATATTGCGTTGTTATGAACCCACATTAATGTGTCTCAGTACCTTTAAGCCACACTAATGTGCCCTATGTTTTGAAAAGACGAGGAAAAAGAATGGATTAACTTTGCCAAAGGTTAACCAAAAAGGTTAGGCCAAAAGCGAAAAAGCTTCAGAAATGCAAAAAGATAGGGTGTGAGGCCGTGAAGCGGCCGAGCCCTATTAGTATTATCATTTATTACTGTTCACAACACATTCGTACTACCTAGCGGGGGATGCGCCGAAGGCGCTAACCCCGCTAGTACAAATAAATAAATGTAAAGGCAAATTTTCTTTTAATTAATGTGTAATAATTTTTAAAATCGTCATCCTGCGTCTAGTGATTGAGTGCTTTATGCGAGTAAGTTAAAAGAAAATAATTCAACATATATTAAAAAATAGAATAATAAACTGTATATCAATAGAAAACGGCTTATTCCTTATTCATCTTGCATGTTACTTATATTTATTGGCTTTGTAAACTTAAACTCTATGTCGACACTCCTGTGAATATTATGCAATTTAAATATAAATTATTTTTTTAACTTTAGGTTCAAATTAATAGACGGGTTAAGATATTAGCAACTCGCTTTGTTAGGTAATAATTATAAAAATATTAAATTTTTTTAATTGGAATTTATTTTTATTAATTTCATGAAGAGAACAAACCTTAAAAGAAATTTGTTTCTCTAATATGAAAGATATTATTGTGTTATTTTTCAATTTAGTTTTTCTATTTTATTTTTGGTAAAAAATTATATTTTTTGGTTTTATAACAATTTTTTTTGTCTTTATCTTATTTTTATATAACTTTTATAAATGTTATTTAATATTTAATACTCAGCCTCTTTTATCTAATGCAGGCGGAATTTATTTCTTTTATAAATTTTTTATGTGTTATAAAAATCCTATTAAAATTTATAATTATAATTTTTTTTATTTTTCTTTGTTTTATTTATAATTCAGTACGTGATTTTCTTTCTATAATCTTTTTTTATTATGGCGTTACTATTTTTTTTCTTAAAAACTTTTGTAGGATTTTGTTTAGCATTTTTTATTATAATCTTTTTAATTTCCCATTACTTTATAAGGTTAATTAAAATTTTATTTCTTATTAATAAAATAGCTTATTTTAAATTAACATAATAAAAAAATTTTTTGAAAGTTCATATATTTATTGCCAGTATTATATATTAATATATTTTAACTGATTTTTTCGCATTTATATGAATATTGATTTATGTGATTATAAGGCATAATTTATATGGACTGTAAATTTAGACCCAGTAAACAAAAGATAAGAGTATTATAGAGAACGCATCACTTTATTTAGCAATAACTGTTTGGCATTTTAAAAGCTTTATTCTTTATTTTTCCTTCATGCGATTGAAAGGACTACAAATTTTGCCTTATACAAAATCTTTTTCTAATCTTTGATTTATTTAAATTTATTTTTTGAAATATAATAAGGCACTTTTGCACTTTATTTTTCACTTCTTATGAATATTGAAACCATTTGATGTGAATTTTTTATGGTCTCTTTGACATTTACACTATAAGCTATTTCTTTTACTAATTGTTGAATGTATTCTGTTTTTGTTCATAAGTATTATCATTTGGTTAAGTTAATTTTCCAAATTTTAAAAAATTTGTTTAGAAAAACAAACAAATACTATTTTGAAAATGTTCATAATTTTAATTAATACTAATTTCTTAGTTAAAAAGGCAATTATAAAATTTATTATAATTTAACAATTAACTACCACCCGAAATAAATTTTCGAATAAAATATTCTTAAATATAGGCTTTTCAAAATTTCTTTAATAAAATAATAATAGCAGAAATATTAGCGGTTAAAGTTAATTTTTTTGTCAAAATTTTTTAATTTAAAAGTATTTAAGGCTTCATTAATTTTTAAAATATATGTTCAATTTTATATTTATTAAGAATCGTGAAATTATTTATTAAAAATTTTCATTCTCTTCTGGACATTTTGTTATGATTTGTTCTTTCCTTTTACTGAGCTTTCTTATGGCATTAAAATAATTTTTTGTTTGTTTGACAAATATTAGTAACTTTTATCATTATCTTGATAGGACGCGGGTTCATTACCATTTGTGCTCAAAACTTCTTTTAATATTAGCTCCGTCTTGTATTTATCTATATTTATATTTAATTTAAAAATCCAATTATATTTATTGTCTCATAATTTGCCTAATTGCAATTTGTTGCACGGTTAATTTTTCTGATTTTCTTGATTTACAAGTTTTTTAAAATTTCTATTTATTTTTTTTGGTGATTTAATTCCACTGTATACCTGGAAAATGATCATTATTATCAGTGTCATTAACATCCAAACAAAACTGTTAAACGAGGCGGTCAACAAATTGGTGTCATCCTAAAAATATGAGAAATTTTCAAAAAATCTTTAAAAAAATTCGAATTATTTTTTTATTGATGTTGGGAGTTTTAAAATTCCGCACAAATGAGAGTTTTATAAATTCGCCATTTTAGATATTTTCTAAAAAACTGGTCATTCTTTGCTCAAACGCAATTTATTAAAAATCTTGGTATCATCGATAGTTCATGATTGGCTCTATTAATTAATTTAATTTCCAAACAATTTCACTTTGTTTCAACAAAATTGGTGACAAAAAAAGTGCTAAAAAATGATATATATTTTAAAAAATTAAATGTATTTTTTTAAAATTGGAAAACAATCAAAACAAAATAGAGATTATAGGTGACAATAAGCGGAATTGCCCCCTTTGACGGGTCAGTCTGATCAAGTGGGACCAATTTGACAACAGTAAACAGCCGATGGGCAGTAAATGCAAAAGAAAGGGCAAAAGCAAATACAAATATTGGCTTATAGGCACGACGCCAAAACTAAAAAAAAATAATAAATTTAAAAATTTTTTGTTTTATTTTACTTCTTTTTGTCCAACTGGCGCCCATTAATAAAATACCGCAAAAGAAAAATTTAATACTGTTTTATTATTTAAAACATAAGGACAAAAATAATTCTAAAAATATTGTAAAATTAAATGAAAGAATAGTTTCACAAAACATAAATGCGGAAAACTATTTTAATTTCATTTTATTATTGAATTTTATTATTATTTTTTGTTTTCGTGTTTGATAAAAATTTAAATAATAAAAATAATAATAATTCTTGCAGCATCAAATTCAATAAACAAATGAGAAAAAAAAACAATCATTTGGCAAAAAATGTTAAAAAACAGTCAAATTGCAACAATATGTATTGTAAAATTAATAAAGTCATTACTTAGAACTAATTAAAAAAAGTAAAACATGAAACTTAATGAAATATTATTATAATGTTAATTTAAAATCAATAGATAAAAAAATCTGGACAAATCAAAGCGTATTTTTTATTTGGTTTATTCATTTATAAAATAATTCTTTAGACTAATTATTCAGCAAATTGTTAAGGAAATAATAATATAATATAAAAAATGGGCATACTCGCCTTCTTGTGACGCTAAGCCAGTTTTAATTGGTTTAAAGACACTGCACTGAAAATGGAAACAAATTATTAAAAATAAAAAACTTGAGAAGCAAAAAATAATATTTAACTTATTAATTATTTAAATAAAATAGAATAATATTTAAAAGAAAACTTAAAAACAAAATTGAACAGTGAAAAGTAATCCCGAAAATAAAAAATAAATCTTAAGAAAATAATTGAAATATTATTTGAAGATTTTAATTAAAATAAGATTTTGGAGTAAATTATACAATATTTAACTTTTCGGCCATCTATTTTATTATTGTAAATAAAAATAAAATCATTTTTAAAGAAGATAGACTAAATTCACAAATTCCGCAATAAATTCTGATTAATCGGTAAAATTTTGCAAAATATAATTAAAATAAACCTAATTCAAATATAATAAAAAAAATGACAAGAAACATATAAGCTGCTGAAAACGAATCGTAAACACATCGAAAATTAAAAAGGAAGCGCATCGCACGTAAAAAAATGGAATGGCATAAGATTATGAAAATGAAAATATATTATTCAATAGTTGAATCGTTTAAAATTTTATTCGTTACTTAAATTATAATATAATTTCTTAGCAGTATTCATTTTTTTTAAATAAATTTTCGTTCAAATTTTGATACCAAAAAAAGATCCCGCAATAAATTTTGGAGGCTTTAATTTTTTTAGATAATAAATTTTTTCTTAATTTTTGAAATTTTAAGCGAAGGGATCCGGCCGGGAAAATTTTCCTTATCACTCAATTAGACATCTATTTAAACATTGAACTTTCTTGGCTATTAACTTAATTGAAAGTTTATGCCACCAAAGCAAAATCTTGAGAGCAATAATAAAGAGCATTAAAAAGCAAGAAATAACACAGAAAAAATATAATACTAACAATAATTTAAAATATTTCATTGTTTAAATTGAATATAATAAAAAAATAAAAAATAAAGATTAATTCAAATAAAAAGTGGGATTAAATTACAAGAGATGAATAATTTTAAAACTTAAAATTAAAATATAATAAGACACAAAAGTATAATTCTATAAATGTTTTGTGATCAAGTCTAAAGGTAATAATATACTAAATGAAAAAAATTAACTTTTATTTTATGAATTAAATGAAAATTGTATGAAAAAAGATTATAAATAAAATAGCTATAAATTTCTAAGAAACATATCTATATTAATATAATTTATTTAATTATTAAAAAAACGACAAAACGAAAACACACATAATAAAACGATCATGAGAGATTTAAAAAGGTGGTTTTTATTGGAGACGCGTTGGAGCTTTTTATTAAAAGTATTTTCGAAAAAATGAATTAAAAATAGGTAAAACAAAAAATCGTCATTGGTTGTAATCTGAACATTTTGCTTTTATTGATTTAAAAGATAAAAAAAATAATACAAACAATAAAGCATAGAAACAAAAACCTTGTTGTATTAAATTGGCCTAATTTAAAATAATAATTACAAAACAAAATAAAAGACAATTTATTTTAATATTTTATGTGTTAATAAATAAATAAATGACTAATTTTTTTTAACAACGATTAACATAAAACAAAAAAAAATGTTTAATATTATTTTGCTCTTTTTTTCAAATTTCAAGTATAAAACCAAAATAAAAATATTTTCAGAATAAATATTTATTTCTATTGAAAAACCTTTCCATAAAATATAAATACTTATGATTAAGGAACATTTTTTTTTTTGCTAATATGAAATGGATTAATAAGCACTAAAAACGTATTTTAACTTGGGGTGAAGCTTCTTCGAGGACTTTTTTCATGCATATTTTTGCATATTTTGGGATTTGTGCATATTTCGCATTTTTTGCTAAAACTTCAGAATTTACACCCCTAAAAATCAACTTTTGAAAAATTTGAAAAAAAGTATCCAAAAAAAATGAAAAATTTAATTTTTTGATCAAATTTTTTGGCAAAAAATTTTGAAAAAAAAAAGTTTTTTTCAAAAATATTTTTGGTAAAATTTTTAAATTGTTTACTTAATAAAAAATATAATTATACATGCCTTGAAATGTTTTAATTTGTCAGTGTGAGAAAACAAAATTTAGTTTTATAATTTATTTTGATAAAAATTTTCTCAAGGTCAAGTCGCAGTCTAAAGAGTGGCTGGACAATGTTACAGTGGTGCCCACTGTCCGATTGTTTTCACTGTCTGATTGTCCACTATCCAATTGTCCGGAAGCCGTCTAAATTTTTGGGTTATTTAACCAAAACTACTGAGTGTTGGGCCAAATGGAAAACCGTTGTATTAAATTAAAAAAAATAATTCATTAAAAAAAACTGGGCTACCTTGAGCTTTTTATAATAAAGAATAACGCAAAAAGAAAAAACCCAACAATTAATTTTAAACGAAAACAAATAATTAATAAGCTTTTGCACTCTTAAAATATTAAAGATTAGAATTTTAAAAATCATTAATAATTAAAAGCTTAACCGAATCGTTTATTTCTATGAATTTTGATAATAAAATAATTAATAATTATAATTACAGGAGATAAACTAATCTTGAAATATTCAGAAAATCAATTGATTACAAAAATAAACATCTAAATACCTAACACGATACGATGAAAATTGTTATAACCTACCTATCTTCTGTACATGGAATTTTTAATTTAATTTAGGTAAAAAAAGTATAAATAATTAATGTTTATTAATTATGAAAAAAAATATAAATAAACAGAATATAAACGTTGATCCTCGTATTTATTCATAAAACAATGAAATATTTGTAAAAACATTTTTTTAACATCTAAGCAATTAAATGAAGCCTTAAATAAAAAAAAATCGTTGCAAGTAATATTAATAAAGATTAAAATTTTAATTGACAAAAATGCAGACAATGTAAAATGTGCAAATTCAATACTAATAACTAATAAGCCAATAAGCAATTTTTATCAACCAAAATTTTATCACTTATTAAATAATTTAATTTTATTAAATTAACTAATGATTAGCGATATTAAAATAAAGCTAATGCATATTTTTGTTATAAAACAACAATGGAAAAGGTTCTTGCGAAAACATACAATACCTAGCCACCAAAAAAGTGTTTCTTATGTTGACTTAAAAAATAAGCATTATTTATTATAAATAAATTAAAAAATATTGGAAATAAAAAAAAAAAATTATAGTTTATAGGAAATATAAATTAAAAAAAAATTTTTTTTATAAATATAATTTTAAAATATTTTTTTCTTGTTGTTACAAAAAAAAAAAAAAAAATTAACTCTAAGCAAACTATAAGCTTATTAAAATCATTATTCATTTTTATTATTAATATTTAAAAAATTTAATAAAGATGTATAAAAAAATAAAAATTATTAATTTGAAATTAGTTAAATTATTAAAATTTTAAAACATATATTAATAAAAATTATTAATAAACTGAATCACAACAAGTAATAAAATATTCTGTTAATGAAATTCAATCATTCACCCAAACGTTCCCTCAAATGGAATTCTTATCGTGAGGACTTTTATTTATATAAAAAATAAATTGTTCTTAAACACTAGTGATTTCAAATTTATTACAAGTCATTCTGGTCAAAATTATTAACAATTTTGTCATTTTAAGAAAGAATTAATCAAAATAAATATGAGAATCTAAACAAATAATTTAAATGAATGATTCTTGAACAGAGTTTTTCAATAAATTAAAATTCCATTAAAATCCCAAAAATATATCAAGTTGAGCGTAAAAGCCAAATTAGAATTCCGTAATTAATAACTGTAAATCTTTATTGATTAGGTTTATTTAAAAATTAGAAGTGATTAATTATTAAATTCTCTCTTATGATCCCATTAATTTGGTAATGAAATTATCAAGTTTGCCCGATCAATTTCATTAATAGACTTAGCGTGTCACGAGAAAGAATTATTTGTAATTAAATAAATATAAAAAAAAGTTTTTTGACAGTCTTTCTTTAGTAATTGAGTCGCTGGTATAGAAACCAAAGAATTTAGAATTACTAATATTAAAAAAAACAATTTTAGAAAAAATAAAAATAAAATTTGCTGAACAAATAAAACAATTGAGAACTTCAACTTTAATATACTTAATTCAAATATGTAACTGCCCATTATATATAAGTAAGGTGCCAATACTAAAGTGACAATTAATTAAATATGGCAACCCACAAACTCATAGAATCCGTTTTTTCGCTACAATTAATATTGGATGACGAGAAAATAAATAAAAATAGACGCAGTATGAGACTAATAAATTGAACTTTAATTTATTCGAGAAATTTTTAAAGCTAATCAGAAAATATGAATATAAGTTTTATGGCAAATACAAAAACGAAATATAATGGATACTATTTCCAATTAAATTTAACTGCAAATTTATTATTTTGAACTTTAAATAAGAAATTAAAAAAATGAAACATAGAAAAAAAATTGAAAAAAGCAATTTTTAAAATCTTTATACCCCTCCAGTAGCATTTTCCAAACTCAATCGAGAAAAATACAATTGCAATAAATTAAAAAAATCTTAAATTAGAATAGATTCCCATAAAATCCAAAATTTTTTTATGAAAATTTTAAGCAAGTATTAAATATTGATAAAATTATAAAAACAATCAGAGAAGCTAAAAAAATACATATTTTAATTAAAAACTAGTAAATGACGAGCTTGAGTTTTTCACATTTGCAACACAATATACAACGCACTAATCCTATATAATAAAGTTTGGTGTTTGTATGTGTCATATGGTTTGAATGTGGCCTTTTGATTTTGCGTTAAAAAAGTATTTGAAAAAAGAAAATGTTTGGTTTTGCTTTTCATTAACATATTTTGATTTGATGAAAGAAATTGTTTTATTTGCTTTGATTTTGTTTTTTCTTTTTTAAAGAATAGAATTTCATATCGTTTGGTTATTGTTTATACTACGCAAAAAGAATTTAGAAATGAATGCTTTCTATTGCGTTTGTTTAGATGATAGTCTATATTGTGGTTGACCTTTTACGATTGGTTTTGTCTAATAGATTTTTTTTTCTCAGGTTTCTATTTTTATAAGTGTTTCAAAAAATTTGTTCCTTTTTCGGTTCCATTTAAGAAAATGTCTATGAAAGTAACAATAAGAGTATTATTAGTGTGATGTTTATGATAACCGTGTTATAATGTTTGACCATTATTTCTTTTAATTGAAGTATGTTTTATATTCATTCTATTTACTTTACAGGCGAAAGAAAAACGCTTTCTGCCGTGTCGGCTTTTTTTTTCACCAATGTTCTTCAATTTTTCTTCTGCCGGTCGGCCGTTTCAACATTATGCTAAGCACTCTTGAGGAGATCAAAGCTATTCCTTGTGGGACAAGGCTTGCGTAAGTTATGTTTGGTTTTTGTTAGACAGTAGTGTGGTGTGGTTTTTGTTAGACAATAGTGTGGTCTGTGGTTTTTGTTACACAATGTTAGACAATAGTATGGCGTGGTTTGTAGTGTGGTGTAGTTTTTGTTAGACAATAGTGTGGTGTGTGGTTTTTGTTAGACAATAGTGTGCTATGTTTTGAAAAACAAGAAAAAAAAAGAATGGATTAGGCTTTGCCAAAAGGTAGGCCAAAAGCGAAAAAGCTTCAGAAATGCAAAAAGATAAGGGGCGAGGACGCGTAGCGGCCGAGCCCGTACCTTCAAAGAAAATGCCAAGAAAGAATACCAAGAAAATGTCAAGAAAAAAGACAAAGAAAGAGAAGAAAGCATATAAGAAAAAGCACAAGAATCTTTACTGTGATGTTATGAATCCACACTAATGTGTCTCAATACCTTGAAGGCACACTAATGTGCCCTATGTTTTGTTGGTGATACTTGATTATTATTATTGCGTTGTTATGAATCCACATTAATGTGTCTCATTATTTTGAAGCACACTAATGTGCCCTATGTTTTGAAAAGACGAGGAAAAAGAATGGATTAACTTTGCCAAAGGATAACGAATAGATGTAGACGTACGAATAGCCAAAAAGCTTCAGAAAATGTAAAAAGATAGGGTGCGAGGCCGCGAAGCGGCCGAGCCCGTACCTTTTAAGAAAATGCCAAGAAAGAATACCAAGAAAATGTCAAGAAAAAAGACAAAGAAAGAGAAGAAAGCATATAAGAAAAAGCACAAGAATCTTTACTGTGATGTTATGAATCCACATTAATGTGTCTCAGTACCTTTAAGCCACACTAATGTGCCCTATGTTTTGTTGGTGATACTTGATTATTTATTATTGCGTTGTTATGAATCCACATTAATGTGTCTCATTATTTTGAAGCACACTAATGTGCCCTATGTTTTGAAAAGACGAGGAAAAAGAATGGATTAACTTTGCCAAAGGATAACGAATAGATGTAGACGTACCAATAGCCAAAAAGCTTCAGAAAATGTAAAAAGATAGGGTGCGAGGCCGCGAAGCGGCCGAGCCCGTACCTTTTAAGAAAATTCCAAGAAAGAATACCAAGAAAATGTCAAGAAAAAAGACAAAGAAAAGAGAAGAAAGCATATAAGAAAAAGCACAAGAATCTTTACTGTGATGTTATGAATCCACATTAATGTGTCTCAGTACCTTTAAGCCACACTAATGTGCCCTATGTTTTGTTGGTGATACTTGATAATTAATATTGCGTTGTTATGAACCCACATTAATGTGTCTCATTATTTTGAAGCACACTAATGTGCCCTATGTTTTGAAAAGACGAGGAAAAAGAATGGATTAACTTTGCCAAAGGATAACGAATAGATGTAGACGTACCAATAGCCAAAAAGCTTCAGAAAATGTAAAAAGATAGGGTGCGAGGCCGCGAAGCGGCCGAGCCCGTACCTTTAAGAAAATTCCAAGAAAGAATACCAAGAAATGTCAAGAAAAAAGACAAAGAAAAGAGAAGAAAGCATATAAGAAAAGCATAAGAATCTTTACTGTGATGTTATCAATCCACATTAATGTGTCTCAGTACTTTTAAGCCACACTAATGTGCCCTATGTTTTGTTGGTGATACTTGATAATTAATATTGCGTTGTTATGAACCCACATTAATGTGTCTCATTATTTTGAAGCACACTAATGTGCCCTAAGTTTTGAAAAGACGAGGAAAAAGAATGGATTAACTTTGCCAAAGGATAACGAATAGATGTAGACGTACCAATAGCCAAAAGTTTCAGAAAATGTAAAAAGATAGGGTGCGAGGCCGCGAAGCGGCCGAGCCCGTACCTTTTAAGAAAATGCCAAGAAAGAATACCAAGAAAAGGTCAAGAAAAAAGACAAAGAAAAGAGAAGAAAGCATATAAGAAAAAGCATAAGAATCTTTACTGTGATGTTAGGAATCCACATTAATGTGTCTCATTATTTGAAGCACACTAATGTGCCCAATGTTTTGTTGGTGATACTTGATAATTAATATTGCGTTGTTATGAACCCACATTAATGTGTCTCAGTACCTTTAAGCCACACTAATGTGCCCTATGTTTTGAAAAGACGAGGAAAAAGAATGGATTAACTTTGCCAAAGGTTAACCAAAAAGGTTAGGCCAAAAGCGAAAAAGCTTCAGAAATGCAAAAAGATAGGGTGTGAGGCCGTGAAGCGGCCGAGCCCTATTAGTATTATCATTTATTACTGTTCACAACACATTCGTACTACCTAGCGGGGGATGCGCCGAAGGCGCTAACCCCGCTAGTACAAATAAATAAATGTAAAGGCAAATTTTCTTTTAATTAATGTGTAATAATTTTTAAAATCGTCATCCTGCGTCTAGTGATTGAGTGCTTTATGCGAGTAAGTTAAAAGAAAATAATTCAACATATATTAAAAAATAGAATAATAAACTGTATATCAATAGAAAACGGCTTATTCCTTATTCATCTTGCATGTTACTTATATTTATTGGCTTTGTAAACTTAAACTCTATGTCGACACTCCTGTGAATATTATGCAATTTAAATATAAATTATTTTTTTAACTTTAGGTTCAAATTAATAGACGGGTTAAGATATTAGCAACTCGCTTTGTTAGGTAATAATTATAAAAATATTAAATTTTTTTAATTGGAATTTATTTTTATTAATTTCATGAAGAGAACAAACCTTAAAAGAAATTTGTTTCTCTAATATGAAAGATATTATTGTGTTATTTTTTCAATTTAGTTTTTCTATTTTATTTTTGGTAAAAAATTATATTTTTTGGTTTTATAACAATTTTTTTTGTCTTTATCTTATTTTTATATAACTTTTATAAATGTTATTTAATATTTAATACTCAGCCTCTTTTATCTAATGCAGGCGGAATTTATTTCTTTTATAAATTTTTTATGTGTTATAAAAATCCTATTAAAATTTATAATTATAATTTTTTTTATTTTTCTTTGTTTTATTTATAATTCAGTACGTGATTTTCTTTCTATAATCTTTTTTTATTATGGCGTTACTATTTTTTTTCTTAAAAACTTTTGTAGGATTTTGTTTAGCATTTTTTATTATAATCTTTTTAATTTCCCATTACTTTATAAGGTTAATTAAAATTTTATTTCTTATTAATAAAATAGCTTATTTTAAATTAACATAATAAAAAAATTTTTTGAAAGTTCATATATTTATTGCCAGTATTATATATTAATATATTTTAACTGATTTTTTCGCATTTATATGAATATTGATTTATGTGATTATAAGGCATAATTTATATGGACTGTAAATTTAGACCCAGTAAACAAAAGATAAGAGTATTATAGAGAACGCATCACTTTATTTAGCAATAACTGTTTGGCATTTTAAAAGCTTTATTCTTTATTTTTCCTTCATGCGATTGAAAGGACTACAAATTTTGCCTTATACAAAATCTTTTTCTAATCTTTGATTTATTTAAATTTATTTTTTGAAATATAATAAGGCACTTTTGCACTTTATTTTTCACTTCTTATGAATATTGAAACCATTTGATGTGAATTTTTTATGGTCTCTTTGACATTTACACTATAAGCTATTTCTTTTACTAATTGTTGAATGTATTCTGTTTTTGTTCATAAGTATTATCATTTGGTTAAGTTAATTTTCCAAATTTTAAAAAATTTGTTTAGAAAAACAAACAAATACTATTTTGAAAATGTTCATAATTTTTAATTAATACTAATTTCTTAGTTAAAAAGGCAATTATAAAATTTATTATAATTTAACAATTAACTACCACCCGAAATAAATTTTCGAATAAAATATTCTTAAATATAGGCTTTTCAAAATTTCTTTAATAAAATAATAATAGCAGAAATATTAGCGGTTAAAGTTAATTTTTTTGTCAAAATTTTTTAATTTAAAAGTATTTAAGGCTTCATTAATTTTTAAAATATATGTTCAATTTTATATTTATTAAGAATCGTGAAATTATTTATTAAAAATTTTCATTCTCTTCTGGACATTTTGTTATGATTTGTTCTTTCCTTTTACTGAGCTTTCTTATGGCATTAAAATAATTTTTTGTTTGTTTGACAAATATTAGTAACTTTTATCATTATCTTGATAGGACGCGGGTTCATTACCATTTGTGCTCAAAACTTCTTTAATATTAGCTCCGTCTTGTATTTATCTATATTTATATTTAATTTAAAAATCCAATTATATTTATTGTCTCATAATTTGCCTAATTGCAATTTGTTGCACGGTTAATTTTTCTGATTTTCTTGATTTACAAGTTTTTTAAAATTTCTATTTATTTTTTTTTGTGATTTAATTCCACTGTATACCTGGAAAATGATAGTTATGATCAGTGTCATTAACATCCAAACAAAACTGTTAAACGAGGCGGTCAACAAATTGGTGTCAACCTAAAAATATGAA
Source organism: Heterodera filipjevi (assembly GCA_039877585.1). Classification (NCBI taxonomy): domain Eukaryota; kingdom Metazoa; phylum Nematoda; class Chromadorea; order Rhabditida; family Heteroderidae; genus Heterodera; species Heterodera filipjevi. The sequence goes on along the minus strand of JBDPZO010000007.1, from coordinate 5,390,094 downwards.
AAATTTTCAAAAAATTTTTAAAAAAATTCGAATTATTTTTTTAATGATGTTGGGCGTTTTAAAATTCCGCACCAATGCGAGTTTTATAAATTCGCCATTTTAGAGATTTTCTAAAAAACTGGTCATTCTTTGCTCAAACGCTATTTATTAAAAATCTTGGTATCATCCGATAGTTCATGATTGGCTCTATTAATTAATTTAATTTCCAAACAATTTCACTTTGTTTCAACAAAAATTGGTAACAAAAAAAAGTGATAAAAAATGATATATAATTTAAAAAATTAAATGTATTTTTCTTAAATTGGAAAACAATCAAAACAAAATAGAGATTATAGGTGACAATGAGCGGAATTGCCCCCTTTGACGGATCAGTCTGATCAAGCGGGACCAATTTGACAACAGTGAACAGCCGATGGGCAGTAAATGCCAAAGAAAGGGCAAAAGCAAATACAAATATTGGCTTATAGGCACGACGCCAAAACTAAAAAAAAATAATAACTTTAAATTTTTTAAGTTTTATTTTATATCTTTTTGTCCAACTGGCGCCCATTAATAAAATACCGCAAAAGAAAAATTTAATACTGTTTTATTATTTAAAACATAAGGACAAAAATAATTCTAAAAATATTGTAAAATTAAATGAAAGAATAGTTTCACAAAACATAAATGCGGAAAACTATTTTAATTTCATTTTATTATTGAATTTTATTATTATTTTTTGTTTTCGTGTTTGATAAAAATTTAAATAATAAAAATAATAATAATTCTTGCAGCATCAAATTCAATAAACAAATGAGAAAAAAAAACAATCATTTGGCAAAAAATGTTAAAAAACAGTCAAATTGCAACAATATGTATTGTAAAATTAATAAAGTCATTACTTAGAACTAATTAAAAAAAGTAAAACATGAAACTTAATGAAATATTATTATAATGTTAATTTAAAATCAATAGATAAAAAAATCTGGACAAATCAAAGCGTATTTTTTATTTGGTTTATTCATTTATAAAATAATTCTTTAGACTAATTATTCAGCAAATTGTTAAGGAAATAATAATATAATATAAAAAATGGGCATACTCGCCTTCTTGTGACGCTAAGCCAGTTTTAATTGGTTTAAAGACACTGCACTGAAAATGGAAACAAATTATTAAAAATAAAAACTTGAGAAGCAAAAAATAATATTTAACTTATTAATTATTTAAATAAAATAGAATAATATTTAAAAGAAAACTTAAAAACAAAATTGAACAGTGAAAAGTAATCCCGAAAATAAAAATAAATCTTAAGAAAATAATTGAAATATTATTTGAAGATTTTAATTAAAATAAGATTTTGGAGTAAATTATACAATATTTAACTTTTCGGCCATCTATTTTATTATTGTAAATAAAAATAAAATCATTTTTAAAGAAGATAGACTAAATTCACAAATTCCGCAATAAATTCTGATTAATCGGTAAAATTTTGCAAAATATAATTAAAATAAACCTAATTCAAATATAATAAAAAAAATGACAAGAAACATATAAGCTGCTGAAAACGAATCGTAAACACATCGAAAATTAAAAAGGAAGCGCATCGCACGTAAAAAAATGGAATGGCATAAGATTATGAAAATGAAAATATATTATTCAATAGTTGAATCGTTTAAAATTTTATTCGTTACTTAAATTATAATATAATTTCTTAGCAGTATTCATTTTTTTTTAAATAAATTTTCGTTCAAATTTTGATACCAAAAAAAGATCCCGCAATAAATTTTGGAGGCTTTAATTTTTTTAGATAATAAATTTTTTCTTAATTTTTGAAATTTTAAGCGAAGGGATCCGGCCGGGAAAATTTTCCTTATCACTCAATTAGACATCTATTTAAACATTGAACTTTCTTGGCTATTAACTTAATTGAAAGTTTATGCCACCAAAGCAAAATCTTGAGAGCAATAATAAAGAGCATTAAAAAGCAAGAAATAACACAGAAAAAATATAATACTAACAATAATTTAAAATATTTCATTGTTTAAATTGAATATAATAAAAAAATAAAAAATAAAGATTAATTCAAATAAAAAAGTGGGATTAAATTACAAGAGATGAATAATTTTAAAACTTAAAATTAAAATATAATAAGACACAAAAGTATAATTCTATAAATGTTTTGTGATCAAGTCTAAAGGTAATAATATACTAAATGAAAAAAATTAACTTTTATTTTATGAATTAAATGAAAAATTGTATGAAAAAAGATTATAAATAAATAGCTATAAATTTCTAAGAAACATATCTATATTAATATAATTTATTTAATTATTAAAAAAACGACAAAACGAAAACACACATAATAAAACGATCATGAGAGATTTAAAAAGGTGGTTTTTATTGGAGACGCGTTGGAGCTTTTTTATTAAAAGTATTTTCGAAAAAATGAATTAAAAATAGGTAAAACAAAAAATCGTCATTGGTTGTAATCTGAACATTTTGCTTTTATTGATTTAAAAGATAAAAAAAATAATACAAACAATAAAGCATAGAAACAAAAACCTTGTTGTATTAAATTGGCCTAATTTAAAATAATAATTACAAAACAAAATAAAAAGACAATTTATTTTAATATTTTATGTGTTAATAAATAAATAAATGACTAATTTTTTTTAACAACGATTAACATAAAACAAAAAAAAATGTTTAATATTATTTTGCTCTTTTTTTCAAATTTCAAGTATAAAACCAAAATAAAAAATATTTTCAGAATAAATATTTATTTCTATTGAAAAACCTTTCCATAAAATATAAATACTTATGATTAAGGAACATTTTTTTTTTTTGCTAATATGAAATGGATTAATAAGCACTAAAAACGTATTTTTAACTTGGGGTGAAGCTTCTTCGAGGACTTTTTTCATGCATATTTTTGCATATTTTGGGATTTGTGCATATTTCGCATTTTTTGCTAAAACTTCAGAATTTACACCCCTAAAAATCAACTTTTGAAAAATTTGAAAAAAAGTATCCAAAAAAATGAAAAATTTTAATTTTTTTGATCAAATTTTTTGGCAAAAAATTTTGAAAAAAAAAAGTTTTTTTCAAAAATATTTTTGGTAAAATTTTTAAATTGTTTACTTAATAAAAAAATATAATTATACATGCCTTGAAATGTTTTAATTTGTCAGTGTGAGAAAACAAAATTTAGTTTTATAATTTATTTTGATAAAAATTTTCTCAAGGTCAAGTCGCAGTCTAAAGAGTGGCTGGACAATGTTACAGTGGTGCCCACTGTCCGATTGTTTTCACTGTCTGATTGTCCACTATCCAATTGTCCGGAAGCCGTCTAAATTTTTGGGTTATTTAACCAAAACTACTGAGTGTTGGGCCAAATGGAAAACCGTTGTAATTAAATTAAAAAAAATAATTCATTAAAAAAACTGGGCTACCTTGAGCTTTTTATAATAAAGAATAACGCAAAAAGAAAAAACCCAACAATTAATTTTAAACGAAAACAAATAATTAATAAGCTTTTGCACTCTTTAAAATATTAAAGATTAGAATTTTAAAAATCATTAATAATTAAAAGCTTAACCGAATCGTTTATTTCTATGAATTTTGATAATAAAATAATTAATAATTATAATTACAGGAGATAAACTAATCTTGAAATATTCAGAAAATCAATTGATTACAAAAATAAACATCTAAATACCTAACACGATACGATGAAAATTGTTATAACCTACCTATCTTCTGTACATGGAATTTTTAATTTAATTTAGGTAAAAAAAGTATAAATAATTAATGTTTATTAATTATGAAAAAAAATATAAATAAACAGAATATAAACGTTGATCCTCGTATTTATTAATAAAAACAATAAAATGTTTGTAAAAAATTTTTTTTAAATCTAAGCAATAATGAAGCCTTAAATAAAAAAAAATCGCTGCAAGTAATATTAATAAAGCATAATAAAGATGAAAATTTTAATTGAAAAACGCAGATAATGAAAAAATTGTGCAAATTCATTACTAATAAGCCAATAAGCATTTTTTATTAACCAAAATTTTATCAATTAATAACAATTTAATTTTATTAAATTAATAAATGATTAGCGATATTAAAATAAAGCAAATCCATTTTTTTGTTATAAAACAATAATGGAAAGGTTCTTGCGAAAACATACAATACCTAGCCACCAAAAAAGTGTTTCTTATGTTGACTTAAAAAATAAGCATTATTTATTATAAATAAATTAAAAAATATTGGAAATAAAAAAAAAAAAATTATAGTTTATAGGAAATATAAATTAAAAAAAAATTTTTTTTTATAAATATAATTTTAAAATATTTTTTTCTTGTTGTTACAAAAAAAAAAAAAAAAATTAACTCTAAGCAAACTATAAGCTTATTAAAATCATTATTCATTTTTATTATTAATATTTAAAAAATTTAATAAAGATGTATAAAAAAATAAAAATTATTAATTTGAAATTAGTTAAATTATTAAAATTTTAAAACATATATTAATAAAAATTATTAATAAACTGAATCACAACAAGTAATAAAATATTCTGTTAATGAAATTCAATCATTCACCCAAACGTTCCCTCAAATGGAATTCTTATCGTGAGGACTTTTATTTATATAAAAAATAAATTGTTCTTAAACACTAGTGATTTCAAATTTATTACAAGTCATTCTGGTCAAAATTATTAACAAATTTTGTCATTTTAAGAAAGAATTAATCAAAATAAATATGAGAATCTAAACAAATAATTTAAATGAATGATTCTTGAACAGAGTTTTTTCAATAAATTAAAATTCCATTAAAATCCCAAAAATATATCAAGTTGAGCGTAAAAGCCAAATTAGAATTCCGTAATTAATAACTGTAAATCTTTATTGATTAGGTTTATTTAAAAAATTAGAAGTGATTAATTATTAAATTTCTCTCTTATGATCCCATTAATTTGGTAATGAAATTATCAAAGTTTGCCCGATCAATTTCATTAATAGACTTAGCGTGTCAAGAGAAAGAATTATTTGTAATTAAAATAAATATAAAAAAAAGTTTTTTGACAGTCTTTCTTTAGTAATTGAGTCGCTGGTATAGAAACCAAAGAATTTAGAATTACTAATATTAAAAAAAACAATTTTAGAAAAAATAAAAATAAAATTTGCTGAACAAATAAAAACAATTGAGAACTTCAACTTTTAATATACTTAATTCAAATATGTAACTGCCCATTATATATAAGTAAGGTGCCAATACTAAAGTGACAATTAATTAAATATGGCAACCCACAAACTCATAGAATCCGTTTTTTCGCTACAATTAATATTGGATGACGAGAAAATAAATAAAAATAGACGCAGTATGAGACTAATAAATTGAACTTTAATTTATTCGAGAAATTTTTAAAGCTAATCAGAAAATATGAATATAAGTTTTATGGCAAATACAAAAACGAAATATAATGGATACTATTTCCAATTAAATTTAACTGCAAATTTATTATTTTGAACTTTAAATTAAGAAATTAAAAAAATGAAACATAGAAAAAAAATTGAAAAAAGCAATTTTTAAAAATCTTTATACCCCTCAGTAGCATTTTCCAAAACTCAATCGAGAAAAATACAATTGCAATAAATTAAATGATGAAATAAAAAATTGAAATCTTCATTAATAACCAAAATATTTTAAAACTGAAAAAAACTTAAAGAATTGGAATTGTTAAATAGTAAGGAATGTACATCATATTAATTAAAAAATTAGAAAAAATATATCTAAGCAAAAACAAACGCATTGGCACGCATCATCACAAACAATTACTTCAATCACAATATGAAAATGTAAAAAGGTGTTATACAAAAATAACTTCAGAAGATTTAAGCAAAAAAATTAAGAAACTCTAAAATATTTATTAACTATTTTGACAAATTAAAAATAAGTTAAAAAAAGAATTCACATATATTTCCTTAACAAAATTACCTTAAAAAATATTCAAAGAGATTTTATTCTAAAGCAAGATATCGAGTTTTCAATTTCGCTACCTTTGGCGAAGAAAAATATATTTAATCTATAAAAATTATTTCATTAACTCGGGGTTTTGTTATAACATTTTTAATATTTATTAAATTTTTGTAGAAATAATAAGTATTTTTTTGCCATTATTTTTATAAAGTGAAAGAAAAAAAATGTAAAAATTGAATATCTATCTTATTTAACTAAATTACTTTTTAATATTTGAAAATTCTCTATAATTTATAATTTAAAATTTCTTAAGCATACTCTTTTAAAAACAATTAAGAAATGAAAATAATATCATCGAGCCAACCTAAAAAAAAGCATACAAAAAAAATTTATATTTTAAAAAAGTTTAAACTTTCAATGAAAATACCTTTAATAAAGTGAACTCCAACATCTGCATCAATTTCTATGGCATTTGGCACGAGACAAGAAATCTAAACTTTTTTAATAAAAAAAAAATTTTGAAATAAGTAATGAAAAAAATTTTAATAAAAAAATCTTAGGTTTTAATAGATTTTAAATAATGAAAATAATAATACATTTAATAATTATGAAATAGAATAAAAAATATGTATTATAACAAATTAATTAACCACTTCCTTTCAGTTTTAAATTGCATATAAAATTTATTTAGTTTCAAATTTTAAAATTAAGAAACATTACCGGGACAAGAATCGGAAAAGTTATTTTAAACCGGGACCCGGGACCGGGAGAGAGATTTTCAACCGGAATGATAATGTTTATTTGAATTATATATTTAATTTTGTTTGATAAAATATGTTAAATTTTAAAAGAACAATTAATAAATGTCGGGATCACGGTACTGTGGGCCGACAAAAAGTTGCACACGGTAGTGCTGATTGAGTCCGGTGCACACGGGATTGGGGGTAGGGGAAGATTCCAAGCGCCACAAACTGCCGACCACGAATTAGCACACAAATTTATTCTCACGTCCCAGTCCTCAAACTTGGGTAATTAAACCGAATTAATACAAAAATGTGAACAATGTGGTCAGGGGATATGGGGACCAGTACCGGGGTTGGGGAATCGGGACTGATCACAGTGGCAATTAAATATCACAATTGGACAAAGGGATTATCACAATAATATTAAATTCACATTTAAATCTGATCACAAATGAAAATGGTTAGGGGGGAACCGAGGGCAAAATTGGGGGAAAGGATTAGCGGGCATTACGAAAGTGATCAGAAGGGAAATGATTGGGAGTGTGACGGGCGCAAAATGACAATTTGGCGGACAAATGGTTGCGGTGGCGGAAATTTCTCATTAAATGGGCAAGGGACCAGAAATTGGGGTAATGCATAAGAAATTGGGGAGGAAACGGGTATTTGATCAGTGTATAATTTGGGGGGAATTTTGGGGTGATCAACAACAATTTTACTTATACATTAAATTAACCACAATTGTTGCGGGCGGGGGCAGGGGTCCGAAAAACAGTTGATTGGGAAGGGAGGGAAAAAGGAGCGCATTGCGCGCAACAAATAAAGAACCCAATCACCCCACAAATGATCAATTTTTGATCATTGGAACCGCAGAGTTCCGACACTCCTGAGGCAAAGATGCGGGTGGCCCATCCGTCAATTCTTTGGGCTCATCCCTCGGGCATGGTTTCACAATCCTGCTCTCGAACGGGCTCTTCCAAATGGGGTGTCCGAGATGTCTGATTGACTTTGTGTTCGATGTCGTTGTTGGAACCGGGCTGTTCTTGCAATGACGTCGAGTTGGACAGGTGATTCCGATCGGTTATTTTTGCGATAAGTCGTATGTTGTGTCGTTTGTAGCGGAATTTCTTCGTCTTTTTGTGGCGTTTGAAGTATTTGTCGGGTTGTCGGCCTTTGTCGCACTCCCACCAAGCTGAGTAGGGTGATTCGGATGGGGTTCAACAAGTAGGCGATGGTGCATGGTAGGACGATGTCCCTCAACAAAAGGAATGTCGAATAGAGACACGCCATTCGCATCCACCACGTAACTACGTCATTGAGAATGCTTTTGAGCCATCTGATGGTCCATCCTTCGATGCCGCCTGTCAAGGCTCCAAGTGCTTCTGCTCGCACTGTTTTATGCTGTTCCAGTTTCGTTTTGAATTCTTCCAAATTGATGAACTCGTCGATATGCGGAAACATGGTCGAATCCGTATCGTTGTCCAATTGCCATGCATGGAAAATCAATGGGTGAAGCTCGAAGTCGCTGTTTGTTTGATTCAGTGTCGTCTCGTACAATTCGTGTACGTAGTCGTTTGGCAGTCGTTTTGCCGTGCCGGTGAGAGAGTCGATAAGAAGCCACACGTTTGGGGTGGCTCTTAACTGAAGATGATGGAATCGGTTGGTTCTGCAGCTCGTTTTTTGTGCTGTCATGGATATGATCCGTAGCTCTGCGTCCAGAAAGGCAGAGACGTCGGTCGGTGTGAAGTGAAGTGTAACCGGTATGTAGTTGGTGCACTCATTTGTTCGGCGATAGGAGATATCTTGGAGTGACACGTTGACGCATGGATATACTTCTATCGTCGCTTCCGCGATCCATCTGGCTTGAATGTTGTTCTGTTTTAACAGTTTTCTTGCTTGGAGTGTTGGGTTGGCAGTTCGGACGGTTCTTTGGCATTCACGATGGTAAAGTTGCGACAAAGCCATGCTGGTTGCGATTTGAGCTGCTGAAAGTTGACTGGCCAATTGTTCAGGACGGACTTTTCTTTTTCGGCGATCTGTCGTACTGATGATCGTGTCGTATTGGTACTTTTTTATTGCGAAATTCTGTTCTGATAAGACAATGTGCGTGCCGTCGCAAGCAACAAGTTCGGGTGCGTCCTTTGCGAATGTCAGGGCTTTTTGATGATCCGCAGATATCCATGTTGCCGTGGTGTCTTCGTATGCGATTGTGAATTTTCCACGGATGGTTTCGGTTTGCTCGTAGTCACATTGAACACATCCATCTTTCGGGCATGTCGCTTGCCAAATCAAAGATGTGTTGTCGCTTAATTGGCAGAACTCCGATGTGTATCTGCAATTTTCCACTTGATGGACGGCAGAGAACATGACCATATTGTTGCGCTTCAGATACAGGTTTGCTGGTTGAACAAAGCAATTAGTCGTTGTGCTTTGTTGTTCTCCTTTGAACAGCCCGGAAATGGGGCCTGGAAAGTTGACTTCCAATTGGTCACTGGTTGACCAGCTTTGTCCTTCGTGATTGGTCATTTCTGTCTTGGCGAACGGACATTCTTGGTGCAATGCCATTTGTCGGCAAATCCGTCTGCTGACTGTCGGATATTGCTTGATGACTTCGACGAATTTGTCGCCGAAAAGATTTGTGTAGTATCGCTCCGTTGTGTTTTTGATCGAGCAGTGCCATGACTTGGTGATGACTTCCGGCTTGTTGACTTTGGCGTATAAGTCGATGTCCATGGAATGCCATTCGGCAGAAAGTGATGGTGGAGGTCGGCAAAAAGGTGAAGCTTCCGCCCCTTTGAGCTGCCAAAGCGTACTGCCTCGATCCGTGCACCAAAATACTTCATCTCCGTCTTTGTTTGTCAGATAATCTCTTCGTTGACTGTCAGAGAAATCCCGACGTAGTCTGTCGTCGATTTGGGCGGAGTCAACGTGTGCCGAGGTGCTTGTTTGTGCGGGTGGCCGTCTGGTGACATATGACATGCGCGGTTGCGTCCTTCTCCGTGACGGTGGGTTCCATTGCGGGTCCCACGGAGGGATTGTTTGTGTCGTACGCACGTATTCTCGCCGTGTCGTTGCTGAAGTCCGCTTCTGGGTACTTGACGTGGTCCAAGGTGGAAGCGTATAAGCACTTGACGTCGTTCTTGTCTGATCCGTTGACCGTGACGGTGTTATAGTTGATGTCCAGAATGAACTTGTGCTTGTCCATGGTGGAACTGTAGTCGTTGTTGTGCCTTCTGTGTGCGTCGTTTGCGTGGTTTCTTCTGATGCGTGTGTACGGTAGTAATCCTTTACCAATTGCATGTACTTCTGTCCTGCTTGCGTCAGTAGCGCTCGTGGCGTACGGATTGGTACCGCTGATGCTGAAGGAGCGACGAGGAGAGCCATCAGGCTGATCACCATTAAGGTATTGATTGTGCCTTTGGCCATTGATGACATGGACGGTGTGGGATCCAAATCCATGTTGTCGTCTTCTCTTCGTGACAGAATCACATTGGTGAGCTCTCTCGCTTCACCTGGTCGTCGGTTGTACACACAGAAGCCGGCCTTGGCTGCCTTAGCCAATTGATGGCACTCTGCTTTGTTGGTGAGCCATGTTTCGTCCTCCGTCTTAGCGAGTACGATTGTGAGCTGTATGTCGGTGTAAGACAGCTCTCGGATAAACGGCGTGATTTGCTGTGCCAAATTCGGCTCGTTTGCCAAATATGAGAAGACGATGTGCTCTACGTCCGGTCCGGGTGACAGGCGCAGCGTGTCTTGTGGGAAATGCGTGAACCACGGACTGCCAGATGCAATGGAGAGCTCTTCCGCCGTCAAATCTCCTACGCACACGACTTCTCTGTTGTTGAAGTGTTGGTTAGCTGTTGTCGCTTTTGCTCGTGCCGCGACTTGCGAAGCAAAGTCGTTCAGATTTTGAAGCCATTTTTCGAATGGGCTTGGTTCACCGCCTTCCAGACGAATTGGCTTGAATTTGCTGACCTCAAATTGCTTCAATCTCATCGTTCGTGCGAAATTGTCGCACGTTGCCGTCCAGACTTTGAGCAGTTCAATCAATGGTGCTTGTTTGGTGAGTTGCCGTTTCTTTTCAATCACTTGTTCTTTCCAGAACTTTTGTGCGAGCAGTACGGGTGAGGTTTCAAGTGGCATGGCGTATTCTTCATGCAACAGAAGCGTTTCGTTACGCAGATTCATGTAACGTTGGACCCAGTCCATTAGCATGGCGATGAGAAAGCACGGTGCCACTGATGACTCATAGCCATTCAGCATCAATTTTCTTTTTGCTGCGATTTGTTGGTACGAGCATTTGGCGCACGTCTCATGTTCGGTTCCACGGCATTCGGTCAGTATATTGTAGTCAATGTACTGAGGTGCTTTGGGCCAGCTTTGTTCGTACACTTCCAGACGAAATATGTCGTTTTCTGGGACGTATATTTGCGGTGGTGTGTGTCCAGCGTTTTCCGTGACTTCGACAACTTCCAGTTCGGGTTCTAATGGTGCATGGAGTGTTATGTCTTCCGGCTTCAGATCCGTTAGATATCGTTGTTTAACGAATCGGACTTCCATTGTCGGATTCGGACCTCCGATGAATTTTGTCGGTTCGACTTGACGTCCATCTTTGTTGTAGTGCAGAGTCCACCCTTTCATTTCGAACATGTTCAAGTCTTTCGAGACCCGAAAACGTGTCCATGACGACTTCCAGTGTTCCTCACCATATACGCGTTGACAAAATGAGAGAAGTACCTCTTTGTCTTTGGGCATGTCTTCCTCCGGGCGTTCTGTTGTTGCTGACGCCTTTTTGGCTGTCTTCTTTTTTCTCCAAATTTCTCTGTCCTGTTCCTCAAATGCCTTTTCTTGAGAAATTGACCATGTCTTTCGTTTTTCCGATCGCTGTTTGTCATTGAGTTCACGTTCTTTTTGTTGATCGGCTCTTCTTTCCGTTTCAGATGAATCGGCAATTGTTGGCAATTGTGCCAATTTTTTCTTCAACGCTTCACTCGGTCTTGTTTGAGCTTTTTCTTGTTGTTTCTTGGCCATTTGCTGGTCGTATTTTTTGCGAATATGTTCGGGTGCTTTCTGCATTTCCCGGCTTTCATTCAATGCCGAAATTAAGGCGTTGCTTCCGCCTTCGCATTCCGTCATCGCATGCTGTAGCTTAAGAAGAGAAGAGTCGGCAATTTCAATCCTGCTGCTTTTGCGCTTTCCATCCAAGGGACTTTGTTGTTGACGGATGGAACGTAAGAAGATGCGTCTCTTTTTCGGGATACGGTACTTCTTTGGCTGTTCTTCTTCATCCGAGCCTGCCAAAGATACACTGTCTTCCATATCATTGCTCATCGTGACTATTGTTGATGCGACCAGTTGGGGTCCTGGAAATTCTGGTTGAGTTTCCAGTTCCAAAGGCATCAGTTGATTGACTGAACGCCATTTTTGTTTTCCGTTGAGGGAAATGAGGGCGGAACGAATCTTATCGTCCCTTCCCATGTTGACTTTGAGGACCCGGGCCAAGGACCAGACTGAGCGAGGAGTTTCCTCCTACGCGACGATGACAACTTCGCCTTCCTTTGGAGTCATTTGCGTGTCGCTTTCATGTTGACGATGTCGTTCACGTAATGACAAGAGATAATCGCTTTTCCAAATTTCCCAGAAGCGATTCAGCTTGGTTTCAGTTTTTTGGAGCATGGCCATCAGCTTATCCGGCGTAGGAGTGTAGTCAGGATCAGTCGGATCCTCTCCAATCGCTGGGAAATTCGTTTCCGTTGCTTCATACGGAATCAAAAAATTGATTGGCCGTATGACTGGGCTTGGCTCGTGGTCTTCGTCGAAAGTCAAGGGCCGATAATTCACTATCGCCTCAATTTCCACGATCAGCGTGGTGAATTCGTCCAACGTGAGAAGACTTTTTCCGATGCTTCTTCTGAGGGCATTTTTTGTTATCCCTATGAGCCGCTCCCAAGAGCCACCACGCCACGGCGTGTGGGCGACGTTGAACAACCACTTGACTCCTGCGTGAGCCATTTGCTCTTGTGTTTCCGGTGGAAGCAATTGTGCCGTCCAATTCTCTTTGATGATTTTGGAACCGGCCACGAAGTTCGTCCCTTGATCGGACATCAGGAGTTTCGGAATGCCGCGCCGTGCGGCAAATCTTCGAAAGGTACGAAGAAAAGATTCAGCGGAATAGTCTTCGCCGACTTCGAGATGAATGGCACGGATGACAAGGCAAGTGTAAAGTGCCACGTACACTTTTACAGTCTCGGTCCCTTGTTTCACTTTCAGCGGGCCGAAATAATCAACGCCAGCGTGGTTGAACGGTCTCGTTTCTGTGACGCGTTCCTTCGGCAGATTCGGAGCGTCGGGGTAGGCGTACGGTTTGAGCCTTTCTTTTTTGCATTTCAGACATCCAAACCGCTTTGCGTAGAGAATGTTTTGGATTGTCTTCCTGCCTCGTGGTATCCAGAATCTCTCACGGATTGTGGACAAAAGAATTCTGGGACCACTGTGCTTCAGAATCCTGTCGTAGTGTAGAATGATGAGTTTTGTGGTCCATGCTTCAGCTGGCAAAAAGACTGGTTGCTTTGTTTCGATTGGCAGATCGGCATGATCAATGCGTCCTTGGCATTTGAATGGTTCCATTTGTATGACTCGGAACAGTTTCAAATTGTTTTTAACGTTCTCTGTTGGCGGGTGTTGCCTTTGCGTCTCGATGAGTATCCATTCATCGGCCCTTTGGAGTTCTTCAGCCGTTAACGGGCCTTCTGATGCTTCCTTGTAGCGATTCAGAAAAGCACTTGTCATTGGACGCGCATCGTGCCTTTTTCGTGTAATTGCCCTTACAAATCGTACAGCGTACGCTGCTGTTGCACGGAGTCGGTTCCAATTTGAAAAGCGTTCGAATTGGAACGATGGAATGAATTGCGCTTCTTCGGACAACGCTGTTGTCCATTCGACGATTGGGTGCTCCTCAATTTCTTTCAGTTCTTCCCCTGGCGTGTAGATAACGTTCGGCTCTGGCCATTGATTGGGCTTCGTTAGCCAAATGGGTCCGTATTGCCAAAGCAATGATGCTTGTAGGTACCGCGTGGCGCAACCGCGCGAAGCGATATCGGCTGGATTGTCATCCGTTTTGATGTGTCTGACTTGGATATTTGCATCTCTGATCTTTTTCAGACGATTTGCCACGAAACGATCTTGTTTTTTGTTTTCCTTCAGGCGTTCAATGGAGCATTGACTGTCGCTCCAAAGAGTGGCTCGTTTGTCGTCAAAGTTGAGTTGTGATTGGACGAACTTGATCACTTTGACTCCCAAAGTGATCGCTTGCAATTCCAACTTTGGTATAGTTGAGTCGTGATCGGCGACTTTCAAAGGCTTTACGAGACTCTTTCCGAATATCAGATTGCTTTCCCACTTTTCGTAATGAGTTTTCGACATTTGGTAGAGCGCGATTCCAAGCCCGACCTTACTGGCATCACAGAAGCAGTGATACTCGTCACTGTTGCTTGATGGTATGTAGCGTGGGAATTCGATTCTTCCCATGATGCCAATTCCTTCCAAGGCCATCACGACCCTTTGCCAGTCATCCTCCAATTCGTTCGATAATGGGTCGTCCCATTTGTAATTGCCGTTTTGTATTCTTTGCAGAAAAAGTTTGGCTGGCAGCAGTGCTGGTGAAATGAGTCCCAGAGGATCGTATGCTTTAGCAATGTGTGACAGAATGCTGCGTTTCGTGGCTTTCTTGTTGAACATTGGCATAATGAAAGCCAATCTGTTGAACTTCGGTTGCCATTTAATACCGAGCACTTTCGTATTTTTGAGTTCAGTTGCTAGGTCGGCCGGGTTGAGTTCCTTCAGTTCGTCCGGATGACTTCCGAAGAACTCGCGAATTCGCATTCCAGCGGATTCAAAGATGACTTTTGCTTCGTTGATGAGTTCCGTGAAGCTTTCAGTGGCCTTTGCTTCAATCATTATGTTGTCGACGTACAGGTTTTCGATGATCCTTTGTGCCAGGTCAGTGTCGAACAGAGTCAGATGTTGTCTTATTGTTGCGTTGAGAAGAAATGGTGACACCGTTAAGCCGAAACTGACACGGCAGAATCGGTAGACACGAATGTCTTCGCGTCTGAGTTGGTCGATGTTTGCTTCCTTAGGATTCGCAAGCCAAAGGAATCGTGTTGCGTCTCGGTCCTGTTCACGGACTCCCAATTGCAAGAATGCCTTTTCGATGTCGGCAAGTATGACCTTTTCCATGCGACGGAAGCGAAGAAGTATGCCAGTGAGGTCCTTGAGCAACAAGGGACCCGTATGAAGACATTCGTTGAGGGATGGTGCCATTGGACTTGATTTTGGCTTGGCGGAGGCATCCATGACGATTCTGAGACGTGACGTTGCCTTGTCTGCACGAATCACTGCTCTGTGCGGCAGATAGTGCACTGGCCCACAGGACTGTTCTGGGTTGACCAGTTCAATAACGAACTTCTGTATTTGATCGTCCAGAATGTCTTGGTATTCGTCTACCAAGTTGAGCATCCGAAGCTTTCGGATTAGGCTGATCAACCTCGCCTTTGCTTGATGATAATTTGTTGGCAGCTGGCTGACTCTGTCGTTCCATGGTAAGGCGATTTGGTATCGATCGTTTATGAACGAAAGATTTTTCTTGAAGTTCTGCATGACTTCGTCTTGGTCGATTTTTGTCGACGAGTCATCAAGACCAATCAAATGAAGACCAAAGAAGGTGTTCAATTGATCATCGTTTTTCAAATCCGTTTCTGTTGTGAAGACGGATTCAACTTCTTCTTGAATCTCCGTGGTTGTGACCACAAACGTGACGCTTGACGGTTGCGTCAGTTCAATTCGTCCCGATCCGCTGATGATTTTTCCGATTCGGGAGTGGCAAATGGTGAAGCCGCTTGGCAGACGTTCGACTGGCTGAACTTGCAGCTCATGCCATACATCCATGCCAAGTAAGACGTCAGGTTTGTGTAACGCATGCGGTGGAAAAAGCTTCTTCTGTTGAAGCTGTTCGTTGTCCAATTCATTCAGCTGAAGGACAGGCAAGTTGTTCAGCAAGAACTTCAATGCGTTGAGGTTAACGATGAATCGTTCTCCGTTGGGACAAAGGAATCCGATAGCGACACGGTCGCTAACGTAGCGCTTCGGTTCACGTTCTCCGAAGCTTGTGAGGAAGCATTCCTCTGTTTTGAGCACTACGAGTTCCAATTGGTTGGCTGCGTTTGCAGAAATGAACGACCGATGGCTTCCCGGATCAATGAAAACCGTTGCCACCATGCTGTGGTACGGTTGTCCCGGGTTGAAGACCGTGACCTTCGTGGTCATCAGAAGTGCGCGTGTGTCTTTGCTTTGCACGACGTTGCACATTTGTGTTTCTTTTTCTTTCGTGCCTTCTGATTCTCTGCTGCTTTGGTCCGTTACGGCTACGGCATGTTGGACAAATGGTCTGTTGCCTTCTTGGCACAGTGACGTTGGGTGCTGCTTCTTACATTTGAAGCACTGCTTCGGCTTAGGGCATTCGTTGGCCCGATGGCTTGACCTCAAGCACTTGTAGCACAAACCCTTTTCTCGAATAAAGGCTGCTCTTTGTTGAACGGTTCTGCATTTGTGGCATTCTTCATTCCAATGTTGACCACTGCAGAAGATGCAAGGTAAGGATGGTTTCCTTGACCCCGCTTGAATTGATGTGCCGTTACGGTATGGCACGCTGCTTGAAGGCACTTGCACTAGCCTTTGTCGCCTTGGTGGCGACTTGCGTTGCGGCGGTCTCTGATTGATTCGCCTTTGCACTTCATCAACCGTCGATGAGATGAATGTGCGGTCCCGATTCGCGGGAGTTGCGTTATTGTACCGGAAATTCTGTCCCGGATTGCGTGCACGTTGCGCATGTGCTTGAATCGCCGGTTTCGCCGGTCGATTGATTGGCTGATGGTGAAATCCATATTCACTCATCACCTCTTGAATCTGCACTTCCTTTCGCACTGCTTCATTCAAGACGTCACGGAACTTGGTGGTCGTCCAATCGGCAGGGCTTTCCCCTTTTTTGTTGAGAATGGCACGCAAGAAGGGGGGAGTTAACTTTTTCTCCAACATGAGGAACACTTGTGGTCCATCGATGTCCTCGCCGGCATTGTTGAGCTCTCGAGTCAGTCTCTCGAGTTGCAGAAGAAAGTCCTTCGTGTCACGAAGGCTTCGACATGGCTTCAGATTTGCCAACTCGAAGTGGAGCGATCGGATGTGTTCATCCGGAGCTCCGTACGTGTCCTTCAGAAGCTGAAGAGCAATGTCGTAATTCTGATCCTCCAGTCTGAATCCTGCTGTAAGCTCACGAGCTTCTCCACCGAGGAGATTGCGTAGCAGATTCAGCTTTTCTGCTTTGCTGATCGGTTGGCTACCGATGGCCGACTTGAAGGACTCGTAGAATTCTGGCCACTTTCTCTTTTCGCCAAAGAATTTGTCGAGGTGAATCGGTTGAAAATGATAGAAGGGTGCCGTGAACGTTGGTGCAGCCCTCGTCGTTGTGGCTGTTGTGTGCTGTTGTGGGATGCTCAGTTGTTCTGCCTTTTGCTCCTTGTCGGCTCTGCTACGGTACAGCCTTGCATTGGCACACATGGTTGCTTCTAGGTCACGCAAGTCTCGGAGTTTGGTTGTTGCGTCATCGTAGCGTTCGGCTATTCTTTCTTTCTTGTCGAAGTTGACGTATTCCTTTTCGCCGTTCTCTTTGTCGTTTCCGGTTAAACGACCAAGAAGTGTTACCCAAGTTGAAGACAGATCGCGCAGTTCATTGAACTGCGTTTCCAGCGTCTGTATTTCGTGCACGACTCGTTCGAGTTGCACTTCGAGTAGGATGGCATTTTCCTGACTGGTGAGTTCGGCATCGGGTCGCAGGGCAAGTGAAGAAGCGTTTCTGGCATTGTCGGTTGTTTTGAGCGCCGATGTGATGCCTCTTTGGATTGGCCCCGACATCGTGTCGGTTTGGCTTTGTGTTCAGTCTGTCCTTGGCCCCGATCAGTTTGTGTCAAATGGAAAGACAGTAACCTCAGTCGGTTAACTGTCCCCCCTTGCTAAAGGACTCAACTTAATCCACGAACGGATATAAGTTGGTCCTTTTTGTGAAACAGTAACCTCGGTCGGTTAACTGTTCCCCTTTTTTCTAAAGAACTCAACTTAATCCACGAACGGATGTAAGTTGGCCCTTTTTGAAACAATTTCTAAAGAACTCAACTTAATCCTCGAAGGGAAAAAAGTTGGCCCTTTTTGAAACTGTTAATTCTACACCAAACGCTTATCCCCACTAAGACTCCTCCCCCCTTTTTAGACACACAGTGTGGTCACGGACAACCACAACTGATAGTCACTTAGAAACCAAAATGTGCCTCGAACGACACAAATTGAATTCAGACTCTTTGAATTTGCCGCCCTCCCTTGTCACCGGTTACTCGTTGAGTTCGTGGTGGTTGCTCAGTTGAACACAGATCCACCCAGGAGCGCCAATTGTCGGGATCACGGTACTGTGGGCCGACAAAAAGTTGCACACGGTAGTGCTGATTGAGTCCGGTGCACACGGGATTGGGGGCAGGGGAAGATTCCAAGCGCCACAAACTGCCGACCACGAATTAGCACACAAATTTATTCTCACGTCCCAGTCCTCAAACTTGGGTAATTAAACCGAATTAATACAAAAATGTGAACAATGTGGTCAGGGGATATGGGGACCAGTACCGGGGTTGGGGAATCGGGACTGATCACAGTGGCAATTAAATATCACAATTGGACAAAGGGATTATCACAATAATATTAAATTCACATTTAAATCTGATCACAAATGAAAATGGTTAGGGGGGAACCGAGGGCAAAATTGGGGGAAAGGATTAGCGGGCATTACGAAAGTGATCTGAAGGGAAATGATTGGGAGTGTGACGGGCGCAAAATGACAATTTGGCGGACAAATGGTTGCGGTGGCGGAAATTTCTCATTAAATGGGCAAGGGACCAGAAATTGGGGTAATGCATAAGAAATTGGGGAGGAAACGGGTATTTGATCAGTGTATAATTTGGGGGGAATTTTGGGGTGATCAACAACAATTTTACTTATACATTAAATTAACCACAATTGTTGCGGGCGGGGGCAGGGGTCCGAAAAACAGTTGATTGGGAAGGGAGGGAAAAAGGAGCGCATTGCGCGCAACAAATAAAGAACCCAATCACCCCACAAATGATCAATTTTTGATCATTGGAACCGCAGAGTTCCGACATAAATAAAAAATATAAAATTTTCTTTATACTAATGATTTTTTCCCAAATCCTTTTGTTTTATTTCCTTTTATTATATTAAAATTTTTATTTGCATTTTTCGCCGTCTTCGGCCCCTGCACATTTAAATTTTTTAAAACTTGAAACAAGCTATAAATAAGAGCTTAAAATTAACATGGACTTTTCATGATCACCCCAATTTTCCAGACTTTTGCGCCCAAGATTATGTTTGTCATTACCTTTTAATTTTATTAACGGATTTTAATTGTTAAATTGATTTTATAATTTTTTTTAATTGCAAGGAATTGTTTGTTGCTCGTTCTCCTAACATATAAATTCCGTATCCAATTCCAAAAACAATTTTAATAATTTGTAAAATATGTGAAATTTTATTATTATTTCTATATGGCAGAGTAAAACTATTTTCTTTTGGTTTCACATAAAATTTTAAGCTTTTTTTTACAATCTTCTTTATTAAATTTTGATAATAGTATTGTCCAAGAATCGGAAAAATGTCGAAACGTTGGCGAATCTTGTGCTTCCGTTTGTTTTGTATTATTTAAATAATATAATTGTCATTAATTGATTTTTATATTTTTTTCGTTGTTTTTTCTGATTTAATTACAGTCTGCGTTATATGTTTTGCACCGCTAAATTGTTTTAATATTGTAAATTAATTATCAAATTTTTTTCATAATTTTTCTTATTTCCTTTTCCCATGTCCTCGTCTGGTTAATTTTCCTCTTCTGGGTGGTTCTTGATTTTTGGTTCCTTTATAATTTTATTTCTTTGAATATATTTGTATAAATAGTAAGTAGTCAATACTTTTTTTTTCCTTTATTTCATTTCTTAATTTGTAACATTGATAAATAAATAAAAATAAATAAAATCTTTTCAGATTAAAAATAAATTTGGTGTATTCCCTTAAGTTGTATTTATAAATTTCTATTTTAGTATTAGTTTTTTAGTTTGAAATTTTTAATTTAATTTTACGGATTAAATTCATTATTTGTCAACGATTTTTTTTTTTGGTCTTTCCATTTTAACTGAAATTTGTAATGTCGGAAGGTAATTAAATAAATTAAGTTAATTAACTGAAATTTTTAATTTAATTTTACGGATTAAATTCATTATTTGTCAACGATTTTTTTTTTTGGTCTTTCCATTTTAACTGAAATTTGTAATGTCGGAAGGTAATTAAATAAATTAAGTTAATTAACATTTTCAATTGTTTCTTCATTCTTGCAAGAATATGGGTGAATTTATTGTTCTAATTGGATGATGACAAATGCATAAATTTTAATTTCATTATTGATATCATTTACCTTTTGGAATGCTTATTAATTTATTTTTTATTTTATTATTATGTATTATTATTTGTTATTTTAAAATTTATTACAGCAGGTTTCCCATCGCTTAATTTAATAGCACATAATTCATTTAGTTAATAAATTTTATAAATTTTAATGAGTTTTTTCATTTAATAATTCCTTATCCTTGTGTCCTTTCATCGCTTTATCAGTCATTTGAAAGAGCTCATAATATGGTAACCCTGTTTTTATCATGCATATTGAATGGCTGATTTTCAGAAAAAAAATCTATAAATACTATAGGCAATCAGCACTATTCATACGATGACTCTTTGCAGCATACGCTTTTGGCCAGCTTCGAAAAAATGCCAAAAAAAAATAAAGAAAAATGCCCGTGTGAAATAATTTCCCCCTAATGAAACGACCCCTACCCCCGAAACCCCCACCCTCATATTTTTTTCGCTTCGAGTCAAATTGGATAATAAAATTATTTTTTGTTTTTACCCCTAAAGTTTTCAGTTTTTTGAATGAATTGGTTTTGCCCTGTTTAAGATTTTATCTCAATGTTACAAAAAATTTTATAGGAAATAAGTTAAAATTTTTCCTCATTTAGTAAATTTAAAAAAATACATTTTCAAATAGACGGCAGGTGAAAATATAAAAATAAAATATCAACTTAATAATATTTTTAATTGTTTTTTTTCAAACGATTGATATAAAAAATATAACATTTTTCGGTGGCTAGGTACTTATGGTAGTATGAAATTAGCTTATGTTATAGAAATATTTGATCATATTTGTTTAAAACGGTGCTGGTGCGTTTCGTAAATTCAGCCATTTTTAATGAATTTTCGACTAAATCAAGTCATAACTTTGCTCAGAAGCAACCAAATTTAATTATCTTGGTATCACGCGATTAGCATTGGTTGGCTTTACCATTTAACAATGCTTTTTTTGCGCACATCTGAACGTAAAAGTGAGCAGAAATTTTAGGTATTAGTCTTAAAACCCATTCCTTAAAATTAAAAAAAACTCGAGATTGCTGATCAACAGTTTGAAAAAGAGACAAATTCCCAAAAAACCTATTATATACCGACTTTAGCACTGCCGCGGCGAAGGGCGGAGAAAATTCTAAAAACAGATTTCATAAAAATTCTCTTGAAAATATTGTTGATTAAAAAATGAAAGCATTTGTTTTTTTCTCTTAATGCATTTATTAAATTATAATTAACTAATAAAAATGCTTATTCATGAAATTCATTTTATAAAAAAATTAAAAATGTTTGAATTTTATAATAATGAAAATTATTTTTTGGCATGACCAGATTTCCTACTGTTATAAGATCAGAAATACGAGTATATTATATCGAAATCTGGTTTCTTTTTGAAGAAAAGTTATTTTGTTATTTTTTTTTATTTTATAAATAATTGATTATTTCATTTTCTTTTTGGTTTTCCCAGATGCTTTATTTTTTGAACTATAATAAATCGGCCTTTAGTTTTCAAATTTCTCCTCGACATTTACCGGCACCAGGGATCGGCGCCGTTGACCCTTGCTTTTTTGAAAATTAAAAATTTAATGTCTGATTTTAAAGCTATTATAAGATGGATTATTGTGGCAGCAAAAATGAAAAATGAGCAAATTCCAAGAATAAACTACAATATTAACAAACAAACAAAAATTCTATACATAAAAAATATATATTATTAAAAATATTTGAAAAATATTTTATGCCAATTAATTAAAAAAGAATAAAATATTTTCAGTGAGCTCAAACTTTGTATGCAAAAAATCAATTGTGTGGAGTGGATTATTTATGTGATTAAATGGCTAATTCAATTCAATAAAGCTGCAAAACAAAGTATTGTATCATATCGTCCAAAAGCAAATTTTTTAAAACTCAAAAAAAATTTTGGAAATAAAAAAAAACGGCTTGTATTTTTAATAAATTTAATTTTCAAAAAAAAAAAAAAAATAAAAAAAACCTAAAACTAAAAAAATAAAAAAAACCTAAATTTATTCAAAACCAAGAAACTGAAAATTTTAACTAAAATAAAGATTAATTTTAAAAATCAATGGCAAGATAAAATTTAATTTTGATATCTGTAATGTAATAAACTATTTTTAAATAAATATGCTATTTAAAGCTAAAAGACAACAATGACAGATTTTCCTACAACTGGGCGCGTTAATAGAACCTCAAATTTAAAACCATTAAAATAGAAAAATTTTTAATTTCTTAATTTATGCAATAATTTATTTTATTAACGTTATTATAACATCTTATCTTTACAATATATTAAGTAATTGTATAAATATTAATTCTTATAGATTTTGAATTTTCAACCCTTTTTAATTTATTTTTTCGCTTTTATTTCTTTGTTTTAAAAAAACGATAACAATAAAATTTGATTTTTCAGCCAAATTTTAATATTTACAAGAATTTTTATTTTTACTTTTTGAAATATTTTAAGATTTTGTTATAAGAAAAAGTATGGTTCTAAAAATGGCATTTATAAATTGCTCAAAAAAACAGCCTATTTCAAGTTTTTCGTGGTTATTTGATTTTTTTGTGCCTAGTTAATATTTTACTTTTTTTTTTTGAAACTAGAAAACTAATAAAGCGTTTCAAGTGCTAACATATAATATCAAATTGTTTGATTAGGTTGCTTCTTGCATCTCTCATCATTACTCATAGTCGGTCGATTAATATTGCGGCGTTGCAGTCATCTAATAATCATTTTCTTTAAATAAATTTGGAATCATTCAAAAGCTCTTTATGGGTTCTATTAGTGAGCAAAAAATTAAAAAAATTCAGCTTCTTACAAAAAACTTAGAAATAAAAAGGTATGGAAATTCTGAACTTTTTGCAATTTTCAAGTTGTAACTTTTTTGCTTAATGCTGAATCGCTTAACAAGCGCTTAATATATCTTCTAAACAAGTAGAGCTTTCGAATGAGTCGAAATAAGTTTAATTTGGTTGCCTAAGAAAATAGTTATGACGCCTTAAAGGCGTGGCGCGGAAACGGTGGCGCGGAAACGAATCGATTCGCAAAATAAATGCATCAATAATAATATAATATTTACAAATGTTTTTCCTATTTATGGTTTATTGTAGTAAATACATAGTGTTTTTTAATGTGTTTTATTTTGTCTAATGAATTTTTTCCAACGATTTTATTTTTACTTCTTTTTTTTTAATTATTAAATATTTTTTTATTTTTTTCCTTTTTTATTTTAACTTTGAAATAATTAGTGTGCTATTAGTTCTAATAATATATTTATACATTATTTCACCAAAATTTTAATCTAAAATTTAAATATTAATTGGGTAAATTCGCTAAAAACGAGAAAAGTTTTTTTTTTTAAAAATGCGGTTATACTTCCACCTAATATAAATTAATAATAAAGATATAAATAGTACAGCATAAAAGAAATTAAAAAAAAACTGGGCAATCAATACCAAACCAGCAGAATGATAAAAAAAAAATCTGCATTTTTAACCACAAAGATTTTTATAACAAAAAAATAAATATAAATTAAAACAAATGAAAACGTGTAAGTGATCAATTATTTAATTTGATGCTTTGTGCAAAGAATTTATTAAAGAAAATACATAATGGAAATCTATTACTATTTAAATAAAATTAAATAATAAACTCAGAAAAAAATTAAAGAAGGAGAATAAATAAATAAAAGTCAATTAATTTTTAAAAATTAATTTTTACTTCTTTTCCTTTTTTGTTTTCTAAACAATTTACACAATTAAATTAAAGAAAAAAATTGCATTATTCTTTAGAATAAACGTAAAAAATACACGACTACATATTAATTAATATGCTATTGTCCAATTTAACGAATAATATCAATTGCAGTATTTTGTGTGAATTTTATTACCCAATAACATAAAAAATTGATATTCTTATAAATAAATTTAGTTTAAAAATTCAAAAAACAATAAAACGAACGATAAAAATATTATTTTTATTCATTACTCCATTAAAGGAAATGAATACGCCCCTTAAGAAGCGCAGTAAATAGTGCCTGCCAAACGACAAGGAATGGATTATTATACTTAACTATTTAGAACGAATAAAAATAGTTTAAAAAATCTTTCAGAATTAATTAAAATATGAAAAAGTCACATAAATCAGACGAAAAACACATATAGATATATCAAAATTTCTTCATATAATCAAAACATTAACTACTCAACACAAAGTTGAATTTGAAAAAAATAATGTCCACTGCGGTTAAAATTAACCCTGCAAGTGGCGATAGAACGCGACCTCAATTAAGCATTTTCATTTCGCGACAAAACCAAAAATTAATCAAATAATTTTACAATGCTACAACTAGGTCATAAAATACGCTGAAACCACGAAAAGACAAAATGCAAAATATGATTAAAAAGCAAAGTATATTATTCTTCAATATTAATTATAATTATAAAATAGGAAGGTGCTATGGCGTTATATAAAAAACCATCAAATCATACCGTATCAGCAATAAAAAAAGAAACGGCGCCATAAAATAATACCCAATTTATATGCGTTTTTATCAAAGAAATTTCTCAAAAACTCAGAATAAGACAAAAATTTGGAAATTGGTATAAAATAGGTATAATAAAAGGTTTGTGATTTTAGGTGGATGTCTAATTATTTTTGTTTATTATTTAATCATATATTTGAATTAGAGCCCTCTTTCCTATATTATTCTTTTTGGTTCAGTCGGTACAATGCGTCCCATGAAATTTTATGCATCCTCACAGAATATAAGCGAATAAATATAAAGATTTTTGAAAATTACAAAAAATGAGAAGACATTTTTTTTGACAATAAAATTATGGATAAAAAAATTAAATTTTTATGGGGCAAATTTTCTGTAACTTTTTCATTATCAGGGGTGCACTTTTTCAAAATCTGTAAGGTCAATTTTTAGGGATCTATTTTTTCATTTTTTTGCCATTTTTCTTATTAATTTTCTCAAAAATTCGGAAATGAGCACTCAAAAACTGCCAAAAAAAGGCACCAAAATGGCAAAATGCCAAAAAAGACATTTAAGTCACGAAAATCCCGAAAAAGGCAAACAAACGCATTATAAAAGTCAACGTAGAAGCCTCAAACCAAATGGAAAATGCGTTCTTTATGCTTAATATAACCAAACTAGTGCGCAGAAAAAAAAGGCAAATTCCGAGCCCTAATAATAAGGGCGCATTTTTTTCAAAATATTTTGAAACTTTTGTGTTTTACTGTTAACTACGAAATGCGTAATAGTACAAATTAGGGTTCAATACTCGCATGCGGGTAGTCCTCTATGCGGGTAACGGGTTTTTAAATTTAGGGCGGACGGGTAAACCCGCACCCGCTGCGGGTTTCGAGGATGTGCGGACGGGTACCCGGGTACCCGCTTTTTATAACGCCTGGCTCTTGAATTCAAAAAAATTTCAAAATTTTTTTTTAAAATCACTGCATTTTTTTAAAAAAAGCGGTAAAAACAAATAATTTAATCAGACTCTTCATTATTCTCATAAAATTCGTTTTCATTGTCATCAATTGACGGTCCCATCGCAATTTTGTCTTTTTACCTATTTTATAGAGTGTTGGCATACAAAATTCCTGCTATGCTAAAAAGTCTTTTGCTTGATACTGACGTTGTCGGGATTAAGTGAAAAATTAGTGCCAATTTTGTACGATCGGGAAACTGTTTATTTTTTTGAGGATTTGGAAGGCTATTTTTCAGAATAGTTACAAATGTTTCAGATAAATTTTGAAAAAATTCATAGTAAATGCTGTCCGGCAGTGCCGATAGGCACCGCCGGGGGAATTTTTGAGAAATCAAATAAAATTTATAGAGAAAAATTGGGTAAAAAAGGTCCATACTTTGATATTTTTAGTTCGAAAATTGAAAAACGAAGTAATAAATCATAAAATTTGGCATTTTGTTGAAAAAAATATAAATAATTTTGCAAATATCCATTCTTTAAAATATGCGGGTAAACCCGTACCGGTACGGGTAATGCGGGTGCGGGTATTCAACCCAAGTTAGAAATTTAAAAACGATTCTTTGTGAGACAAAAAAAAAAAATATGGCTAGAACAATCAGAAAAACGGGGTTTTGATAGCCATAACTTTTTGTACCGTATCGAAATTTTTTGGAAAGTTTACACGCTATTAGATCATAAATGCTTTCGAAACATAATAATTTATTTTTTTTGTAAGAAAAAATTTTTAAAAATTAATGCCCCCGCGATGAAAGAGCGGTTCTCCCGTTAGCTTTTGCCAAAAAAAAACATATTTCATAAATGTACATAAATTAAAGAAGTTAAAAAAAGAGGAGCACGGCAATGTATATAGACTTCGACGCAGAATTTCTTTCAGAAAATCCCGCGCAAAGTGAATAATTTTTTTGCCTAATTTATTTTTGTGTTAAATCTGTAGAAGTGAATGTTAAAACGTTTTAGTGTGTTGAAAAATGGTAAATAATTCAATAGATCGGACATAAACAATTTTATAGACCATGAACAGATCCAACAGGTTTCGCCTGTTTAAAGTGTTGGTTTCTTTTCTGAAAACCTAATAAAAGTTAAAGTTTCAGAAAAGAAAATAGGGTTAGGTTTTAGAAAAAAAATACGTAAATGTACATTCATTGTTATATGAGAATGTGATCAAAAAATTGTAATGTATCTACAATGTTATCGCCTAAGTCTCTAATCGTAAAACACAAAATTAGTGTGTTTCCATCTAGTTTATATATTTCTCTTGGGTTTTTATTCCCCAAAGAAAGTATAAAAGTGTTTTGAATTGACTTTAAGCAACAAAAATTTTAATTTTTTAAAATTTATATAAAAAATGAAAAATTCAAAGAAATATTTTCAAATATTATTTCAATTTTTCAAAAATTACCAAAATCTTCTCATGAAATTTGAATTTTTCATTTTTATAGGTTTTTATTAGTGTTATGCATGGTATTGGTATTCGGTATTTTTAATACCGAAATTTCGGTAATACCGCGGTATATGACTAAAAATCGGTATATACCGAAAATATCGCGGTGTTTCGGTAGATAGCGCGGTATATGCCGATACCGAATACCCAAAATCTCATTTCCCTAACACTAGTTTTTATTATACATCTTGGTCATTGTTTAGCACATTTATCTTCTACATTGATTTCATTTCTGTAAAATTTGCTTTATGTAACAGAAGTTCGTTTTTGTGTATTTTTGGGTTACAGAGTGTGAAAAAAGGGAAGGTAGCGAACAGAAATTTCCGAGGTCTGAATTGGTCAAAATTTGGCGTCTTTTTTTCCTTTCGCAATCAAAAATTGTTGACTCGCTATTGTTCACTATTCTGGCGCAAGTTGTTATTGGTTTTATTTGCAAATTATGATAAAAATGTTAAATATTGTAATCGATTATATAAAGAAATATTTTTTTAACTTCTTTATAACTATAAATCGAAAATGAGGCAATGACTTCTTTTTTATGTTCACTATTCCGATATATTAAGCATAAAAATGCATTTTTCATCATAAAGTGCCTGCCTTTTATGGATCTTCAAATTTTGTAAAAATACAACCCCATAAGAATGGAAAATTTTTTCAGAAAAAGTGACTCATAAAATTTAGTTTTTTAATTTTTCGGTGCGGTGCATGAAAGCAATTAAATAAACTTTCTTAGATGATTTTTATATGGTTTTCATTTTACTTAGAAAATATTTATGCCTATGAAATGATTAATAAAAACATTACAGAAAAAGAAAAATTGAAAATTTATTTGGTTTTCTGCCTACATTAGGCTTTACATACAAACCCTCAAAGAATTGTGGTTCAATTTAATTGGCATTTTATTGCCCAAACATGTTTCCTCTTTCCGGGTTGAAAATCAAAAACAAACATAAATAAACGATAATGACATTCACCCATTACGTCACATTTCGTCAGAGTCGGCGGCTCGTCTTTGAACGCCATTGCAGATGTCACTTTGTTTTCCGTTTTTTGAGCGTTCTTCACACATCGGCTGTCAATTGGCCGCCTGCCATTTTCCGCCTATTAGGGCCGCTTTTTGCCGCGAGATGTTTTCACATATTATGTCAGTGGAAATAAATGTTTTGACAATTTTGCCGCCTGATTATGCTTTCGTTGGAAATAGTTGTTTGGGTAAATATAGTAGTTATCCATTAATTCGACGACTATTACTGATTCATTTAAATTTTTTCTCCATATTAATAAACAAGAAAACATTTAAGAAATATTTAATAATATTTAAGAAAATATTAAAAATATTTTCATCGTCCCGCGTTATTTGAAAATGGAAAGTCCCCAAGAACATCAGTCAAAACGCAGGCTCGAAATTGAACAACTTCAGAATGAATTAAAAGAAATTCGAGCTTCTCAAAGTCGCGACCCGTCCCCTTACAAACAGGACGAGGACAAATAGCCAGACTTAGATAAAAAAAAATTCATCGACCCGGAGTGGAGCATGGAAGTAATAAATTGAGATAATTAACGGAAAAATATAAACGCAAATTTGAATTTTTTAAAAATTAGAATTTTATTTGTTTAGCTCTTCCGAGAAATTCATTCACAAGTTGGCTATGTCTCAGAGCAAGAGTTCTGATGAGCGATGGATCGAAAATTCCGAGGGGAGCTTGGCCATTCAGAGCCGCCCATGAACATTGGCACAACAAAGAAAGAGGAAGTTTTGGGCGCAATTGGGAAATTGGCAAAATGGCTCAACCTCTGTGAACAGGAGTGCGCGGACAACAAAATGTCAACACACCAATTTGCAGCAATGGCCTTTCTGCGATTTGTCAATTTTTAAATTTTTAAAAGTAGAAGAATGACTGTGCACTACATTCAGTGTGCTAATTTTCAAAATAGTTGCTAAAAGGGTACTTAGTAAAATCAAATGTATGAATATTATTCCAATATTATTTCATTAAAAAATTCAAATTTACAAAATTTTCCCTGGTGGGTACTGAATCAGTTACACTTAAGTTTGCCACATGAAATCGGGCCGACACTGAATTGTGCACACTGTATGGGTGTGTTGAAAAAATTTTTGTTCAAAAAAAATAAAAAAGGAGAAAAAATTAAAGAGGCTTAAAATTATAATACTCTCAGATTGTTCTCCATCCCCATCCCGATGGGAATGGCAGAAGTGGGCGACTGATGTTAACGCTAATATTGCGCCGGCGAGGATACCAATGTCACTTCACTCTGAAGGAAGACATGCGTTGCACCTTTAACAAAAAGTTGAAGGAGGCAAAGCAAGACGAAAGTGGATTCATTGAATTTCTGGAATCCTTGATCCAGCATGATTATATAGCAGGGAGGGAGACAAACAAATAATTTGGGGAAGTGTTTTGGTTAAGTATTTAAGATCAATTTTGAATTCATGAGCATACATATTTATTAATCTAGCTAATTTTAGGTTCAATTTGAACCAATTTATGCTTCTTTCTGTAATGTGAAAGAAATTATTCTATTTAAAAAGAATAATAACATTGTCTGCTGTTCGTTGAGTCCCATGATTTTAGAAAAAAAAACAAAAAAAAACCTTGAATTTTTAAATAAATCATAGGACGATTTTTTTGGTTATTAAAAAAATGAAAAATCTAAATAATGGTAGTTTGTTTTAAACCAGAAATAAAATTGTAAAGCTTGGCTAAAAGGAAAAATAAAAAAATACAAAATTTTTAAATTTAAATTTTGTATTTTTGAATAATTTCTAACGCTAAAAAATATCAAGAAGGCATCAACGAATTATTGAAGTCTAAAAATGATCACCAACATCATCACCTTAATTATGATCATTCATGTCGCCCGTCGTTGATTGCCCCTCGAAGCATTGGAAGAAACAAAAGAGAGTCGAAATATTGCCGAAGTATGGAATAGTGCTTTATCTTCTTAGATATTTTGAGAAAGAATTGGGCCATATGGCATTTGCATTCTGTCAGCGAATTTTTCATAGGATTTTTATGTTTGACATTTTGCTTTCACCAGCAAATTCTCCATCAATAATTCCAAAATATAGAAGTAGTATATGGCCACGAATCTGGCCCCAAATTTCGGCGAAAAGGTAAAAAAAATTTTCAGCCAGCCTCCTTCATCTCTCTCAACCCTCCCTCCCTCTCCTTCCACACTACCCACTTTATCAACATTCTCTCCCACCCTCTCCTTCTGAATTTCCCTTCATCGCTCCTTTACCTCCCTCCCCTCCCCCAACTTTCTCTGCCCTCTTCTTCCTCACATCTCTTCCGCCCCCCCCCATTCTGCGCAATGAACCTCTGCAACTATCGATTCGCTTCGGCGCAAAGTATTTGCGAGCAACATTTCGTGATTTTTTGCGCACTATTCCTTTTTACTTATTGACGTTTATATAAATTTTCAGGAGCCAATAACTATTGTAATTAGCAAAATAATTATTTGGCGTTATTTTTATTAGGATAAAATGTCATCATCATTTTCGAGTAACGATTCATCAGCAGAAGAAGGCAAAAACGAATTCACGTCAACACAAGGCAAGCGCAAATAAATAATAAAAATCAATTATACAGTAGGAAATTGAATTTTAATGTAATACGGTAAGAGTTCAAATTGTTGCAGGCACATTGGAGAAGAAACAACAACGACAGAATGAAGCGGTGACAAAGGGTAAAGGAATTTCCAGGATAGCCCGTTTTCAAAAAACAAATCAAAATGAAAGGCATCCTGTTAAAGGATCGGCAGTGCCGGTCGTAAAATTTGGGAAAATTTTCGGAATTTTTGCATGAAAAGATTCAATCCAATTTATTAAAATCTTTCTTAACTATGACCTAGCTCAACTATTTTTTGTGGCCTAGCATAATTACATTTTCATTGTGAGAATTCAAATTAACCTTTTTATTTTCATTTTTTTCGTTTCAGTGCGTCGTTAAAAAATTTATCGCTTTAAGAAATGTTCTATCAGCAGATCAAACAGTTTAAAAATGATCAGAAAGCTTTTTTGGAGGAGAGGAAACAGCATAAATGTGAAGAAAGCGAAAAATGCAAGAAAATTACTATTTTAAATTAAAATTTAAACATTATTTATTAAATTTTAAACAAATATTAAAAATGTTTTCTTTCAATTTTTTTTGTTTAAGCATTCAACTGCCAATTCTCACAAATGCGCAATGAGCAGAAGGCACTTTTAGGGAAAATCAGTGAATTGGGAAAACAGCAGCAAATGGTGAGGAATTGGGAAAAGCGCAATGGATTGCGCAATTTGGGTTTTCAAAGATTGGAAATTTTATGAATACACAAAAATATCTCTTTTATTATCACAACAAAAACAGACGGACTCCGAATTAACAACAAATGCTAATGCCTACAAATCAGAAGACATTGATGAACAAGGTAATAACGGGGAAAACCAATCGGAAATGTAATCATAAAATCAGAAACTGCGAAAATATAATCGAATATTTTTTAATAAAAATTTTTGAAACGAATTTTTATTGAAAAGTGGGTCTCAGATTTGGATTAATTTATTTGCTCTTCCCCAAAAAATAGAGGATTCTATATTACTTAATATTCTTATTTTTCCATGGGGTAGCGTTTAACATTGAAATGTCTTCAATATTGAATTATTTCAAACTATCCGGTCGTGTAAAATTTTTGGAAAAAATTTTAGTTTTCAGCTTTTGGATCTTTCGGCTATTTGGGCCTTTCATATTTCGGCTTTTGGATTTTATTTTCATTTAAAAACTTCGGATGAAAATGAGTGAAAAGGCTTTCAATGGTGGCGATAATTTTAACGGGGAAAGAATTTTGTTAGCAAACAATTTTTTTGCTTCTAAAAAATCGTTAACTAAAACTTTTAGTTCCTTTTCAAATTCTCGTCACAACGCTCATTGGGATGACAATCACTCTCGAGGTCGAGGCCAGCGACACAATCGAGAATGTCAAGACGAAGATCCAGGACAAAGAAGGAATTCCGTCTGGCCAACAGCGGCTGATATTTGCAGCAAACCAACTGGAGGATCATTTCACTCTGGTGGAAAAACATTCAAAAACGGTCTCTGATTATTATGGCCTCCCGGTTATGCGCTGGTGCTAGGACAAAACAAACGGTAATAAGTAGGGCTGCCATTTATATGGAAATCCATATTTTTTTCCGGAACTCATAATGGCATGAAACGCACGAAAAAAGGGTTTTTAGCTTGGTTGAAGCTTGTAGAATGTTTTTTAAATCCATATTTACCATATTTTTCCATATTTTGCGATTTATGCCCATATTTTTGTCCATATTTTGCGATTTAATCCATATTTTATGGCCATATTTCGCGATTTTATTTCCATATTTTTGACAGCCCTAGTAATAAGGGGAAGGTTCGATTTTAGGAGATTTTATGTCTAGGTTGTTCAATCGTGGAAAAAAGCAGCAGCGGGGTCGAGTTCGGGGTCGGGCTGTCCACCACATTCGGGACAGTCCTGCGTTGGCGAACATAGGCATCAAAGCCAACGACGGCTTGAGAGAGACAATTTGAGTCTTTACCGAAAATTGTACGATGAAACTCGTCACAATTATTTCTCCCATATTGAAAGATGCCCGCAGTACGCCTTCAAGTGTACTGTGTGCAAAATACAATTCGAGTATGTTTTGCTACGTTTTCCCACGGTGAAAGATGTGACACCGTGGCTCCCCACCCACGAAAAGCACAAACGTCTCAAGACCGGCTGGACGTTAATTGAAATCAATGACCTTGTAATTTTAAATTGCATAAATAAAAATAATTATTAAAACTATAGGAAGAGGGCTCATTCCATGCTTTTAACGACGCATGGAGGGAGAGCATAAGGGCACAAAATGGACGAAGCGAAAATGATGAAGGTGGCCATTTTGGAGCTGAGCGTAATAAAGGAGGAGGGGGAAGGGGAGCCGGAAGAGGGCGGGGAAGAGGACGCGGAAGAGGAAAGGGTAAAGAAAGAGATAGTGAAGATGATGACGGACCCGAAGGAAGAGGAGGAGGGCGAGGAAGAGTTCGGATGGAGGAGTACCTGTTGGGGGATAATGAGGAAAGGAATGAAGAAGAGGTGGGGGGAGAGGAAAGAGAGGAAGGAGATGGGACGGAAACGGCACTAGGCGAAGGAGATGGGTTGGCTGTAGAGAGGCTGGAAACAGTATGGGCGGAAGGAGAGGGGAGGGTATTGGAGAGTGAGGAAGCCGAACAAGTGGAAGGAGATGGAACGGATGCGGAGAGGACAGAAGCGCAGGAAGAATTTGAATCAAGAAATCTGGAGATTGCTGAAGAAGGAAACGACCAAATCGAAGAGGAGGAAGAAGAGGAAGGAGTTAGGGATGCTGAAGGATGTAAAAGAGTGGGAGGAGCGGGAACGGGAGGAGGACCGAGAGGAAGCGGCGGGGATGGAGCAGGAGGAACAAGAAATGGAGGAGCCGGAAGTTCCGGAGATCGAGGAACAGGAGGCAGTGAACAGAGAGGAGGAGATAGAGGAGGAGAGGCAGTAGGGGGAGGACAGGAAGAGAGAGAAGGAAGAGGAGAGGGTGTGCCCGAATCACAGAAAGGAGGAAGAAACGAGGAAGGGGAAAAGGAAGATATAATTGGAGTGTACGGAAGGAGAACAGCAGAAAATGATGGCAATATTGATGAGGAATTACCTGAATTTGGTTTGGGGAAAAAAGAAAAAATTTGATTGCCGATCCCAAAAGGATCGGGTTTCGGATTTCTGATTGCCGATCCCAAAAGGATCGGCTTTCGGACTTCTGATTGCCGATCCCAAAAGGATCGGCTTTCGGACTTCTGATTGCCGATCCCAAAAGGATCGGCTTTCGGACTTCTGATTGCCGATCCCAAAAGGATCGCCTTTCGGATTTCTGATTGCCGATCCCAAAAGGATTGGCTTTCGGATTTCTGATTGCCAATCACAAAAGGATCGGCAGAATATTTGGTTTCTGATTTCTGTTTTAGCCGACACGACAAACCATTAAACGCCGCTTACAAAGGAAAAAAAAGATGGGGGATCGAAATGAAGAACAGAAGACCAAAAAGAAAATCAAGAGGAAGCAACAAAGAATAAAAAGTAAAAACGCAGACTGTTCATGTTAAAATTCTATATCTGATGCTAAATACAAATATTCACCCTGACTCATTTTTTGCTGCCAAATACCGAACAAACAGCATAAATTTTCTATAATAATTTATTTTTAATCAACAAAAAATTTTATTCAACAAACATAAAAACAAAATAAAACAGACGGACGGGTAGGGACGGTCGAAGTTTACTTTTTTGATTTCCAAAAACTGTAACAAAAAATTTTTGGTTTCGGGCCCCAACGAACAATCATAAATTTTCCCCATGCGCCGTCCCTTATCATCTTTTCAACAAATTTATTAATGGAAACATGAATACGGGCCCAAAATTCAAGTTGCAAACTGATCCGCTGCCAAGCAATGAAACGATGGGGAAAAAGGTCTGCGCAGCGCCCACCCGAAGTCCTGATGTGTCTGCAAACAAAAATTATAATTTGAATTGTGGGGCTTCAACAAACTGATAGGGGTCCCATTCAAAGTGAAAATTGGTTCCAAAGATGCCAATTTCAAGCCGCAGCCTACAATGTCACAGTCCGAGTATTGGTAAGTGTGCAAAATGGCGGGGCCCCCGGTTGCTTCAAACCCTAATATTTCACCCGACGACTCATAGCCATAGGTATACGGTGTCCAGACACCGGGCCAACGGGATGAGGGGCATAAAGAATCAAAAACAAAGGTCTTAATGTCTTTAAAAAAATTAAGAAGAGATTGTCAAAAACAAACCATTAGGGTGTCCGGCATGCCCAACTCGCAACATCTCTGTTCTTTCTGGGACAAAAATGTGCAACTTCATATGCGTATTTATATGTCTGTTTTTGGTTTTTTTTCAGTTTACACCCTTATAACAAGTTAATCACCCCATAATCGGTTTGCGCTGTTTTTTTTTGCACTCGCAAGAAGAGACGAAAGAATTTATTTTACTTCTAATATAAAAACTTACGGGTTTAACTTGTTTTTGTGCTCTAACGTCCTTCAAACATTTTTTCCCAATTTTTTTTTTGCGCAATAACTTTTTATTTTGCGCGAAATAAGGGGGACAAGAATTTTTTTTTACATTTTGCGCAACTAAAAAAACAGCCAATAATAATGAAATGTAAAAAGGTTGAACCATCGAATTGCAATTAGCGATTTTTTTGCGCGAATGACAAAAATGTCCTCCAAATTGATTTGCGTAATAAAATGGGACCATCGAACTATAAAAAAGTGAAAAATAATTTTAATTAAATTTAAAGATTTATTTTTATGTAAACCGCCTGAAGTGGGTCTCAATTTTTTCTCTTACCATCTTACTTTTAGGGGGATTATTCTGAAAGGGGTATAAAAAAGCTCCTTTTCCACTTGAAGCAAATGTTTAATTGCTGTAAATCTAATTTTGTTGTATAACACCTTTGCATCAAATCGGTAGTTTTTAATTTGGTTATGGTATCCGGTAATTCGTATAGCACTTGCTTGCGCTATTTTCTCAGCATCATGACATCTGTCAAGATTTGTTTTTAAAAGACATCTTTCTATTTTTTGCATAGCTATAGCCATGTTTTTGTAAACTGTCCTAATTTTATCTGGCATTTTTTGGATTTTTGTAATTAATTCTAAAAAAGTGAAATATAAATTTTCGATCTTTGGAGCGCTAAATGCTACAAAATAGTATCGTTTTGCATGACTAAAAAGAGTATTTGAAAAAATTACTAAAGTATCTGAACGTTTAAGAATCTTTCTAACATTTTCCCATGTTTTTTCGACTACTTTTTTTATAAAATTGATTTATTGGTTTAGGGTTGACATTTTGGCAGAGAAATTATTGTGATTTCCAAAGTTATGACATCGTCCAAAGGATAAAATAGGGAATATAGTTCTTCTTTGACCAAAACTTTTTGAACTAGAGATTCTGCTGTGTTTTCACTTGGGGAATTCGAGGGAAGGCAAAATGATTCAAAGCCAAATGAAATTTTTAAAATACTTTTATAAATTTTCTTGTTCTTTTTTATATATTTCCTCAATTATTGCTGCAAGAATTTCTTTCAATTGTTCTTCAGCATTTATAATCATAGGGTTTTTAAAATAAAAACTTATTTTATGTTTTTTATACCCAAAAATTGAATTAATTTGGCAACTTTTTTCAATTATTTCGGTCCCCATTTTTATATATGTTTATGACATTTTTTTATTTATACCTTACCCGCGGGCCCTAGAACAGCGGATTGCACTTTAGTTTCATATTCTAAAGTTTGAAAATGAGTTCTTCTTGATTCGGAATGTAAATTTCTTAATTCTTCAAAAGATTTAGTCATTTTGTCCTCTAGTGTCTTTGCTTGATCAATTCTTTGCATCTTTTATTTTCTTGCCATGCCGATTCGGCTTTCTCAGACTCGAAATTAATTTTGTCAAAAATTTTGTAAAGACGCCAAATAGAGTCAGATAGTTTAAGAAACCATTCTTGTACACCGTTTGCATAGGGGGATTTTTCTCGGGTTTTTATTGCTCGAGTTAGGGCACTGCGCGCCGACTTTGTATAATCGTCAACTTCTTCTGTTAAGCTAACAATTTCTTTCCACGCCCGTTTAGTTTCCTTTTGAGAAGATTCTAGCAACATTTTTGTTGCCTTTTCCAGTCTTTGAGAAGTCATTTTTTAAAATTTTTATGTTTATTTTTTCTTTTATATTTTATAGGCAATAAATTTTCTGAATTCTGTATTTGATCTTTCCCTTTCAAATATTTTTTGGTTTCCGCGCATCTTCTCTTTTAATTTATCGGCCAAATCCCCAATGCTTAAATCCGGCTGGGAATAAGCATTTCGGTAAATTTGTCCTATTTCCTGCCTATAATTTTTGGCTATTCCAATTGATTTTTTGGCGTCGTCAGCTAATTCCTAACACATTATTGGATCTTTTCTGTCAAGGCATTTATCCATGCCTTTTTTTATTTTTTTTAAATTATTTTCTTCATTTTTTATTTTTTCAAATAGAGTATGAATTTTTCTCACACCATTTAATAATTTATTATGCCAAAATTTTAAGCCAGAGTTCTCGGGATTTCTATCTTTAATATTTTGTGCTTCGACCATTGTTATATGGGCTGAAAAAGAAAACTCTCTGGCTTCATTAGATATCCAATAATTTCCATAATGACCTCTTCAACCGATCTTCTAGTAAGATCTAACTGCCGTTTTTCTTCTGTTGAAAGACAACAACAGCTTTGACCCTCAGAGACAAAAACCAAAAATAAGAACACAGTTAAAAAATACATTTTTATTTAATAAAACAACAACTCGTATTTATAGAATTAAAAGGAAACAATATCTATCAACGAGTAGTAGACCCCCTTTTTCCGCCATATTCTTTCACTCTAGCCCCAATTTTCAAACTACACACGGTCCCCGCCAAGCCCTTGACTTCCTCCTAAATTAAAAATGAGAATTGTATTTTTTTTCAAAATTACCATTCCACCCTCTTTCCCTCGGATGCCAAAGAATGCCACCCCTTCCAACACGCCCGTATCATCCGATACCATCAGTTTTAAATAACTAGACGGTACCCTCTCCATCCCACATGAGCACTTCCCCTTTCGGCAAACAACACAAGCCTAAAAAGAAAATAAATGACAAACTTAAAATCCTCCCCTACCCTATACTCTGCCCCAACAACTTTTTCAATCTTTGCTCGCACTATAAAAACCTCTCCACCGTTGAAAAGCTGGAAATTCTTAATCATGCCGATAGTGCACATTTTTAAAATTCTAAACATAATAAGAACTGATTTAACGAATTTCAATAAAGGCGGTTAAACCAGAAAACAAGACAAGATAAATGAAAAGAACTAATATTTATTGTAAAAAGTAATCCGGAAAAAAGACGGTAATTTTGTAAATTCATCCATTTTCTTTTCCGCCACAATACGGCGAGCAATGTCCAACAGGCTGGGAGGTTTACGATATAGAAGCGACCAAGAATTGGTAATGTCTCTGAAAAATAAAATTCTTAACCGTCTAAAGAATTTCTCACCTATCAACTTTATTCAAAAACATGTGGAGCAATATAAAGACGGGGCAATGTAGGAGTTCTTGGCCCCATGCCTTTGCCATAACTTTAATAAGCGGCATCCGCGCCTCAAAAAGACGGCTCGTAAAATGTCTTCTCGGGTTTGTTTCACTTTTTCCTTCCCAGAAAAAGAAGACAATAATCATCAGTTGTACCCATCCGACATAAGCCAACCGGACCACCCCGTTTAAAACCATTGTGTATCGGCCGATAGGAGTACCCCTTCCCGGGTCAAAAAAAACTCGCATATTTCTTTCCAGCATGGAAAAACAGAAAAGGGGAGTCTCAAGCCTGAGGAGTTCAATGTATTGGGAAAAGGGATTGTCGTAATCTCTATGTACGGCGACTTTGTAGCATTTCGAGTCCGTCAAAAGCGCTTCCACCTCGGATCTGTTCCTGTTCCAAAAAAAGTCCTCCTTTTCAAAATGTTCTGGTCCAGCAGCTTTAACTCCCCAAATGATTGCTGTCTATGCATAAATTCGTTGAAAACATTATCCGGATTTGTCTGCTGCCACGGTCGAGCAGGAACAATCACAGGGTCCGTGAATACGCTGCAGTACAGGTCCACGGAGATCTTCTCTATCTTCCATCCGTCTTCGACTTCTTTGTTCATTGCCTCGGTCATTAATTTTTTCAAGATTTTTTTAAAATTCTTCTCGGGATATTCATTTTCCGTGTTTTTAAAATAAAAGCTGGTTTTGTGTTCTTTAATTCCAAATTTTTTATTTTCCTTCACATGGCTCTCGACCTCCTCATAATACTTATCCGTGTCCGGACTTCTTTTAAAATAATGCCGGGTGTTCCGAGCGCGGCGAACATCCCTTGATACCTCCAGAAAACTTTTTTTCGACATCCTTAAAATTTGTGCAAAAAGATTTAAGAGGTTTAGATATCGCGTTTAATAACGGTTCGTTATATATAGTATATAAAATAAATTTATTTAATAGAAACCAAAAGGTAAAACATTAAAGTTATCATCAATTATCCCCTTCTTCTGCACCGGCTCGTATTCTTTCGTCACATCTTTTGATAACACACGAAAATCTTTCGTCGGCCCAATCTTTCCCGGGTATTGGAACTTCTTTTTCATCCCTTCCCTGTATTCCAGTACCATTTCCTTGAACAACTCATACTTAAATGCATTACGCCTATCCAACGTCATCCCTCTTATTTTGGTTTTATGCCAAATTTCCCCATCATTCTTTCTCCTCAACTTCAAGGCGTACTGCTTCGGCCCCCCAGAAACATACCAATAATTCGCTATTAGAGTATTCTCGGGTCTTCTCCCTTAAATATGAAAAACAATTTTCATCATAATTTTATTTTTTAACCCAAAATTTCCCCTCCTCCAATGGGCAGTCACCACGCGGGTGCGAAAATATCAAAGAGTCTAAATTTATTAATTAAAAAATAAGTACGTTTTTCCAATACCTATGTCGCAATATAGCAATTTGCACCCCTCCTGCCTGTAGACCCTCTCCATGTATTCTTACAATTTAATTCTCGCCGCACTTGTGGTCCACAGCGATAAAACTAACACTTTATGTTCTTTGATAAATTCTGTCTTCTTTTGATAGACAACCCGCGACATCTCTTCATTTATTTTTATGGGCCTCCTAATCTCAATTCTCTCATCTCTCCGAGTTCCATCCATCTTTCCATGCTATTCACAATTTCCGTCGTCGAAAGAGTGTTTCGCATAGAAAACTTGCCCCATAAACTGTTCAACCCCTTAAAATTTTTTTCCAAGTTGATTAAATATTTTTTTTGTGTATTTACCAATTTTGCGATCATTCGCAACCCTGGGTTAAACGCAATCTTCTCATAATCCAAACAGATGTCATACTTTGCCCAGTACATTGCGATGAACTCTTTCTTTTCCTCCTCGGTCTTTACCT
Organism: Heterodera filipjevi; assembly: GCA_039877585.1. Taxonomy (NCBI): domain Eukaryota; kingdom Metazoa; phylum Nematoda; class Chromadorea; order Rhabditida; family Heteroderidae; genus Heterodera; species Heterodera filipjevi. The sequence goes on along the minus strand of JBDPZO010000007.1, from coordinate 5,349,823 downwards.
CCACGGGCCACCCCGACGCCTCAACTTTTACTTTCAAAAACATCCTCACATATCCCTTGAACAGTTGGGTGTCAAACTGCTCGTAATGATATGCCCGATAGAATCCCGTGATCCTATATCCCAGCTCCAGCGCCTTTCTCAATTCGATCGAAGTGAAAGTTCCCGTCAATGCCCTCTGTTCTGGTCGGTGATTACATTTCTTCACATCCTTCGCCATCACAAATTCGTTCTTGGCCCTTCTAGCACAAATGCCACAGTTTGGGAAAAGTAGCATTCCCTCAATATGCAGAGCAAGTAGAGGATGGAGCAAATTCTTTGGGGGAATGACCTTCACTTTCAGCAAACCATCATAGGGGAGATCATCGGGCACTGTCCAACACACATTAAAATTCCTGCTCACAATAATCTTTGGGACTCCGACGGGATATGGGGTATCTGAAAAACTTATATTTTCTCTAATTTCTGTATTTTTTGTTACCATAATTCACGAAGGGGTAAAGGCTGATGATATCAAACATTGAAATTTCCACCCCTTCCGTCGCATTCGCAAAAAGACAAAAAGGCATTGTCCTTCCCCCCGCGTACGCCTCCCTAGGGTTTATAGGTCCCTTATCCGGCACACTCTCAAAGAACTTCTTCATCTCCCGGTTATGCTTCAACTCCTCTCTTACATCGCATTCCTATAAAATTTGGATAGACCAAAAAAAAGATTCATTCCTTACCCAAACTTCGCCAATAGTGAAATTTTTGCACGATTTCCTCAAAATGTCCATCCTAATTTGTGTCTTTCTTAAATTTTCTCCCATGCATAACCCGTTCGGCCCCATCGTCCAAGGCAAAAAACACCTTGGGCTACCATGGAAAGCACAACCCTAAATCATCGAATAATTCAACAAATTCTTTTAATTTTACCTGGAACTCTAGCAGTTTTTTCTCTGCTCCAATGACGCAGCCCACTTTTAATCCTCCAAATTCAATCTCCCCTCCGTTGCCCGCATGTCGCACTTTCACCCCTTTTCTTTGAGCTAGCCACTCGAAATACTTCACAGCTATTTTACTTTGATTCTCCGCTCTCTCGTACCCTCCCTCCGGAATTATCGGGATGTGGTTATCCTTCAAAAACTTTGACCGAAAAATCTTCATCACTACTCCAGCTATGGTCACACTTTCCTTCATCACGTCCATATCCCCCGTAATGTCAAGAAATAATTGTCTGAACTTTAAAACCGCAGCCATGAGAATTTCCACGTCATTTTCACAATAAACCTTCAGCTGTTCCCCTAAAAATAAGCAAAAAATTAAAAAATATTTATTTAAATTACCTAATTCAAATTCTGTCTTATAATTCTCATTATACCATCTCTCGAGCTTTTGGCTTTCCTCCTCTTTCATGTCTTCTGGGCAGTAGTCATCCAAATTTGGCAGATGTGGTAGTTTTTTCCCAAAGTTGACATTTTGATTGTATTTGTGTGGGAAATACAATTTGGGCGGGATGTTCAGGCCTAATGTCCTTGGGAGATCTGCTAACTTGTTCTGACTAAGCATCCAAAAGTCACGAAAATCACCCTACCCGCCTTGAGCTGATAAATTTTCAAATCTGCCATCAGCATTTCTGTGGCTACCCCTCTTTCTGTAAGCTCTTTTAGCACAAAATGGGAGTCAAATCTTCCCGCATAATGTGCGAATGCCACCGTCTCTCCCCGTTGTAAGTCCATAATCCATTCAACGAATTCGCTCATAGGATTAAAACCATCAGCCATCGACCAAGTGAAGATCTTTTGCCCTTCACGTATTTCGCAGCTTGTTTCTTCTCCAACGCATTCGCTGCAAGTCATGAGAGATTTGGCACGTGTTCCCCCTCCTCCACTGTTGTCTCCAGGTCGTAGGCCACAATTCGGTAGGCCTTCTGGGGTCGGACTTTGATCTTTTTGATGAAACACTAGCGACCCGGATGGTAAACTTTACAAAGCCGACAGAACTTTTCCCCGCAAGTGTGTTTGTTCCTCGTGTTATTTGTTTCTCCGCATTTCCCACATTTTTTATACTCTTTGCATGCCGACTTCTTATGCGCCTTGAACCATTCGGTGTTGTAGAAGCTTCGGTTGCACTCCTCGCAATAAATCTCACCACATATGTCCTCACAGGGGAACCCAAATCCCATCCGACAGCATTTCTTGCATCGCTCCTTACATTCGATTCGGTGTCTTTCAGGGCGATCATATGTCACTTCGCAAGCCACACAAAAATTTTTGACGCAAAAGAATTGAGTCACGGATTTGATCCCATCCCAATGGTCGCCATCTCTTATCACACACACTAGGTTCTTTCGAGTCCCATCCCCTTTGAAAATCGGTTTGAGACCAGTTTTCTGAATAAGTTATTTACATTTATTTTGAATTTTCTTTTACCATGTCAAAGGCCACGATTTGAAACAAATCGGGGCGTTCCCTGTCCCAAAATTTTTGGACAATCTCAAGGTATAGGTGTCCAAACGTCTTTTTGTTCCCGTCTATTCCTGCTTTGTTCATCAGATCAAAAACTAATTCGCGTTGTTTTCTTTCAGTTTCCATCAAATAGCAAAATGCTTTTCTAGAAACTCCCCGCTCGATCAATTGGTAATGACGAGCGAATTCAAGGGCATAAAAAAGACCTAAATTGCGAATAAGAAATCCATTTGGTTTTTTTTGCCTCAATAAATTTCCCCTTTGGAGCAGTAAGACGACCCGATTCCTTGATTTGGACAAGAGTCCAGAAGGGCGTCATTTAAATCGTGGGATGAGTGAAATTTCTTTGGGGACGATAAATATATGAATTATAGTAAAAGGTATTGATCGGTAGATAACAAAATGAAAAGAATGAATTATTTATTTCCATATTATTTTTGCAACATTAATTGGGACAAAAACATCAAAAAACAAATTCATAACACTTCTACGGACCACTGGGTTCTGGTACCATTCCAGTCGAAACAATTTTTTGACCACTAAACAAATCCGGCGTTGAACAAAAGTGGACAAAATTGAGTTTGTGTACAGAATTGGGCGCGTTTTTGGAGGTGGCATGCCTGCGAAAACGCAAATTAATCGCGGAATTTTCAGGAACCCGGGAACGGGAACATGGACCGACGATGACCCGGGAATGGGAAAACTTGGGTAAAAATCCCTGTTTTCCCGGGGCCCGCGTTTCCGGTCCAAATTTTCGACCGAGCCCCCGGCGAGAACCGGTCCAATTGACCGGGAACGGGAACGGGGGACGACGATGACCTGGGAACGGGGAAACCAGAGGAAAAATCCTCGTTTTTCCGGGGACTTCGTTCCCGGTTATTTTCCATAAAAGTCCCGGGAACGGGAACGGGCCCTCCGGTAAATCCCCATCGGGCCCCCTTCCCGTCCGGGCTCTGTTATAACTTTAAAATTCATGTGAAGTGTCTTTGTTCTATGTTATGTATTTTCCAAAATCTGTTTAGACACAAATTTTCTTATTAGTAATTATGTTTTGCATAATTTTGTCTTCTTATTCCTACCACTCTTAAGATACAACTGAATAAAATTTCATATGAAAATTTAAATTAGAGGATATAAAATTATTTTGTGTTAATTAACTTATTTATTGGTTTAAAAATTTTTTAAATTTATTTTAATAATTTTGATTATTAGATTATTGAAGCGAAATGTTACTCCGTTTCATTTGGTAAAATATGAGAATTAAATGGGAAATAATTATTAACTTGCAATAAATTATTTTATTAGCCTCAGTTTATTTTTTTGGTTTTAATATTTATAATTTTTGTTTTTTTTTACCCCTAAACATTTTTTATTATTTAGTGCCCTATGCTCCTTCTTCTGCTTCGAAAGACTTAGATCATTATTTTTTAATTTCGTTTAGAAAAAATAAATTATTTCTAATGATCAGAATTAAATGTTTGATTAGCTTTTTTCATTTTTAAGCTGCTTTTGTCGCATGCTTTCTCTTTAAAAAAATTGGATGTTTTTTGGTAACAAACTTTGCACAAAAACTTACCAACTTTGGGGGTTTTTGAGATAAATTTTGAGATAATCGACGCGAATAAGTGCCCGGTGGGGCCGATAGGCGCAACGCGGGGAAATTTTGAAAATTTTGGCTTTGCATACTTTTTTTTCTTGCTTTTTTCGTTCTTTTGTGTCAAATTATGAAAAATTTCAAAAGAAATGGGTGTCTGGTTGACCCGACAGGCGCCATCAGGAAAAATTAATAATAAAAGTGCAAGGATTTTAATAAAAGTATGCGAAAGGCAGATATATTTTACTATGGGTTATAAGGATAAGCGTCATATTATGTAATTTAATTTTTTTTACACGGATAATTTTAATTTTATAAGTTTGAAACAAATTTAGAAAATTTAACTGGTTGATAATAATAATGTTTTTTTAAACGAATACAGATTCTTTTAAGGGAATAAAAAGATAATATTAACAAACAATAACAATTTCAGGATTACGCTATTTTTTATTTATTTTGCAATGCAATTCTTTAATATTTATTTATTTTTTAAAGTTCTTTTATGTATTCGGAAAAAGATTTATCTTACTTCGTCATATTTCAGCGTAACAATAAAGTTTCGCTTTTAATTTCTTTAATTAAATTTTGCACAGTCTTCATGCTGTATGGAAAAATTTAATTCCTTTAACGAAGACCGGCTTATTATTATTATCAATAAAACCAAAAATAACTTAATATTATTTTTTAACGATAGTTTATAAAAAATTATCTTTCATGGAAATTATTATTTAGATTTTTCATTTTTTATTTTATTATCTTTTCAAATGTTTTCCCAAAAAAATATATTTTTTAATTGCATTTTATAAATAATGGCTTAAGAATTTCTTGGTGTTTTCTCTTATAATCTTGGTACGCGTTTTATTTCCAACATCAATCACAAATTCCCTGGCGGCCTGATGAGAAAGACAAAACAAAATAACATTTGACAAGCAAACAAAAACAAAATTTCTTGATGTGAGAAACTATTACTGAAAAACTGAGAACTCCACATGAAAGGAAAAATAAGGAAAAATTTATTACAAAATAGATTATATAAAAAAAAGTTTTTTATTAAAATGTGTACTTAAATAATATTATAATATCAATAGCAAAAAACAAAAATTTAAATGAAAAATTAATTGATTTAAATAAAAGCCTGAATTATTGTAAAATTAAATTAAGACAAAAAAAAATCTCACTAATCTTAAAAATCATGCTTAAATTTACAACAATAATAAAAAAAATAAAATAGATAAAGCCAGGGTTCGCATTCAATATTTATTTTCAAAGAACATACTTTGAATTTAGCATTTGCACCAGAGATTACATTTTTTAAATCTTTGTTCTATAAAATAACGCTTTTATTTTTCTTAAATATAGCTACTGTTTTAACAAATTCAAGTTAATGTTCATTATTTATTTTTGAAGAAATTAAAATATTTTATGAATGGTTTGCTGATGTCAATCGCATTTGATTTGCCTGTCAAAATTATTTATGTGAAAAGTTTATTTTGATTTTTTTTAAAAAGAATAAAAAATAACATATCATTTTAATAGCATTTTTTTTTCTTAGTTTCATTCTTGATTTGGAGTCGATGTATTCGGTCGGGCTGATAATATTGGCGAGTATACATATTATTATTATTTTTATTTATCTTTTTTAAACCCAATATATTAAGCAAATTATTGATTTATTTGTTATATAAATTATCATTTGTATTCGATTTTTTTTATAAAAAACATGGTGCGTAATATAACTTTTTATTTTAAAAAATGGAACTATTATTTTATTATTTCTTATTAATTTGTTTATTTCTTTTGGTAAGAAAATTCCCTCATTATTTTTGAATAATTAAGTAGATCCAATACCTGAGATAATCGAATGTTTTTTTATTTTCAAATTAAAAGTATTACAATTAACAAAAGTTTTATTAACTTTGCTCACAAATAAAAATATTAGTTTTATCTTTATTTTTTTAGCTCATTCAGTCTTAATTTTTTATTTTTTTAGGTAGATTATTAATCATTTCGATTAAATAATTCACAATAAAATAATAATTCATTCACATATCTTTTATAATAGTATAACAAAGATAAGTATTCAATACCTTATTTTTTATTGCTGATAAGTTTAGACGATAAGTGAAAAAAAGATTAATTGAACATTCTTTTTTATTTGTTGATATTGCGACGGTCTCGATTCCCTTGGAAGAATATTATTTTTTAGCTTATTTTTGTGTGGGCTTCATAACAGAAAAATACAAAAAAAAAGCTATATATTATAATAATAAGTTTTATTTGTTTACTGACTAATTTAATTTATTATCATTTCTATTTTAAGATGTAATTGTTTTCCATGGCATACTATAGCCGTTTCAACGGGGTAATTAAGATATGAGCTTTTTATTTTACTCGACATATGAATGTATTGGCCCCTTAAAGGGGGTCTATATTGTTCTTTTAATTCCTTTGAATCTGCAAAAAGGCGGGATTTATGAAACGCCCAAGGTGGCGGTTTTTTGAAACGACTCTGCACGTTATGAAATGACCTACCACACCAAATTTATCTTATACTTTACTTGTTTCATTCTTTTTGTTCTATTTTAGCACTTTTCAATCCATATTTGTTTGTTACATATCTCAATTGTTGCCAAAAAATATGCCCCTTAATGGCAGCTTTTAAATTTAAATATTTACCCTAATCTTTTCTCAAATTGAAATTGTTTGGATTAATTTTTTGCATTTTTTTTTATTAGGGTTTTATTTTTTATCGTATAACTGTGTTTATTAATTGTAATATTAGTAATAATTTTTTATAATCATCCTTATTTCCGCCAATCAACTCGTCGATGTGCTGGACCTAATGAAACGGAGGAATACTAACATAAAGTTGTTTGGTAATTTTTCCTATAAATATATTATTCTAATAAAATATTAGTAATCATTTAAAATATTATTATTTATTTAGTTTTTACCAAAACGGGGTTTTCTCTTTAATTCATAAAAATAAATAGAAAAATCATTTTTAATTTTTTTACGAAATTTATGCTTACAAAACTTTGAAAATAAAAGTAGTTTTTATTCATGACTTCTTTATATTAAACATAAATTCTGATTGTATTTTTACGCAATTTAATATGATGACTTTCGTTTTAATGATTTTAATTAATTATTTTAATAGTATATTGTAATAATATGGTCGTTTGGTTTTAGCGGTTTTTTTTTAACAAAATTACTTTTTTCTCACTTTTTATTTTGTTTTATTTCTCGATTTAATGAATTCACTATATTTAAAATAAAAATATTAATTATAAAATTTTCCAAATAGTCCTTTTATTTTAAAGTTTTTAATGATATAAAGAAATTAAAAACTTATGGTCGTCCCCACGTGTTTTGTTTTTTTTTATAATTTTTTGATTGTTATTTTATATTTTTATGTCATATTTTACAGTTAATTTTCACTTTTCCCCTACGCTTTTTGAATTGATGAAACAAAAAGTTTTTTACGAACGGTTTCTGCCAAAATCGTCGTTATTTTTCGAATAAATATTCATTTTATTTAAAAATTATTACTTTCTTTAATAATAGATAAATTAATTTTCTATTAAATTTATAAATGCATTGTCTTTATTTGTTTGAATTTACTATCGTTCTTGAACTTTTATTTTGACTTATCTACGCCGATTTCCTTCTATATATTTTTTTGTTTATTTTTGTTACTCTTTGAAATTGGTTTAAATAAAAAAAAATTTATTCATTTTTAAGCTATTAAGCAAAATTAATGTGATAAGAATGTAATTATTTTTTATTTCTAAATCCTCGCAAATAGAAGGGCATATAGCAGGGATGTTGCGAAAGGGAAAATAAAAAACGAAAGGTGAAAGTGAAAGACCCCAAAAAGGCGAAAATGCGAAAGAAAACGAAAGAGGAAAGGTTATGACGATTTGTTAACAGATTTTCCCCAAAAATGGTCAGTCTTTAGGTACAATCTGTTAACAAATCATACCATAATTTTCAAATTTTCCCCGGCGGCGCCTATCGGTACAACCGGCCCCAGCCCCATTAGAACTCCCGTTTTTGGCATTAAAATTTCCCGCAAAACTTATTTTTTTATATTGCTTAAATAATTTCTACTCCGAATCCTCTCTGTTTTTGCTTCCAAAGACTCAATCTTTAGGGGTGCACTTTTAAAAGCTTGAGCAAAATTGAAGCATCAAACAGGTAATAGAAATTTTCTCATTTCTAAATATTTTTACTTTCGACTCTCGTTTAGAAAAATTGACATTATTTGACGTAGATCCCGGGGCCGTAGTATAATAAGATGGTTTGGTTAAAAAAATAAAACAAATTTTATAAAATAAAGTAAAGTTTGTTCTTTCGAGTAATATAAAATATTAAAAAGCCGAAAATTCATAATAATTTTTACCTAAGTCCATTTACCGGAAGATATAATACCAATTGAAGTGAAGATAAGTAAAATAAATTTCCCATTTTCTGGAAATTTTTAATCAAAAAATCATAGTTCACTCCATTTTAAATTACAAATACACTTAAAGGACAAGTTCGTCAAAAACATTAATTATTTAAATTCTTTATTATTACTTTAGAATATATAAGTTAACAATTTTAAAGAGTGGATGATGTGAATACAGGCATAGAGATCAATGGTACATGAAAAAAGGAAATTGTAGTAAATATAAAATTTATCGAAATTTTAAATGCAAAAAAATAAGATAAACTTGTGAATCAAAACTTTTTTTTTAATTTTCAAAAAAAAAATATAATAAAATTTAATATTCTAATTAACGAACTAACAGTCATCTATAGGGTTAGCAATTTTTCGGTCGTACCTCTCATTTAAATGGAATGGGGACAAATTTTAAAAAAGTTCCATATTTGGGGAAAAAAATTTGTATTGGGGTGATTTTTTTAAGAAAAAGTTCCAATTTTTAGGGGTGTATTTTTTTTTTAATTTTAAAAGTACATCTTAGGGGGTCTATTTTTCATTTTTATGGCATTTTCCTTATGAAATTTCACAAAAACCTGAAAATATTTACCAAAAAGGCTGAAATATGTACAAAAATATGTGCATATATAAATGTAGAAAAAAAAACCCCAAACATGTAAGAATATGTAAATAAAAGTCCCAATTTTTATAAGCAAAAGCAAAAAAGAGTTGTTTTTCCTACTAATAGAGAGTGTAGAATACAGGAAAAAATATGTATTTACGTAAAATTGCCATCCTTAGTCATCAAATATTAAAATCCAAAATAAATCAAAATATTAGAAGGAAATGTTAATATTTAAAATTTTTTATTTGGTGCTTGTGCAATTTTAAATTCCGCCATTTTTACTTGATTTTTGAATATATATAGTCATAACTTTACTCAGAAGCAACCAAATTAAACAATCTTAGTATTGTATGATAGAATTTATATTGCTTTCTTAGCCTACTAAATTTCAAAAAATTTCATTAAGTGTTTCAAGAGTTATGGTAATTTTTCCACTTGTTTGCCTATATCTTTTAGGAAAGTGAATGAAATTTTTTTAATTTTATCAAGCTAATTGAGTAATCCAAGGGCTATCTTACAATACCAAGATTGTTTGATTTGGTTGCCTCTGAGAAAAGTTATGACATGATTTATACGAAAAATCAGTAAAAATGGCGGATTTAAGAACGCGCATAGATGGCGGAAAATTATTAATTACAAAAATAACTTTTTTTAATCATTAATTTACCTTAGCTAAAAATTGAGGGTCGAGATTTTCGTCTTTGAAACGCAAGCCATAGCTGCAATTTTTTTTGAGTCCATTTAATAATTTTTTTTTTGTGTAATGAATTTTCATTTTATTAGATTCTATTTTATGATTTTGTTAATAGGTTTTATTTTAACTTTGTACAAATTTTCTTTAATTAATTTATCTTCTCTTCTTCTGATTAGACATTAGACCCCAATTCATTGGTATTTATTTTGGAATTTTAACATTTATGGTTTTTTGCATTCAAAAAAGAACCATTTTTTCCCCTTTTTTTAAATCAATAAATTCTATTTTTTGTGAACCATATAAATAGTTCAAACCTTTCTATATAATTTGTATGACGTATTTACTTCTCTGATATTTGTGAATTTTGGTTCATTTTTGAGATTTAGAGTAGAAAAGAAAAATTTTAAAAAATTTAGTAACTTTTTGGCACTATTTTGTGAGTGATTTGGCATTTTTTCACAATTATTTTGAGTTTTTCGTCACTGAAACTTGCAATCATTAAAGTGTATATTTGTGGCGGAGAAAGTGGTGCAACTCACTTGTATATGGGTTGATGCTGATTTGTGATTCGCATTTAAAAAAAATGTTTTTGTTTTTGACCCAAAATATTATTTTTTTTTATGGTAAAAATTCTTCGTTTAGTATAATAGGTCGTTTCGCAAAATGTGACACCATGGGCGTTTCGTAAAAAGGCAATTTTTATAAAATTTTAGAAAAAAAAATTGTCATAACTTATAAAAAATTCAGTTTTAAGAAAGTTGTGGCCGTCAAAGTGAAAAAGAAATTGTTGTTGTTCACAACTTTTTTATGGGGTTTTCAAATCAAACTATTAATCAATTCTTTTAATTATTGTTTCAATGATGCATGCTGTTGCCGCTTATAGGTGTTTCAAAATCATAGTTTAAATAAATTAAACAATGGGTATACCAAGTGATTGTATTTAATGCGTGATCCGATTTTGCGCCCTTATACTTGCGCCTCCGACATTTGCGCCCCCTTAAAAGTTTATTGAAAAATTTTTTCGAAAAAAATTGGTCGTAATGTTGCCGTGATTTGATGGTCTATATCATTTAAAAGTTACTTAAACACAATAAGAAAGAATTTACTGAAAAAGGCTGTGTAAATTAACAAAAACTTTCATCACTTGGTTTTAATATAGTATTAACAAATTTAAAGCATCTCATTTACTAAATATTGGAATTTTTTTTCGTATAAAAAGTTTTTTATAATAATTTTTTATTTGCTTATTTCCTTTATAGTATTCAGTTTTAATTATTATTAAAAATTTCTCATTTTTTAGCTATCAACCAATTCAGATTTATTTAATAAATTTTATAAAATAAAAGAAAAATTTTTTTTTGGCTCCACTAGTGATAAAAGTCAGTATAAGAATTATATTTTCTTATAATATATTTTTTTTGTTATCCTCCCATACTTTTAAAATGTTTTTCTTCTAATAAAATATAACAACATTCTATTAAATATAGTTGGCCGGTACCGGTACTTTTGGTACCGGTACTAACCGGTCTTTTTTTAAGAAAAAACCAACCCAAAAAACTAAACTTTTGGCCCCATATTAAAAAAAAGTTCGCATCGAAATTCATGGATGGCATATGAAATTTTCAAAAGCATCTTTTCGGGTCAAAAATTTGGCACGAAAGAGGCCTATTTTCTGGGAATCCTCGAAATATATTTTTAGAAAAACTAAGCAAAATAGGGGCCGGCGGTGCCAATAGGCGCCGCCGGGGAAAGTTTTGAAAATCTGATGGTATTTTGTTAAAAATTTAGAACGAAAAATGTCCAATTTGGTGGATCTTGCGATAAAATTTGATAAAACCTAAGTAAATTGGGGTCCGGTGGTGCCAGAAGGCGCCACCGGGGAAATTTTTTAAAAATTTGGGTCTAATTTGTTAGGAAATCAGACAAAAATAGTCCATTTATGCATTCAAATCCCATTCTTAGGGGTGTGTTTTCGTTTCGTGTTTCGTGTAGATTTACTCGAAACACGAAACGAAACCGGAAAATTTTTTTGGACGAAACGAAACTCGAAACGAAACTGAAAAAATTTTACGAAACGAAACGAAACACGAAACGCCCAAAAAAGCACAAACTCGAAACGAAACGAAACATTTCGTCCAGCTCTGCCCCCGATACAGTTACCAATATTATTTTTTTTTATGGTAAAAATTCTTCGTTTAGTATAATAGGTCGTTTCGCAAAATGTGCACCATGGCGTTTCGAAAAGGCAATTTTATAAAATTTTAGAAAAAAAAATTGTCATAACTTTAAAAATTCAGTTTTAAGAAAGTTGTGGCCGTCAAAGTGAAAAAGAAATTGTTGTTGTTCAACTTTTTTATGGGGTTTTCAAATCAAACTATTAATCAATCTTTTAATTATTGTTTCAATGATGCATGCTGTTGCCGCTTATAGGTGTTTCAAAATCATAGTTTAAATAAATTAAACAATGGGTATACCAAGTGATTGTATTTAATGCGTGATCCGTTTGCGCCCTTATACTTGCGCCTCCGACATTTGCGCCCCCTTAAAAGTTTATTGAAAATTTTTTCGAAAAAAATTGGTCGTAATGTTGCCGTGATTTATGGTCTATATCATTTAAAAGTTACTTAAACACAATAAGAAAGAATTTACTGAAAAAGGCTGTGTAAATTAACAAAAACTTCATCACTTGTTTTAATATAGTATTAACATTTAAAGCATCTCATTTCTAAATATTGGAATTTTTTTCGTATAAAAAGTTTTTTATAATATTTTTTATTTGCTTATTTCCTTTATAGTATTCAGTTTTAATTATTATTAAAATTTCTCATTTTTAGCTATCACCAATTCAGATTTATTTAATAATTTTATAAAATAAAAGAAAAATTTTTTTTTGGCTCCACTAGTGATAAAAGTCAGTATAAGAATTATATTTTCTTATAATATTTTTTTTGTTATCCTCCCATACTTTTATATATTTTTGTCTAATAATGTTTGGCTAGATGAATTACTTCATTCTATTTATTATTTTACATATATGTGTGTAGTTTGCCTACCGTTAATAAAAATAAAAATTTAAAAATTTAATTTGCATAATATAATAATAAAAACATATAAAGAAAATTCAAATTTTTGAAAAAAAATAAAAAAAAATTTTTTTCAATTGATAAAATAGTAATCTAAATTTATTCATAAGAAAAGTGGGCGCCATTACTTAAAGTTTTAATTTAAAATTACTCTGATAATGTTGGATGAGCTAACTGGCTATGAATTTGTTAATTTTTTTGAACAAAACGGGGGCCGAAAACCCGACCAAACCAAAAACATTAAGCCTGGCAAGAAAATTTTCAGTACTTTTTCAACCTTTTCATTTTCATTAATTATTAATTCAACCTTTAATGTTGCTTTTCAATTGTATAACTTCTTAACAATCATATGCTTTATTTGGTTTTTCGAAGATAATAAACATAGAAATAAGTGATTTCTTTTTAGTTTGAAAAGCTAAGTTTATTATTTTCATTGTTTTACTCAGTTAATTAATAAAAAAATTTTATTGATAAATTATTTTTAAATCATACGGTCAATGCTATTGTCGCTAGATCTTTCTCATACAGTCTTAAATTTTTGCAGTCTCCTTTAAAAATACAATTTGGTTTTTTTAATTTGAATTTTGAATATAATATAACTATTAAACTTGAAATTTAAAACAAATTTTTCCAATGTGGTCGTAGAATTAAGAAATTGGCGTAGGTTTTCCGTATTCTATTCAAATTATTTACTAATCCTCCCCCCTCCCACTCCATCCCCTCTCAGTCTTTACAGTCTTGTTTTCAAAGTCACAGCGGGACTTATATTTAAAGTAAAATATCTATTAGTTTTTTGGAATATTTTTCTAAAAAATAATGAAATACTAGTAAAAAACATAAGACTCTCATACGATACCAAGATTGTTTAATTTGCTTATTTTAGAAACGTTATTATGGTTTGTTGAAATAATTGCAGTATTATTATATTACAAAAAGGCGGAGTTAGCAGAATTTTTTCTCTGAAGTGTAGGAAATTTTTGAAACTTTTAGATTATTCACCTTATAAACTTTGTTTAACCTTACGAAACTTTTGTTTTCCATCCCCTGTTTTTTCTCTGAAAAATTTTCATTACCTATAATCTTTTATGCAAATTGGAAGAGGGATTTTTGAGTTTTTATAATCAAATCTTTCTATTTAGGTTAATTGTATTAACGATATCTCTCATCAAATGCAAATGTCTTCATGCGATTATTAATTTTTGTTTTGAAAATCCTAAATGATTTGTTATTATTTTTTAACATATAATATAATAAATATTTATTCTGATACCATTTCCATTTTTTTCATTTATTTTACCTCGTCGAGTGAACTTAATATTTTATTTTAAAAATTTAAATAACAAAAATCAATCATTAGCAAATTT
>JBDPZO010000007.1:5092939-5330777 GCA_039877585.1 Heterodera filipjevi | reverse complement strand
TGTTTGGCTATTATATTTGGCTTAATAAATTTGTTGCATTAAAAATTTCATAATTGTGTTGCTCTTGTAATGTGGTTCCGGGTGCACTCAGAGCTTCTGATCCATGTTTATACTAATCGGTGTTTAATATAAAAGGGTATTATCTTTTTTCCATAGATTTCAATTGTTTTTAAGTGCTTTATTTTTTTAATTTTTATGTTAATTAAGCTATTAATTTAAGAAATTATTATTTTTTTTATTAAAGAAAAAATAATTTTCTTTTGAAATGATTTGAAATTTTAATAATTTATTGCTTTTTGTTATCTGTTTTTTTTTTTGATTTTGCAATGAGAATTCAAAAACGTTTTTGAAATGAAAAATTTTTTTGCACATTGTAATGAATTTATTTAAAATTACTGAATAATTGGTTCAGTTACTTAAATTATTTATAAAGAAATTTTAGTAATTTAGAAAGAAGAGTGAAAAATGTAGTTTACAAAGAACTGTTAGACAATGCAGATTAGTTATTGTTTTGGCTAGGATTGCATTAGACGTAGTTATAGTTTTGGAATGGATTTAGACTTAGTTTTCGTATGAGATTTGGATTTAGTTATTTGATAATTTTTGGTTTTAAATTTCTAATAAATATTTATAAAGTTTCCTAAAATATTCACGAAAATACTGAAAAAGCCCAAAATATTGACTAAAATATAGACATAAAAAATCACTGGCTACAGTTGCAAATAAAACACTTTTCAAAATTCTCAAGCAAGTAACTCATACGGTTGTTAGACAAAAAATTTTTCTTTTTAAAAAATAAAACTAAAATTTTTCAACAAATATTTTTAAGAATTTTTCATTTTTAGGTGTACTTTTTTTAATTTTTTCAAAAATTGATTTTTGGGAGTGTATTTATCGCAAAATTTTTGCATTCAAACCACAATAAAGAAGTCATTTAAGCAAGTTGGTGTAATACGCTTTTTAATCTGCATTAAAAGTTATGCTATAAAAGATTTATGCATTTTTGGGATTTTCTCAGAAAAATAAGCTTTTTTTTTTGTCAATTTTATTCACAGCAAAATTTCGTCCCGGCGTAATTTTGGCCGGCGAAATTTGTCCTGTTCCAAATAAATTACCCCATTATATTCCCTATGTATGTTCAAATTTTCGAAGTTTACTTTTAATTTACAAATTTTCCCCTAATGTATTCTAATAAAGTTTAACCAATCTGAGAGATAGAGAGAAAAAGAAAAAACAGAGATTCCAGTGAAAAAATGTATAATGTATTTTATTTTTTTTTCAATTTTTACTTCTGTTTGTTTGATTTAAATACCGTGTATTGTCTCTTTTCAAATAGTTAATAATATAAATTTTACTAAATTTATATTCTCTCAATGGCATAATGTTTTTTCTCTCTATTCTTGGCAGATATCATTTTTTGAGTGTCCACATGAATTGGTTACAAACTTGTTATTTTTTTTTGACTATCTTAATTTTGCTCATTATACATTTTTTCACTGGAATTTCTGTTTTTTCTTTTTCTCTCTATCTCTCAGATTGGTTGAACTTTATTAGAATACATAAGGGGGAAAATTTGTAAATTAAAAGTAAACTTCGAAAATTTGAACATACATAGGGAATATAATGGGGTAATTTATTTTGGAACAGGATAAATTTCGCCGGCCAAAATTACGCCGGGACGAAATTTCGCTGTGAATAAAATTGACAAAAAAAAAGCTTATTTTTCTGAGAAAACCCCTAAAAATTCATAAATCTTTTATAGTATAACTTTTAATTCAGCTTAAAAAGCGTATTACACCAACTTGCTTAAATTACTTCTTTATGGTGGTTTGAAACCCCGGAAATGGGTTGAACTGGAAATTTCATGAATTTCTAGAGGGTTCAGATTAAAAACCCTTAATATGAATACAATTTTTACAATGATTGCATCTTCGGGCCCCTACATTTTTGCACAACTGCAAGGGAAATTACATATAGAAACTGTGTAATTTTGAAACCTTTGTCGGCCAAGTTAAGGAGTTTCTTTTAATATTTAATTTATATATATATATTTTTTCTTGTTTTTAAACTTTTTTTGCCTTTTCTATTAGCTTTATTTGTGTTTTTATTATAGCATAAAATTGGTTGTATTTCTTTTAATGAACATTATCTCGTGCCCGAAAAACATTTTTTCTGCGATTTTTCCACCAAGGCAAATGTGTATTTAAAATTTGATTATATACATACACATCTTTAATAATAATTAGGTATATGATAAACGTTTTGAAGTTAAAAAATTTTTTATTGTGTCAGTAAATTTTTTTCCACAATATATTGCTTCCGTTTTTTTAATTTAATTTTTTTTTCTAAACAATTAAAATAGCAAACATTTGATTTAGTACCTTAGTTTAGCATGTCATATAAATTAATATGAGAATTTAGTTAGATCACATCATTTTTCATTTTTATTTATTAAATTTTCATTTATAAAAAGTTTATTTTTATCAATGTCCAATTTGCAGTTTAATATATTGGTTTTCTTATTTAATTAAAATTAAGATCGTTTAGCTTTGTTTTGTTAAGACATTTTTTTTTTTGCTTTTCTATATATTAAGAGTTGAATGCATTTTAAATGAAATTTTTTTTTTACTAAACAATTTGTTTTTTTGTTAATGTATAAATTAGTTTTTAAAGTATAAGTGTACAAAATAAATTACGGATAATACCATTATTTTAATTGCCAATACATAAAGCCTAACAAATCTGGGTTAATATTTGTGAAAATATTAATTCTTGAGAAAACGATAAAAACACCAAGCAACTTGGGTCCATCGAATATAGAAATTATTATTTCATTTATTAATCAGTTTATAGATTGTAATTTCTTTTTTAGATTAATAGGTATCTGGTAATCCAGGCATGATAAAAATGGACGAGAAAGAAAACAAAAAAGAAAACAAACAATTAATTTCAAAATTAAAATAATAATCATAATAAGAAAATTTATTAATAAAGAGAAATACGAGAAATAAGCTGTATTGGGTGTTTACGAGTCGGGGGGCGCAAATGTCGGCTAACCCATCAATATAATATGAAAAAATCGTTTATATCGTTAATTAGCTTAGTTGTTTAAAAATTCTTCTCCTATTTACTTTTCATTTTTGTTATTTCTTCCTCTCAAGTTAATCTGTTCTATATAGTGTTCGTTCCGTGGTGCGACATTTGAGGATTTGACATTTGAGGACCCGACATTTGAGGACCCGACATTTGAGGACCCGACATTTGAGGATCCCGACATTTGAGGATCCCGACATTTGAGGACCCGACATTTGAGGATAACCCCGACATTTGAGGACCCGACTTTTGAGGACCCGACATTTGAGGATTTTCAATTTTTTTTAAGAAAACTAAAATTTTATTTATTATAAAACTAAAATTTTATTTATTATCATTATGAAAAAGGAAGAAAATGCCTTTCCCAAGGGCCAACGGGAGTGAATATAAAACTATTCGTTTTCTGGATCATCCCAGTTTTCAAAATCATTGCGCATAAGTCGGTATTGCAAAGATCTGAGATGAGTAAGGATTTCATCCTCATTTGGGTTCTCTATCGCATCAAAGCCTTCAACCAAATTCCGTATAGCCAAATCATTGTCTCTGTAAGTTTTTTTCCGTTCTCGAATTCTTATCCCCTGAGTTGGGTCCAACTCGTATTGCCGAAGCTTATCGGCTGCAATTCGCTCTTCTTTCTTTAGAACAGTGATGAGTCTGTAAGTCAAAAATATTAAAATGATTAATTCATTTTGACTTCGATAATGGGGGATAAACACTTGAGAATTGCATTCTTAAAGCCAAATCGAACCCTTCTTGGGCGTTGTTTGTGCGTCCCATGTCATTAAGAACGCTTTCATGATGATTCCATGTGCCATCTGAAGCCTAATTCCGATACGTCCTCAGACGCCGAAGGCCATCGTCCGTTGCAAAAAGAAAGAAGACTACGTTATCTGGTTCATCTTCCCGACTGTCGTATAAGAGAAAACGATTGTTTTGAAGGTCATTTCGGTAAATTCCCTTGGGAAAAAGACGGATTTTTTAAAAACTAAGTTCTCTAACTACAATCTCAATATTTTGGAGTTCGTTTACGTCGATATTTTGACGTTCCGGCGCTTCACGTTGACGCTCAATTGTTCTTTGTAAAGAAGATGTCGACGGGAGTTGCATTCTTGCTTCATCATTCAAATTTGTACGATGTTCAGCAATAATGTTTCGTATCTGAGCTTCCGGTTGTTGCCGCGCATTTTCTTTGATCGCTTCTTTTGCAAGCCGTGACTGGATAATTTAACTTCAAAACGAATTTAGTAAAGGATTAACCTCGAGAGCAGCTTCATCTCTCGGGTGGTTGTGCCCAGTTACAATATTTACGGGTTCAGTCCTTCCGGAAGGAGTATGCGCTCGTCCATTGCAATTATTTCGAACACAGGCGCAAAATTGCCGGTCACCGTTTTTTGATTGCCCTTTCTGGTTAAATTCAGGCCCATAACCATGTGGAGACAAGGAGCCAATTTTTCCCATAGCGTTGAAAATTTCAAAAAATGCTTTTATACAATTTTTTCAGAACAGAAAATCAAAAAAGTGCTTCGGGTGCTAGTCCAGAAATTGATTTTTGTTTATCGACCTGTCGATATTCGTATCCGTCACTTGAAAGAAGCGCCCGGTCTTTCGTCGTTCTTGGACAATTTACCAAAGCAGGCAAAGACAGCAGAAAAAAAACCATTTGAACACTTTATGCATTTTTGGTAAATATTGAAAGAAATGGCTTATTTCCCTCCATTCATTAGCGCCGCCGTTTTGTTTTTGTTATTCATTTCCTAGTGACAGCCGCTGCACGGTGCCGTTTTGTTTTTGTTATTCATTTCCTAGTGACAGCCGCCGCACGGTGCCGCTTTGTTTTTGTTATTCATTTCCTAGTGACAGCCGCCGCACTTTAATTTTTTTTAATCTACGGCATTTCAATTTTTATCAAATTTTATCTAACTTTTTATTTCTTTTTGCTTCGCAATGAAATTCCTTTTATTTCTACTATTATTAATTCCCCTTGACATAACTCATGCGCATCCTCCACGAAAACCAAGAGCATTCGTTGCTCTTGCAAAACTCGGTGCTTCAATAGCGGCACTTAAGGCTTTTGCAGCATCTCATGTAGCATTGACTGCTGCAACGCTTGTGACCCTTGCTGCGCTTGGTACGGACGTTTACCTCTCGATCGAACTCGTGCGCAGTTAGTTTATGATCAAATAATTTGAAAAAAACTAATTTTCAGCTTCAAACCATTATGAGGACCTTTTACAAGACTTTTTCCCCTTGAATTTCGTGTTGGACAATTACGAATTTAATATTTCCGCGAAGGATTATACGCCCGAATATTTTTTCAACAAAATATCAAAGCAAATGGGGCGCCAAATTGACGAAATTTGTCTTACTAGTATGTTTCTTTTATATTTACAAAATTATTTTAATACTGTTATAAATTATTAAGCCAAGAACAGGGCAACAAGAAAAGTTAAAAATTCCAAGGCTGATCTTGGAATTTTGATGTTATATGCTGTACGAAGAGACGAAAGATTAGAATTATTCGGCTGTCCTTAGTCCTTTTGATACATTTTCTCCCGTTGGCCCTTGGGAAAGGCATTTTCTTCCTTTTTCATAATGATAATAAATAAAATTTTTAGTTTTCTTTAAAAAAAAATTGAAAATCCTCAAATGTCGGGTCCTCAAATGTCGGGGTTATCCTCAAATGTCGGGGTTATCCTCAAATGTCGGGTCCTTAAATGTCGGGTCCTCAAATATCGGGATCCTCAAATGTCGGGTCCTCAAATGTCGGGATCCTAAAAAGTCGGGTCCTCAAATGTCGGGTCCTCAAATGGTAAATCCTCAAATGTCGGGTAGCCGTTCGTTCGTATAAGCTGACATGTTTAGATTTATTTTTTAAATATTAAATTGTGTTTTATTTTACTATTAATAATTTAATGGACGCCATAAGATGTGCGGCGCGGCGTTCGTCCTTTTTGACTGGCGAAAAAATTGCAAATTTAATTTTATAAAATGTTCATTAATCGGATATAAATTATTTCATTCTTATTTTACTTGACTTTTAAAAATAATTTTTACTTTTATAATTTAGAATTTTTTTACTCGATGTGTGCCCTTATTATGATCATCTATTTTTTTGTTTGCCTAAAAATTTCATCACTTTTTGTCAACATTATTTTCAATTAATTTGTTCTTTTTTATATAATTAAATTCAATTGTTTATGGCATAAAATATTGAAATAACTTTGTCGTTTCAGAGTGTTTACCACTAGCAAATATATTTAATTTTTATAGTTATTTAACTGAATAGACATTCAGTTCTTAATTTCTATTTGTTCGTTTATTTCAATTAATTTCTTGGTTACGAACTGATTTTTGTTTCGTCGCTTCGACATTTGGTAATTTTTTTTATTTGAAATTAAAATTTTTGTTTATAATTTGAATGTTGTTCAATATTTTAATTATTTTTTAGCAAAAAATTTTGAAACCACTTAAATATTTGGATTTTGGTTACAATATTGTATTTTAGAATAGATTATTGTCATTTTTTATGTTAACGTATTCAATAAAGAAAAAATTCTATTATATAAATATTTGAAATTTTGAATTAATATCAACTTTTAAATAAAAACTCCATTCATTTAAAATATATATAAAAATTAACTACCAAAGAAATAAATTAACGAATAATTTATTCCGCTACTATGGGCTTTTCTTATTATTAGGTGAAAAATAGAGGCTATTTGTTCTTTTGATAATTTAAAGAAGACATTTTTTTAATATTTTTTTTATCGTATAAAAAAGTTAACTTTTTTTTTATCTTTATTTGTTTATTTTATGTAAAAAATGCCATGCTCTCTATTTTCGACACTTCAAAAAATTCCTGGTTGATAACATTTTAGTTCACTTAATTTAATGTTTTATTCTAATTTCTTTTTATTTTTGTAAATTTATTCAATATATTAATTTTTTTAAATGTCACGTGTTATGAATTTTTTGAATTATGGCAATTGAAATATTTGCTATCATAGTTTTCTTGTTATTTAAGGAATATCAACAAAATAAAATAAATATTTTGACCCAATAATAGTTTAATTTAGTTTAATGTTTAATAATAATAATTTTTTTCTGAAGTTTGTAAATCTTCCATTTTTTAACTGTTCTTAAAATGATATCTATTTAAATTTAATATTTTCACTATAACCCTGTTGCTTATTTGGTAAGTTGGACTTTTTTGGATAGTTTTTTAGATAATTTTGAAAAAATCTAAGCATAAAAGTCTGGCACCACCGATAATCGCTACCGGAAAACTTTTTTCATGGAAAAATTTAAAATTTTTGGCTTATGTCTAATTTTTGCAAGCATCTTTGCCTTAAGCCGAAATGCTGATATTTTGAATTGAAATCTTCCCAAAATTAATTACCAATATTGGTTTATCATTTACTTTTAATAAAAATGGTTTATTTGGAATTATGAAAAAAAAAAATTAAACCCTTTATAATTATTTAAGTCTACTTCTAATATTATGGATAAATGTTTATTTTTTTGTTGGGAATAAATTTATTTGTTCGTGTAGTATATTTTCGCTTTATTGAGGAAGAGAAATTAATTTCCTTTTTTAATAATTTTTAAAATTTTTTTATTTATTTAGGAAAGAAAATATACAAATTCCATTTTTTATTTTCATTAAAATTTTTTTTAACATTTTTATTTCGCAAATAAAATTTATTTTTTCTATTTATTTCTGTGTTATTTATTTTTAATGGCTACCAGACATTTGCGTGCGGATATTTGCGGACGTTCATATGCGGGCGAAACGCGAAAATTTTTTAAATGGCAAAAACCCAAGAAAAAATAAGGGCAATTAAGCATGGCCTCATCAGCTCATCCCTCTATTAAGCTTAAACTGTGGTCAAACTGATAAGTGCGAATGGGGGATTATCAGTCTAAAATATTCTTGCAATATTTTAACCCCAAATATATGTTTGTTGTTTTGTTCCCCAGCGTTTTTTTAACTTACAAGGTTTTATTTTATTTTTTTAATTAAACAATGGATCTTTTAGCATTTTATTTTAGTTAATTCTTTAATTCTTTTTAATTGTTTGTTTAAAATTTTGAAAAATATTTTACTTTAATACGTTTTTATATTTGCTTATTTTTTGGTTATTTTTTAATTACTATTTTTTTGTTTTTAAATGGAAATTTTGAAATAAAAAATAGTATTTCAGTTTAAACTCATGCCATTTGTGGCCAGAAGGTAGGTCTTTCTCATCCTGAAAAATTACAAAATTAAAAATTAAGAAATTTTTCAATATGCTAGATGAATTTTAAATTTAAATTTTATGTTAGTACTACATATAAGTCCGGTTCGCACATAATCTTTTTCTTTTATTAAATATAATAAAATTTAAAATTTTTGAACAAATTCTATGTATAAATATTTTATTTTTTATTTTTACGAATTCCTGTATTAAAAATAAAGTAATAATTATTTTTTCATCAGAAATTTAGTTTCTGATAAATAATGTATTGATGAAATTTGATTTATTAATTTATTTTTGCACTTGATATTGTATCAAAATCTTCTTGGGTTCTTCTTCGAGCGAAGCAGTCCTCGTGGTGGTGAACTGTTGAATTAACAAAAGCGTTTAAAATAGATTTAAGTTTAAAGTTTCATGCTCTACCATTTGTTTTGGGGTGGGATATGCCTTAATGCTATTTAGTTGTTTTTTTCAATTTTTTCATGCATTAATCTGATATTTGTTAATCATTACAAATATTGCACTTTCATTTCATGTCAGCCTTTAATAAAGATGAGAATGGATTATTTATTAATAATAATTTAAATTTAATTTATTGATTTTTTTTTAAATTTTACTATTGTTTTAATTACTTCCTTATAGTTACTATTAAAAATTATGGCTATAGAATTTTAATCCTTGTTTGGCACTTTTCCATATTTATGCCCTTATTTCGCGATTTTAATCCATATTTTATAGCCATATTTCGTGATTTTGTATCCATATTATTGGGAACCCTAATATTAATATTTACAAATGAAGCACAACACAATTTTTGCTGGCACATTATTTATTAATCCGGTGTCTCATTTTAAAAATTTTAGAACTTTTAGCATTTTAATATAAAAAAAAATCATTCAGTTTTAAAAATAAAGATAATCCCTTGCGCAAAACATTTTTATTAATTATTAGGGTTTACTGCTTTTTTTCTTTTCTTTTTTTATTATTTTTCTGTTATGAAAATTCTTTTATTCTGGGTTTTCTTGCGCTCGAAATCATGCCCGATGATTTACTTTTCTTAATTAGAATTGGCTAAGAATTAAATGACGTCGTTTCAAATAGAATTTGACAAATTTAAGGATCAATACATACGCAATCATAAATTGTTTATTTTCATTAATGGTTTTTTATTTGATGATGCATTTCAAAAGGTACAACTTTTCAATGATTTTTCTTTATTTAAAATTATTGGTTTATTTTGAAATTTTTACCATTTCTGATAAGATAATTATATTATTTAAAAAGTTTCTTCTTATATGCAATTTAATATTTCTTGTTTTATTATTGATCCAAATTATTTTGGCTTTATAAAAAATCAAAAAATAGAAAATTAAATTATTATTTAAAACCACCATTTGATATAAATCTATATTTTAAATTACTAATTGCTTTTAAAAAAATCATTTCAAGTTTTTGAAAATATCAAATAAAAAATCATTATTTTATTCGTTAAATGACTGAGAAACTTTTTTCTTCTTTTGGTTTCACATAAAGTCGCAAGCTTTTATTTAAATTTTTATTTGTTTCGTGCTTCGATTCGTACGTTTTGTACTTTGCTTTTTTTCCAAAACTTCTTTCAATGGCATTTTCAATTTAAGACTTATTTTATTGCGTATGATAAAAAATTTTGTCTGTCCTTTGAATTTACAAAATGTATCCCCCTCCCTATGTCCTTTGAAATCACTTTATCGGTCCTTTGAAATCGGACTTAGCCGATCCGAACCCTGGATTAATTTCAAAAAAATAAAAAAAAATAGGCAATAATTTCACGGTGAAAAAAAAAAAAAGGTCGCCCTTTTACTAAATTTGCACCTATAATTTTCAATATTTTAGGAATTTGAATAAATTTGCATAGCTTTTTTCTAGTTCTAAGCTTTTTTATACATATTTGGCTATTTTATTTACATTTATGTACAGGTTTTAACCAATTTTTGTACATGTTTTTTTCGCGGTGAACACATATTTCATACACAGTACATCTTGCAGGAGATTTGATTGAAGAAATTGACATTGAAAAAATATAATACAAAATCTAACGTAAAAAAAATTGATAATACTATTGTTTATCTATTTAGAAAATAAATATACTAGTTATTTAAATAATTTGAACTTGACCCCTTCTAACAGAATTTAATTCCTAAAATCAAAATATGTTTTATAAAAAATTTGATTTAACCAGTTGTGGGCAAGTAAAAAAATTAAAAAACGTATTGATTTTGGCAATAAATGAGAATTTTTGGGAAAAGGAATTTTCGACTTTTTGTTTGAATTTTTGTCCCTGGATTATTGACAAAAAATAATGGATCATTGTGTTAAAAATTTCCCCCTAATTTCTGATGCCCAAAAAAAGTGTTCGGCATTAGAATTGGGGGTTTCGGATTTTTGAATGAATGATCGCTGCATCCCTTTATAGTTATCCCAAAAGAATTTCGAAAGTTTGACACAGTTCATTATCCCTATAACTTTAATCTAATTTAAAAATATTAAATTATATTTAAATTATAAATGGAAATTTCGTTTCGTTTCATGTTTTTTTTACAATTGTTTTTTGTCAAGTGCCCTCTTTGTCCTTCAAATTTATTTTTTACGTTTTCCGTAAACAAAACAGAAATATCTTTTTAATTGAAGGTTCAAACCAAAAAAATTTAAAAACGCTATAAAAATTAATATTGGAATAATTAAAAAAAAATTAATTATGAAATACCAAGATACAAACAAACCCTTACCCTATTGAAAAAATATAACCTCTTACCCTGAACATAGAGACGCATTTCGCACGAATACAATTATAAAAATAATAGATAAAATATAAAACTAGAATCCATATGAACATTTGTTCCGGAAAATAATAAAATTAACACCAAAAAAGAAATTAAAGTAGGCAAATTAACTAGAATGATTTTAAAAAATTTTTAATTCAATTTTTGCTCTACTGGAATTTACTTAACCAAAAAGCAAAAAAAAAATAATAATAAAATGTGCATAAAATTTAGTAAATATACAAACTTTTCTAGTATAAAACCAAATAAAGTTACGATTACTATAAGGTTTCAAAATATGATAAAAAAATATAAAATAAAAACATGTCATATAATATAATTTACAGGTGTTGATTGATTACTCCTTAATGTCCTATTTATATTATATTCCATATTAATTTTGCCAGCTAAAATGTGTTAAAATCATTAGACCAGCAATGATGGATTAGTTAATGTTGACTATAATAAACATTATGATGAATTCACTAGCAAAATAAAAAAAAATAAATAAATTGAAATTCAATGTGACATTATTTTCAAAAATAATAAAAAAACCAAAAACAAAAATATTTGCTTTCGTTGTTTATAATTAAGTAAATTTATTAATTACAATATAAAAAATTCCATGAGATTTATTCAAAAGAATATTGATGTTGAATAAATACCGTACAAAATCAAACGTAAAAAAAAATTAATAGTACTATTATTTTATAAAATTTATTTGGAATTTTTGTTTGAAATAAAAAAAAATGTATTTTTATTCAAAACCAAAAAGCACTTTTTAAAGAAATATCTCAAAAGAAAAATAAATGGAAAAATAAAGTAAAAATCAATAGAGTAAACAACAATAATACGGGAAAATGAAGAATTAAAAAAAAAAGCAAAAAAATATATAAACAATGTTTTCTTATTATTTAGAATAAATTATTTGATCAAGTTTTTTTAATAAAAATTTGTTAATAATGGAAACTGAGAAAATTATCAGACTTGAAAAATATAATTTTAAATGAAATATATAGATTGACACCACTGACAACAACAATGTCCTCACGAAAAAAAAAAATTATTTAGCAACTCGTAAATACAAAAAATTAAATATTTTAATCATAAAAAATTCAATTAGACAATAATAATCAGGCTTACAGATGAAAAATGCCAATCAATTTTAAGTTTTTTTCTTTGGATTTCCAAAAAAAAATCTTCATAAGTAACCCAAAAAAACGAAAAAACGAAGCGGGAACACTAGACGAGGAAAATATTTAAAAAATAAATAAACGCAAAGGAATTATATAAAACAAAAAATTTATAAATTATTAAAAAAAGAAAAGAAAAATTATGAATATATATGATAAAAGATACTATCAACTAAACAATTTCCCTAGTAAAAACGTACGGTAAAACAGAAAAAAAAATTATAATAAAAATTAGGCTTTTTATATATTGCTGTACTACCTCGCGGGAAGGTCAGTCAATTGCAACATAACAAGCTAATTGTATAATATGGCGTTTCACAGAAACTAAAAGGTAATTCTTTTATTTTTTGATAAAATCACAGTTTTGATTATCTGACATTGGAAAAAATATTAAAAAAAAAGTTATTATTTAAATCAAAAATTGCACAAATAAGAAATACAAAGAAGAAAAAAAACCTTAAATAGACAATTTCTTTGATTAAATGAAATTTCAAGTAACTAATTCTGGAATTTCTATCAAAACTCAGTCCTTCTTTTTATGAATACTACAAATAGCTTTAAATATGTATAAAAGGTAATCATAAGAGAAACAACTTTTTGAAAATTATATTCAAATAGAAAAATAAATTGATTAAATCATAAAATTATATAAAAGGTTAATTTCAATTATTACTTGTATAAAAATGTATAAGTGTATAGCTAATAATTTCGTGTAAAATAATGTTTCTTTTTTATTTAACCATTTATAAGTAAATTTAAAATGAATATAAAAATTATTAAAAATACGTAAAAATTAGTATAATAATTATAGCTAAGCTTTTGCACCGACATAATGATAACGCAAGAAGACAAGAAAAGTTTTTGAGCAACTCGTGAAATACTAACTATACAATTAAACAATTAAACATCTTAATAAAAATGAATCAATATTTTCATCAATGTAATAAGAGCTATAATAATTAAAAGGATTAAAAAGGTAGTAAAATACGTAATAAAATGATAAAATTTATGCCGCGACATTTAGTTATACAGAATTTAGCTTAAGACCAACAACGCAAAAAAACAAAATAATAAAATTCTAAATTCGGAAAGAAGTCGTATTAGCATTTTAAAAATTCATCAATCCTAAGTTGGAGGGATGCATCCATGCCTGTGTGGACAAGAAGATAAAGAAAATTATAAGACTCTTATGAACTTTTGAAATAATTAACTCAAATTTACATTACTTCAGTTATATTATAATATGGATATGTCTATTTAGAACCATTTATAATTAATATAATAATTAATAAAACATAATAAAATTATGGAAAACAGATAATTATCGGAATTTAAACAATGACAAGAATAATTTGTAAATGTTATAATAAAGGATTACATTCTATTTAATATAAAGAATAAACATTCAGCTAAAAATATATTTGAATAAAAATTTACCAAGAAAGAAGGCACAAAGAGAGGAATGGCAAAATTTTTAAAGAAAAATAACGAAACAAATTGCGAGCTATGGATGAATAAACTTTTTATTTTTTATTACAAATAAAAACAAAATGAAATTATTTTATTTATGCATTCTGATATTAAAAATTAGAGTTAGGCGGAAAGGGATTCCCGCGGGAAAAGACGGGAATCCCGTTCCCGTTTCTCCCTTTTTTGCCCGAACGGGATTTTTTACCTGAAACAGGAAAAGGCAGGATTCCGGAACGGGAATCGCTTTCCGCCTTTTTTTAAATTCCCGTTCCCGGAAATTTTATCCCAAATAACGGGAATAATGAGCACTGTAAGAATGAGCTCCTGAGTAAAAAACATTGTTGAAAAAATTGGAGAAAAGGGAGAATTTTGGAGGAAAATTCGTTATAAAGGGTGTTGGTGGGTTTGAACCCAGTTTATATATTTAGGGGTTCGGTTCAAAATATTAATGTAAGGAAACAACTCTGTTTTCCATAATTTTTTGTTAATAGATTTGGTAAATGTATATATATTTATTATTTTAATTTAATAAATTTTCTTTTATCTTTACATTCATTGACAATCCAGAAATGATTTACCCAAAAAATTTGAATTGTTTAAAAATATTTTTTTAAATATTTTTGCCCAAAATTATCCCATATTGCTTGTAAAAAAAA
This sequence comes from Heterodera filipjevi, assembly GCA_039877585.1. Classification (NCBI taxonomy): domain Eukaryota; kingdom Metazoa; phylum Nematoda; class Chromadorea; order Rhabditida; family Heteroderidae; genus Heterodera; species Heterodera filipjevi. The sequence goes on along the minus strand of JBDPZO010000007.1, from coordinate 5,316,330 downwards.
ATTATTTTCATATTTTGATCATTTTGAAGTTTAATTTTAATCCATTTTATGTTGTGGTTTCCATTTTTTTTTGTTATAAAAAGAATTATTTAATTGTTGTATCAATTATATAAATATGTTTTTTTAGCTCTTGTTGTGGGTAATTTGTATGGTCCTTTGCCGAGGCCACAATTATATTTTGAAGATCTTCATAATCAAATGTCTGTAACTTGCAAAGTAAATTTTTTTTTCTTTTTTAAGTTTAAAGTTTAGAGTATGTTAAATGAAGTTTATATTGATTTTTTCTTGAATTAAGTTTCTTTGTTTGTATTCCTTAGAAAAAATAAAAATATTCTTATAATTTCTATAATTTGTATTTATTGAGTAAATTTTTTAAAATATTATCTTTCGTTTAAAAATATTTCACTTATTTTTATAAAATTTTTTCTTGTAACAGCACTTCCAAGTGAGACAATTCGTCGGTCGGGCTATTTTTTGACGTTCTGCATTTGATCTGAAATTCCATTTTTTTTTTGCGTTTTTTAAGTTCTATTGATGCATAGAATAAATTGATGTGTTTTTAAAATTTCATTTTTTTTTAAATTACATAGAGTAATGCATTTATATATATTTTTTTTGTTAAACCGTAGGGTTTATTTGTTTAAAATAGTTTTTTTTAGTGCCATTTATAGACCAGTTCTGATTAACAAAGAGTTGCTGTTATGTTATACAAATATAAACTTTTAAGATCTCGTCCACAGAACTCATTCTAGGTTAAATCATGTCACCCATTTGAAAATTTCCTAAATCAGAACATTTAAAAAAATCCTTCTTTAATATAAATGCAAGTTAATTTAGTTCTAAAAATAATTGTTAATAGTATGCAAGTTCAATGAATTATCTACTGAGATATATTTCGGTGCAATATATTTTTGTAAGTGATGCCTTTTTTAAGACAATTTTCGATGAATGATATTTCTGTTTTAATTTTATATATCTAATTAAGAATAATTTCAAAGATTCTTATTGGCATTAAAAATGGTAACTTAATTATAAATTTCATTTGTAATATTTAATTATAAAAAAATTGGATAATTAAAAGACTGTGTCAAAAATAAACTAAGAAAAAAATGTAAGATATCCAAAGTAAGATTTTTCATGGGGCAGAACAAGATTTTACAATTTAAACTGCTATATAATAGAAAAATGAATATTTATATTAAAAAAATGAGAAAAAACAAATAATTAAAAATAACATCAACTGATTTAGCCAAAAATTCAATGTAAAAATTCAAAAGTTTTTGTTCATGGCAAGAATATTAATTTAAGAGAATGATTATTTAAAATATGTATAATTATAGAGAAACGTCAGTAAAATTTCATTTACCTTTTCGATTAGCATCAAATTTTGGATAGCAGGAATTTTTGATCGCTATAATTTTGGCTTAAATTTTTTAATGCAATGCTTTTGTACCTGACTGTATCTAAGAAAATTTAAAACTCTCAAATAACTAAAAACTCTTTTTAGATTTTTAAATAAAAATATATAAGTTCTTCTACTTTTTTTGGCCCCAATTGTTTAATTTATAATTTTTAGCAATGCTTGCATTATTTCAAAATCTTGTGCTTTAGCCGTCACAGAGTTATAGTTTTGATTATATATTTTTTAAATAATTGCTTCGAAGAGCAATAACTATCTCAATAGTTAGAAGGAATGAATGTTTTTTTTTTTTATTTAATTCAAAAATGATTTTCTACAAGTTATAGTTTATTTGTTGGCGTTTAATTGGTTTGAATTACTGTTCAATTATTTTTTTTGATTCCAATTATTTTTTAATGATTGATTAATTCTTTATTCGGAATTGAATTCTATGTTATTTTTTGGATATAAATACACCGATCATATTCTTCATCTTTGTTGTTGCGGATGTAGTCCATTATTTTTTAAAACAATGGAATTTTCCCACTTGTGAAACTCGGCCTGAGACTAGAAAAGCTGCTTGAGCGGTTATAGTTTATTTTTATTATAATGAAAATTAGGGTTTATTTATTGTTAAAAAACGAAAATAGAAAAAAGAATAATTATTTGAGAGCAATAAAACGCATTATTTAATTTTAGGTTCGCCATAGCACCGTCGGATTAAATGAGCAATTAAATTTTAAAGAATAAAAAATAAAATAATTTTGCTTAAATTTAATTCTTGATATTAAGATAAATAAATTTATCACTAAATTTTTTGAAGGTAAATTAAATCAGACAAGCTTTTTACTTAAAATATTTATTAACCAATAAAGAAATAAACAAAACTAAATAAGAGAATCAAATAATAACTATGAAAAAATCCATTTCAAGAAAAATGGGGTCGAAGTCTTTTTTGAAAAAAGTAAATCAAAAATGCATAAAACCTGTTTTTAACAAATTAATATTGAAAAATAATTACGAATTGTAAAAGAAAAAAAGACAAAAATTTATAAATAAATATATAAAATATATTAATAATAATTTGCCAATAATTTATTAAGTTTGTGCAATGGAAAAAATGTTGGGAAAAGCGGCCTAAAACTAACAGAAAACCGGAAACCCCTTATAAATAAGTATTTCCGAACAAAGTAAGAGCAATACTTAAATAACCAACAAATAAAATAAAAAACAAAAACGAACAAAATTTTCGTCATTTTTGGTTTAAAAGTTTTTTGCAAATCAAATATTCTTATTTTGTTTATTTGTACCGTTGTTTTCCAAATCTTCCTAAAACAAATGAACAAAAAAATAAAGCATCATTTAAAATACCCATTTCTTGCCATCTAAATAGGCGTATGTTTGAGGTAACTATGGAAAATAATTTCAGCGATTGATTGATGGAAATTAGGACTCTTAAAAGTATGATGTAAAATAAGCAAATAATAGAAAAAAAAGAGTTAATTGAACTTTCAAAATTTTCATAATTCAAATTTGTCAATAATGCCCCTTAATCATATCTTTTTGAGTCCCCTTCGTTTTTCGGAAGCCTAAAAAATATAATTAAAAAAATCTTGCTTTTAGTAAAAAATTTGATTAGCTAAAAATGCCAGAAAGTCTAATTCAATATTTAGTTGCAACCTTTTTTCAGGTTAATTTAAAAAATCGTTTATTTCGTGTCTGTGTGTTTCAAAAATTGCAAAATTAAAATAAATATCGACAGGAAATTAAAAATTATTCCATAAGCTTTAGGGTTTTGAAAAGGACTTCTCACGAAAACAGTCCAATAAAATTAATAAAAATAAATATTTGCTGTTAGCTTTCTCATTTTTTATTGAATGAAGAATTTAAAATGAAAAGTAAAAACATGAAAAAAATGTTTTATGTCTTCAAAATTGCATTCATAATTTCCAATATGCATTACTAATTAAAATACTCAAAAAAAAAATAAGGGATGAATGATTTTAATTGACCATAATTTACATTTTATAGTTAAAAGAAATATGCTTCAAAATATATATTAAATTATAATTATATTATATGTAAACATTAAATTCTTACTACAATTGCAAAATCTTTTTATTTTGCATTAATATGCTTATAATTTATTAAAACTTTTAAAATTATAAATGATTTTCAAAAAGAATCGAAGCCAATTTTCTCACCAAAATAATTTAACAAAGTAATACCAAACAAAATATCACAATACAAAGTACTTAATTTTATTTAAATGGAGAGGCATCTTGCTTTTAGTAAAAAATTTGATTAGCTAAAAATGCCAGAAAGTCTAATTCAAGGTCACAACAAGAATGAAATAATAAAATAGTTTCTCGTACAGAAGACAAACAAAAATTGGAACAAAATTTATATATGTAAAACGGTGCTAGTGCGTTTCCTAAAAACCGTCACTCATGCGCGTTTCCTAAATCCGTCATTTCTGCTGAATTTTCGTATAAATCTAGTCATAACTTTACTCAGAAGCAACCAAATTAAACAATCTTGGTATCATCCGATAGCTCTTACTTGCTTATGTAAGCTTGTTAAATTTCAGAAAATTTCATAAAGTTTTAAAAAAGTTATGGCGAAAAAAGTGGGAAAAATTGACATAACTTTTTCAAAACTTAACAAAATTTTTTGAAATTTAGTAAGCTAATAAAGCAATACAAATGCTATCGAACCATACCAAGATTGTTTAATTTGGTTGCTTCTGAGTAAAGTTATGACTAGATTTATACGAAAATTCAGCAGAAATGGCGGATTTAGGAAACGCGCCAGCACGATGTAAAACTATTAATTAGGACAATATAAAATACGAAATACTAATTTTGATTGCACCTTTTGTGCATACTTCGCCATGGGAAAATATTTTCAGTTTTTTGAAAAATTTAACAAGAAAAAAGCCACAAAAATGGAAACGCTCTAAGCAAACACTTTAAAATTTTGGAAATTATACTCATATTTAAAAAAATACCCTTTAATTATTTTTGGACAATGTGACCCTATTTTGTAAATTTGTTTTAACATTTAAAAAACAAATGAAGGTAAATTAATTATGAAAAAATAATATAAAAATATTATTATTTAAAAAAAATTCTAGGACAAACGAATTAATTTAATAAATTAATTAAAAAGATTTTGTATATTTTTAACAGAAAAACATAAAAAAGTAAGTATATAAAATATTTTGTTAAATAATTATATTTACAGAAATAATCTTCATTTAAAATTTTAAAATTGTTTAAATTCTCCTTGATTTAAGAAAAAAGTAAAATAATTTTTTTATAAAAATATATTCACCCACACTGCTTGCAGTTTAATTTGGAGTGTTGGACAATGAATTAAATTACCGTACATCAACTAATCTATTCAATGAAAAAATAACTTTTGTTTTAAAAGGTCACGAAACGGTGCATCATCTATCTAATCGATATTTATGCAAGAAAATTTTAAAAAACCAATAAAACAAAACTAAACAAAAACTTCTAAAGAATATTTTTTATATTTGGAGAAGTTCCCCTTTTAATTTAAAATAATAACCTAAAAGATAAGCAAGTTTATTTAATTGACATAATTATTATATAATCAATTTACATCTAATATTATTGTTTTTTAGAATAAAATCAATCAACGGATAAAACCGAAAATAATAGGAAGAAAAATATGAATTACCTAATTTCTTACCAATAAAAAATGTAAAATACTAAACTTAAATTTTTTACTCATATTATTAAATTCGAAAATTTTTTCTTTTATATATAAAACAAATTGAATTTCTTTTCCTTGATATTGATTAGCATCTAAAATATTATATTGTCCTATTTTGAATATTTTTAAATTGGTTTTCTTCAATTAAAAATCATCTTTTTTATAAATTTATTTCTTTTTTAATGTTAAAAATAATAAAATTTTTGAAATAAATAAATGGTTCAATTAAAGTGTTTAATAATTTATAAATTATATTCCAAAATCTTGTAAACTTCTAAATTTTATGAATTAAATCATATGGAAAAAATATCAGAAAATTTTTTAAAATATCAATTTAATTGTTTAAACAGATAAAATGAAAATAAGGACAATAAACTCACTCAGCATCGATCACAAATGTGAAAGTGTTAAAATAATTTATTTTTTTATCATATTTTTATTTAAAACTCATTATTGCATAATTGAATTAGACCATAAAGGTTTTACGACAAATGAAAAGAAAATTAAACATCTCACCAAAAACCAATCAATAAAAATAAACCAATCATTAAATCTTCCAGGACAAATGATTGAGTAAAATAAAAACAAATCATCTTCTTATATATATATAATAATATTAAGATAAATTAAAAAATTATGATTTTGAAATTTACGCTTTTAAAAAAAAAGCTAAAGCTAAATACTTATTTCATCATTAGCATTTGTTATTTAATTAACAAAAATATTTAAGTTATTTAATTATTTGTAAAAATCTTCAGCAATTTTACTTTGCTTTTCATTTCGCCCCTCTATTGCCAAAAATTGCTTATAAGGCCAACTCGCCTTTTAACAAAAGTAACATAAATACACTTGTTGGTGTAGATTGAAGAAAAACCACAGAAATAAAGGAAAATGAAATTTAGTTTAGTTCAATTAGCTTTATTTATTTTTATTATTGAAAATTGATAACCTAAAAAATGGAATTATTAGTTTCGGAATAGAAATTTAATTTATAACGAGAAATTAAAAAAATAATAAATTTCTCCAAAAATTTAAAATTAATCCCAATAAACGTTAATTTGCGGGAAATCATTAGTAATAGAAAAATGATAAATTTACATTCCAAAAAAACGACCAAACTGCCATAATAGTTGAATCACTTGTAGTAAATACTTTGTGAAATCGCTCATAAAAATGATCTAAATAAATGTTTAACAATTTTATTTGATTTAAGTTTCCTAGCTGATGATATAGTGAAGAGAAGCTTCACTAATAAAAGAGCTCGATCATACAGGGTCCGCCAAAAGTCTTGGCACTGTTTTTAACTTGCCATATTTTTTTTTTACTTTGGGTATTATACACAGTTTTTATTATCCTTCTGTAGCTAAACGACAAGCCATGGTCATGGAATGGGAAAAAATTTCCATCCAGGAGCTGCGTGCTTTTTTCTGAAATTTTTACGAGCGTATGCGTCTCTGTATTCGCGTTAAAGGCGGGAACTTTGAAACCAATAGATTATTCTTGTTCTCTATTAAATTCTATCAAATGGACTTAGTTATTTTCCTCTATCTCAGTTGCGAATAAAGTTATGATCAAAAAGGAGTGTGCCAAGACTTTTGGCGGACCCTGTAAAGTTTTTTGTTTGGGAAAGGATAAGTAAAATTCTTTCAAAGGGAACAAGAAAATTTTAAATAATAATCTTTAAATTAAATAAAAATAAAACAAAAAACTTTAATAATCTTCAAATTCTTCAAATGATAAAAAAAAATAATTAAAAACTTGATTCAAAAAAATATCATTTTGCGGCTCTGATGGTCAAGAAATGGCAATGGAAAAACTTCTAATCCAAAGTTCCAGGCACGAATAATAATAAATGAATTTATTGAAAAAATTTTGAAAGAAATATATCTAAAAATAGTAATCCATTCTTCAAACAATAGGCAATAAATGCAACTCTTCCTATTTTGCTATTCTTGAAATACAATAGCTGTTGCGGAATATAATGAATTTTTTCGTAATAAGGCTCGAAATTTAATGAACAAAACCGAGGCTAAAAGCAATTATTAAATAAATGTTATATTAATAAATTAAATTCAATTATAATTAACAAAAAAAAATGCCGAATATTTATAAAAATTAAATACATTTTATGCGCAAAGAAATGCTTTTAAAGGTTGCTCATCTTGAAATCATTCACGTAATAATAGATAATAAAAAAAACAAAATTTTCCTATTATTTTACATTTTTATGACATTTTTTAGCAGTAAAAATTTAGAAAAATAAATAAAATAATTTGAGAGTTAACGAAAAAAAAAGTTGATTTTACAAAGTAATAAATATTTGCAAAATTGAGAAATTTTATGCATATTAAAGCAGTAATTAACATAATTATAAAAACAAGTGAAAATTATAATGAAATCACAATGTGATCTTTTCTCAATTCATGACTTTACGAAGCAAAAATTAATATAAAAGAAAATAATAAACAAAAGGGTTAATTAATGGTACACGGAAACGGTTTCCAAGTCAATTTCGGCCTCTGTTTTTAGGCCCCGGGATTCAAAACAAAAAGCCGGGCCGAAACCGACCTCAGCCCTAATTAGTATTAGTCAAATTTTATGCAAACCCCTTCCTTCTACCGCTTAAATTCATATAAATAAAATCTATATGACAAAACCAATGCTTATAATTTACTTGGAAATAATTAAAAGCAGGGTTCCCATCGGCCGAACTAGATTTCAAAGTACAGCCAACGCGATGTCAAAGGACATAAGGGGAAGAATTTGCGAATTCAAAGGACACTTCAAAAATTTTATTTTATGCAATAAAAATGGTTTTATTCACCAAGCGCGGGGGGGGGTGCGGAGGCGGTGCCGATAGGCGCCGCCAGGAAATTTTTTGACAATTTGGGTTATTTTAGTAACAGATTTTGCACAAAAAATAGTTGAATTAGAGTAAAATATGAGAAAATCTAAGGTAAAAGTGGTCCGGTGGTGCCGATAGGCGCCGCCGGGAAATTTCTTTGACAATTTGGGTCAGATCTGCTAATGGATTTTGGCCTAAAAATGAACATTTTTTACATTTTTTGGGCAAAATTCCGTTTTCAAAGGACATCTTTGAAATAAAGGACTCTTCAAATTTTCAAAGGATGAAAGCCGAAAATAAAGGATGTCCTTTGAAATAAAGGACGAATGGGAACCCTGATTAAAAGGTAATATTAATATCTATAAAATTCTTATAAAAATAAGTAAACAAAATCAATGATTTGGTACTACACAAATTCGTAATTTTATTATAATATATGCTGCAATATTAAAAAAAGGTATAAAATTAACAAACCAACGTTTAGGTATTTGATAAACTTTGGAAAAAAAATAACTGAAATATAAGAAAAATTATGAAATTAGATTCAAGAATTAAACCAAAATAAAATAAAAGAAAATTTATTTATATTTTTGGCAATATATTACAAATTCTTATGAAAACTATTGTTATATATTTTTTGTTTGGGTTTTATGCAAAACAAAATATACATTAATAATACCAAAAAAACTAGATAAATATTCAAATCAAAAATAATATAAGGATGTGAAAATAATAATTTTAAAGAGAATAAATTTTAGAAAAGAAAAAATAAATTTTATAATTTTGGACAAAAACCCAAAATTTGAAACATTGTTTGGAATTAATTATAAATTTAAATTTCTCTAAACCCAATTAATTTTGCAATTTTGGGACAAATAATAAATCGAAAACCCCCCTAGAAGGGTAAAGATCTGTATTGTTTGGAAAATTAATTCATTAATTAATAAATAATATTTCATTAAAAACTTTAACAATTGAAATGGCAATGGATTTTGATTAAAATAATAAAAACGATATTCCTTTATGTATATTAAAATAATAAAGACAACAAGAAAAGACTTCTTTACATTACTATTACTGTAAATACTCGTCCTCAAATTTTTTAAAGAAAAAAACCAATAAACATTTGAGTGAGATTTCATTTAATTTCCTGTTAATTATGAGAGGATACTCGAAAAAATCGAAATATAAAAATTTAGAAAAACCACTTTAAATAATCAACTCCACCAGGAGGAGGAGTTGAACTTGAATTCACGGCATTAAACAGTAAATTTTCTTTAAGAAAATTAAAATAAGTAAAAAAAAAGCGTTGTAAAAACCAATATTTAAAAATAAATTCAACATTGATTGAATTACAATAATAGCAAAACAAATAGAAACGAAATTATTTCTATCCGAATGACTGAAAATTTATAAATTAATATAAATGAGTTAATTGGATAGGGAATGAAATTTATAAATTGATATAAATACTTAATTGAATTTCCTAGCGAATGAAAAAAAAACCGAGATCTGGTCAAGAATATAAATAAAATTAAACAGATTTTTGACAAAAAAACCGAATTTGAACAATATTAAAAAAACATAAAGCTACATAAAAGCTTAAAGTTTTTTTGTAATTTTCATTATTATTAATTAATTAAAATATACCAAAAGAATGACTTTTATTGGAAATGATCGAAATTTTATTCTTTATTTCAATAACATTGAAAAAATCAAAATAAATCCAAATTTATTATATTAAAAAATTAAGACCATTAATATCTATATATTATGTTTTTTAATCATACTCTGTCAAACCCTTTCTTTTAAAATAATTTAATTAAAAGATTTTCGTCACAACGGACAAAGACAAGGTGTCATGAATTTAATTAAAAACTTTAACTATAGTAACAAAATTACCTAATGAAAATTCAAAATATAGATAATGCACTTTCTCAAGAAATTGATGTTTTTCTTAAAAATTTTGAATTTAAAATTTTAAACTGGAAGCATGAAATTGATTAATGGATGAAGAAATATAATCCTATATTTTGGGTTTTCAACTTTTTTTTTATCATTAAATATTTAAAAAAAGAACATAGGAATAAATGAATTTAACTTTCTTACAAGCATCAAAGAAAAAATTCAAAAAATGTTAGATATTCAAAGAAAAGGTCAAACGAAGACACCAGCATTTACCTTACCCACTAAAATGAAATTTATTATAAAAATAAAAAAAAACTAAAAAAATTGCATAACTTCAAATTCAAAAATGTGATGCTTATTTTTCTCATTTAACTACTGTCGCGAAAATAAAGTTATATAATTCTATGAATTTTGGTCCATATAAATCCATTTAATTGGGTGACCTTCGAAAATAAATCTATAAAAATTTATAAATTAAGAAAAGGATTAAATTTAATAATTAAATTTAAACTTTATTATGTAAAACAATAAATTTTCGCTTAATATAATTGCTAAAAAATTAAATTTTAAATAGCATTCCTTAAACAAAGAAATTTCATTTTTTTTTCTTAAGAGACCCTGCCCCAAAAATAATAAATTTTTTGTTTTTAAAAAAATTGAAGATTTTGGTGTGACATATTAACAAATTGACCATAATAAAATAGTCAATTTTGAGGATTTACTTTATTTATAATCTCTGCTTTTTTTCAACGCGATTTTTGATGTCTTTTTTCGGTGCTTGCGCGTTTTATAAAAACCGCCACCAAGTCGCGTTTTATAAATCCGCCATTTTTACTGATTTTTCTTATAAATCTTATCATAACTTTTCTCACAAGCAACCAAATTAAACAATCTTGGTATTATAAGATAGCTCTTGGATTACTCTATTAGCTGGTTAAAATTCAAAAAATTTCGTTAACTTTTTCAAGAGTCATGGTAATTTTTTCTACTTTTTTAGCTCCAATTTTTTTTTAAGTTAACGAAATTTTTTGAATTTAACCAGCTAATAAAGCAATACAAATGCTAACGTACAATACCAAGATTGTTTAATTTGGTTGCTTCTGAGAAAAGTTATGATAAGATTTATACGAAAAATCAGTAAAAATGGCGGATTTATAAAACGCGACTGGGTGGCGGTTTTTATAAAACGCGACAGCACGTCTTTTTTTCTGTTCATCTTAATAATTTTATAAAATTTTTAATTCCATTTAAATTATTAAATTAATTTGCTATCAAAAATTTGCTTCAGCAGTAGCTTCTTTTGTTTTAATTGCTCAAAAAGGAAGGTTCGCAGGTATCCGTTGGGGTTCGGAATGAAACTTGGGAGCAAGGGTTTCTTTGGCAAAACTCAAAAACCCGGCAAATGAGTTCACAAAATCAACAAAATTTTTCAAAAATAAAGGCAAAAAATAAGGCAATTCTTCCGTGTATAAAATAAGTCAAAAACATTTAAATAACATATTTGAAAAAAATCTTCGACTTTTTTTCGGTTTTGACTTTTTATTCTTTTTTCTTTGTAAAAATCAATGGAAAAAACTATTATAAATTAATAGTCCCATAAATTGTGTATTTGATTTAAAACTTGTTTTCCTCGATTGAGAGGATTCTCTATAAATATTGGGCATTTTAATTAGGTTTTCTTAACTATTAAGAATGATTTATTGAAAATTAATAGGAAACCAAAAGTAATAAAAAGTCCAATGAATTCTAATCCAAGTTCAGATAGAGCGGGTTTACCAATATTACAAAATGTATTAAGAATCATGCATGTTTCATAGGCACCTACCTACCTATCATATTTTCCATTGTTCAAAGTTATGTATTATTTATGTTTTTTATTTAAATTATATTCAAAACTTCAATACTTTTTAAATCGTTTAAATTAATAATCAAATAATTATTCTTTTTTTTTTTGATATAAATTTTTTAATTAACTTAGATTATGCGAGAAAATTAGCTCCATGCGACCTTATTTTTTGTGTATTTTAATAAAAATCTGTTATGATTAAGGTATTATTTCATCGGTTTAATTTTAAACAAAATCAGTGAATTAGATAACCTGCAGCAAAAAAAGATAAAAATAGATTCTAAAAATATTTAAATATATTTCATTAATTAAAATCTCAAAGAAATATTGCCTTTTTATTTTTTATTTTGAAAAATTTATTAAGTAAATATACCATTCATTTTTAAATAAAGCGCTCCAAATTTTCTTTTCGTGCCATATGAATGTGTTTTCCTTGTGAATTAAATTCAGTGTTTTTAATTTTTTTATTAAATCAGTACATTTAATTTATAAAATTAATGAGATTAAAATTTAAAAAACTATATTCTTAATTGTTTAAGAATATTTAAGAAATATGAAAGGTTAAAGAAGGGGACAGAGAATGTTTGTTAATGTAAACAAAAACAAACAAAAGTTTCTCAGTCCTTCCCCTTTTTATTATGAAAATTATTTTTTAATAATTAATATTTGTTCCTATTCCAGATAATAGTGCGTCAAAAAAAAAAAAATTGTTTAAATTTCCACCTCATCAAATCCATAAGTATGCCTTTATTACAGTTTTTTTAATAAAAAATTGATGATAAAAATAATTAATGAAATATGCTTTTGTTACAGTTTAAGTGTATCTTTTTGGGTTGTCGTTCACAAAGAAAGGATCATAAAAAAATAAAAAATTAGCCTTAAAATAATTTTGTAGAATTAGTAATAAAACAATTAGCAATTAATTTGGTTCCGTTAATTTAGTAAAGTGAGAAAAAGAAAGAGGACAGTGATAGAGAATAAGAGAGAGAAAATAATAGAGAGAATAAGATAGAGATCAGGAAAAAGAGAAAGAAATAGTAGTGAAAGAGAGAAAGAACGAGGTATAGAGAAAGAAAAAGAAAAAAAGAAAAGAGGAAGGTAGAAAGAGGAGTAATAGAGAAAGAGACAAAGACAGATATATTTAGAGGGAGAGAGAGAGAAATAGCAACGAGGAAGAAGGAAAAACCAAGAGAGGGAGAAGGTGAGTGATTAAAAAATAGCAATGATTAAGAAGAAATAGGACGAGAGAAGGGAAAAAGGTATAATGAAGAGAGAGGAGGAGAGAATGTTAAGAACGAGAGAATGAGAGTGCTAATTTATAAGAGAGACGAAGGCTGAGTGAGAGAACGAGACTTAGAGGTTGAGAGAGAAAAATAGATGAAAGAAGACAAAGGGAGAGAGAAAGGTATAGTGCTGGAGAGAGAATGGAGAGAGAAAATGAAAGAAATTTAAAGAGAGAGTGAGAGAGAAGGAGAGAGAGAGAGGGAAGCAAAGAGTGAGGAGGGGGGGGGGGATGGGAGAGGAAGAAAAGGAGAATACAAAGGAGAAAAAGAAAGGAGACAAATAAATAACAAGATAGAGAAAAAAGAGAGAGAGAAGGGCAAGGGGGAAAGAGGGAGATAAGGCAAAAAGAGATAACAAGAGAAAAAGACAGGGATAGAGAGAGATGATGAGAAATAAAGGTAGGAAGAAAGAGAGGAACAAAGTGATAAAGAGAGCCAAAAAGAGAAGGAATAAAACGAGAAAGGTTAAAAGGATAAAGAGGGATAGAGCGAAATGGATAAAGAGAGATAGGGAGAAAGAAGTATAGAAAGGGAGAAAAGGAAACAAGATAAGGCAAAGAGTGTCGATTTAAACATAGAAAAAAATTAAGAAATTTATAAATTTAAAAGAAAAAATAAATAACAGTATTCGTTTCACAAAATTATTCTTTTTCACAAAAAAAACAGCAATTAAGATTGGCACCAATAAAGTTTCGGTTACTAAACCCCGAAGAATTTCATTGAAATTTATAAATATTAGAGAGCGGTTGGGCACCGCGAAGCGGTGCCCTGCCGCTCGTCTTAAATATACTATTTGAGTTTCCGTCACAAAAATTGTTCGTTTGAATTTACGCAAATAACATTACGCCAAATGAAAAAAAATATCCTTTTTTTCTTTTTCTCTTTCCTTGCCGATTCTCTCTTCCAGTCAACATTTGTTTTTTGTTTACCAATATTTTTCGGTGACTTTTTTGTTTATTATTCAAAAAAAAAGAATTGATCAGCGATAGATATTTTTAATAAACAAAAAGGTTTGATTAAGTAAATAAATATGAAAATTCTTTGATTTTATGTTATTTCTTTTGAAATAAATACTTCACCATTAAAAAAATATTTCAGATAATGGTGCGTCAAGAACGAAAAATTACCTTTGATGCCTAAGTGTTTTCTATTAGCCTTTATCAGAAAATTCCATTTAATGGTTGCTATCAACGATATTAAGAATAAAAAAATCGGTCGGGGTCACTTTGTCATGGCCATCTTGGCCATTTGATCTTGGTAAGCTCTATAAGCCTACATAATTTCAAAAAATTTGGTATACCTAATAATTAGTGTTAGGCACTGGACCGGACTCCGGCCGGATTTTTCCGGAATCCGGGTTTTTTGGGTCACCGGATTTTTCCGGATTAACCGAAATACCGCCGGAAAATTTTTGAAAATGAAATCCGGTTCCGGATCCGGCGTTTTCAAAATCGGATTTACGGATTTTTCCGGATCCGGCTGAAGGTGCCACATTGAAGAAAGATGTTGAGATTTAGTGGAAACACTACAAAATAATGATAATTTTCGAATTATTTATAGTTGTCGTGGTTTAGTTGGTTGTCCTTCCTGTCCCAAAAAAAACGATTGGGTTGGATACCACCAGAAAGCTATTCTTTTTTTTAACTCGAAGGATCTTCAAGAGGTCTATTAGTTCATCAGAACACCAAAAAAATTTCTGATCTTTTAAAAAGTAATAAACGAAAACTCATAAAGATTTTTTTGAAGCATTTCGTTAATAATTTGAAAATTTTTCCTTGTGGCGCCTAGCGGCACCACCGGCTTCCGCTTCTGTAAATTAAAAAATTAATGCTAATAAATTTTTCAGACGATGATTTTTACCCCAAATGATGATTTTAAAATTTTCATCTGCGAGTCATGATTAAACTGTACCCGGACACCCAAAGTTGGACTGTTTTGGCAAAGATATTTTCGCTATTCCCTCTTTAAACAGTGAAAATGAACCTGCTCCATCAAAAAAAAAAAAATCAATTTGGGCGGAATTTTCAAAAAACCCGGCCGGATCCGGATAGAGAGAAAGAAAACGAGATTGGGAGGGGAAAACGGAAAAAAAGAGAGAAAGCTAGAGAAAGAGATGGTGAGTGGGGGGGGGGGGGGGGGGGGGAAGAAAGACAGAAGAACACGCTAATGAAGGATATTATTAAAAATTAACTTAGCTAACTTATTTTTTCGTAATATATTATATTTTGATCACTAGAGATTCATTTTTAGTAGTCAATTATTTTTGATAATGAGAAGTTAGGCTTATTTTAATTTCAAATTTTTTATTCGAATCTTTAAAAAATCAGTATGTTTTTGCATTTAAGCAAATAATTAATAAAAATTGCGGATTTCCGAAACTTTAGTTAAAATTATCTTTAAAAATATTCAATTTTTTAGTCTGAATGATTCACTAGTTAAAAATTTTTAATTTTCGTCATAATATAAGGAAAACAACTTTAACTTCTGTTCAAATTAAATGATTACAATATTTATTATATTAATACTCAAGAAATCAGTCAAAATTGTGAAAAGATAAATAATAAACATTCAATGGATTAGGCGCCGAGCCGAAGTAGTGCTAATGAGTTAAACAATTTCTTTTGAAAAAATCAATACATTATTAAACATAAAAGGTGAACAACTTTAATATCTTGAAGACAGTAAAAAAAACATTTATAAATATTAAAAAAAAATCAACTTTTAAATAACAAAAACAAAAATAATTAAACCTTATAATTTTTTATAAAAAATTGCCATTTTGGATTAAAAAAAGTAATTCCTTTCGAAGCTCCATTCTAAAATTTGTCATACTATTGAATGTCGGAGTATAAAAGCATCATAAACCAAACCCGACCATTGATATTTCGGAATTGCCTTTTATTGTTATTTACATTATAATTTTTTTTTTGGGCTTGTTTTTAAAAAAATGCATATTTGTTTGCTATTTTTTAGGTAGAAGAAAAAATCTTTTCATTTTTTTAAATTATTTAATTTTAATGAAATATCCGTTTCTTCTTGAATTAAAATTATTTAGTTCACTTTCCCATTTTATGCCATCATATAATAAATTAAGTATTTTTTAATATTCAATCTCGATGGGGAACAAACCATAATAATTCGCTTTATTGTTTAGCTCTTTAAATATAAATTAAAATTTAATTTGAACTAATTTAAGTGCGTAAGATAGTGTTTTTGTGTTTTTTTCATTTCGGATTCAATATTTTGTAATTTAATGATTTTTTTTTTTTTTTTTGGTTTTAGCATAATATTAAATTCTAAGATTTACTAAAAAATATTTCAATTGATAGGGAAAAGTTTGGAAAATGTAAAATAATTTATTTTTATTGTTTTTTTTTATTGGGTTTCCTTTGTAATATATTTATAATCTTTCATTCAAATGTAAATATAATATTATTTTAAACTAACTTTAAATAAGCTCTCTGAATCAACTTCTCTATTTATTTTTCTTTAAAATTTTTTTAATCTAATCTTATTTTATTTTCCCGGTTTTGATTTACAAAATGAAAAAAATACAGCCCTATAGTTGTCCGCTTTTCAAGGAACATGTTGGGGTAAATTTTAATAGAAAATGATAATATTATTATTTTGTTACCAATTGGTGTTTAGTTTATCCTCCTGTTCAAAAAAAAAATTGATCGGCTTCAACACCACCACAATTATTTCTAACAAGACAATTGCCCATTTTATTATTTTTTTTTAATGGCGCCTATCGGCGACACCGGATCCGCTCACTCCATTCGCTTAAGATATCTTAAAAATTTATTCGTCAGCTAATTTTTTACTTCAAAATTTAATTTTTGTCTTATTTCAAGGAGCAGAAGAAATACCTAAGCAAATAAACAAAGTGAAAAATTTGTTGAAATTTATAATTTTTTTTCTGTTGTGTTTTTGGTGATGTCAAATGCTGTCATCCCACAATGAAAAATAGACCCCCTAAGGATAGGCTTTTATATTTTTTAAAAACACCCCATAATAAGTAGGGACGGATTAATAGTTGCAAAAAATCGCGAAATAGTTACTAAAATAGTTGCTAAAAAACTCCTAAAATCATTTTCTTTTTGACAGCTCGAAAAAATTACGCGTATATGCATTTTTTTTAGCTTTTTATGTTATCTTTAAAAAAGTTGTACGGGTTCCAAGATTTTTTTGGCGGGTTCGAGAATAAATGCATATTTTCCCATTATGCTTTTTCATACCAAATATTTCAGTAAGAATATTAAAGATTTACTTTAATTTGAAATTATTTTCGGTTTGGCATTAAATCAAACCCATTTTTAATTATGTTTTTTGTTATTTTAAATGTGATGGATGTGGTGTCCCATGCTGGAAACGTTTCGTAAATACGCCACTTTTACAGATTTTCGGAAAAAAACAGTTAATAAATTTTTCTTAAACATAACCAATTTAAACAAGTTAGAAATTATCCGCTAGTACTTGATTGGCTGGCTCTATATAAATTTTATTCGAATCAATGAAGAACTATCGGACTTTCAAATTGTTTAGTTGGGTTGCATTTAAAAAAAAAATTGTTTTTTTCAGATAATCTATTAAAAAATGCGGAATAAAAAACAGCGGTATTATGAGGTGATAGGACCTTTTAAAAAATGTCATTTTTATTAATTGTCCAAAAAAAAACTCATCGTTACTTTGCTCAAACGCAACCAGATTAACAGTGATTGAAAAGTTTTCAACATCCAATCACAAAATGACCTGATTTAAAATAAATGATTAATTCTATTTACAGATGGGATTTTAAAATGCGAACTTTTCTAAATTAAACAGGGCCATTCTTGAAAATCGGATTAATATTTTTGTTGTTTTATTTGATTTTTGTCATTAACTTTTATGTTACCGTCTAAGTTAAAGTCTTTTGTTTTTAATACAAAATAAATTTATCTTCGTTGAAACTTTTCTTTTTTAAGTTGTTTTATGCTAAGTCATGGAAAATAGCATATTTATTAAATAATAATTTTTTTCAATATTAGAATTTTTTGCATACAAATAAATACATTCATAATAATTAATTCTGTGATTCATTTCTGTTATGGCATGTATAGGATTTGAGTTATTCTGTCTTTTTTTAATATAGAAAAGTAATTGCAAATTTCATAAATCTTTTGTGCAGGTGCCCGATTGTAGAAAGGGTTGGTGCATATTCAGTAATTTAGTAACTATCTAATTCTATAGCCAAAAAATTGGTGTAAAAATGTCTTTTTTTTTTATTTTTCAAAAAGTGAATATTTCCAGTTTTTTCATTATAATTTGAACTCCTATGTTAAATTTACCAATATAAAAATTTAATTTTGTTCATAGGTTATTTTAGTAATGTTATTATAATAAAAATTCCATTTTTGTCATTTATGATCTGTATTTTATGTGTCTCTTCAATAAAGAATCATGATTTTAAGATGAAGATATGTTTGCTTTTTCTCGCATTTATTTTTATTTTTCCTTTAGATTTATTCAGAAGAACAAAGTAATTTTTTTATTAATTTAAAACGCGAAAATTGCAAAAAATGAATTATAAAAAAATAAGTTGATAGTTATTTTTCCTTCTATAATCTTTTATGGGCTTCTTTAATTTTTATATATTAATTTACAATACCATTTTCCTTTATAGGGCTTTTTTTGCTAGGTGCTTTTCATTAAGGTCCTTTTATTTTAAATTGGGTTTAAAAATGAATTTATTATGCATATACCTCTAAAGAAATAAAAACAATTGGAAATCTCTTTTTTAGGGGCTGCCGCCAAGTTCTTGATGTAATTCACCAAAATATTTCATTTGAAAAATTGTAAAAAAAAATTATTATTTCTGTTATTTTTTAAGGAAAAAAAATTATTATTTCTGTTATTTTTTTTTTAGCTTTTTGTGTTATTCTTGTTGTATCTTGTATATCGACCTAATTTATAATCCATCGAAATTACTTTTTGTATTATAATGAAAAAAAAAAATAATTAATTTTCAAATTCATTGAAATGAATTTATATTTAATAATTTGTTTAATTCTGGGATCCATGGGACATGAAATCTTTGATGGTTTTTTGGTTGAGTTTTAAAGTTAACTTGCATTAATCTTTAAATGTTTTTGATGCAAATAAATTTTATTATCTCGGAATAGTCAAGAGCATTAAATTCTTAAAATGAAAACAGAACCAAGCATACATTCGTTGTCTTTTTAGAAAATAAATATATTTTTTTAAACTTAGAATGAATAACATAAGCATGTATCAAAAAAAGGTTTAAACTTGTCCGAATTTATTATTTGCTTTTTCCAGTCAGCAAAAGATTATGGGTAATAAAATTGTATTTGATACTCTTGTTCAACCAAAAACTTTATACGAATAAAGATTTGTTTCAATTTTCTCATCTTATTTTGTATTTTAATTTTATTATTTCAAAATGCAATTTAAATAAGAATTTTATATCGTTTATTAAATCGTATTAATAATTATGAATGATGTATTTTTAATACATAGTAATGAAATATTTTGTCTTTTTAATCAGAAAAAATGAAAAATTATTGCGGCCTGATTAGAAATAAGAGAATCATTACAAATGAGTTGGGTTTGAGTGAAATTTCTTTAGTATCTTTTCATATTTTTTTTTTATTGGTTGGTTATTAATTTTAAAAAACCTAACTAAGAAGTTGGCTTTCAGGCTGGTATATTTTCGCTTTGTTTATGCTATTCTTCGATCTGTTAGAAATAAAATAATCTTGAAAATTTGAATTCATAAAATAATCATTTTTTATCAATAGCACCGAAATTAATTGTTTTTTTCCAAAATGTCCGGTATTTGATGTTAATTTTAGTTTATTCTAAGGTAGCAACCCCGACCCCGCCCCCGGCCCCGACCCCGACATTTTAGGCCGTTTTTCGGGGTTTTCTTTGACTCCGACCCCGACGCTTCCAACCCCGACAAACCCCGACCCCGACCTTCAACCCGAGTCGGGGTCGGGGTTTTTATACACCCCTAAGAATGGCACTTTTAATGAAAAATAATGAACAAAATATATCGAATTCATTGAACATTAAAGTCATATTTTGAGTATTTTTGGGCGAAAATTTTGGTTTTTGCCTGCCCTCAACTATATATAATACAAAAACAAAACGAAAAATTCACCCCTAAGACGGACCAAAAAATTATCAATAAGCTGAAAATTTTTCCCAAATATAAGATGAAAATTTTTCCGGTGGTGCCTATGGGCACCACCGTCCCTCCACCATTCATTAAGGATTTCTCAAAAAGTATCTTAAAAACCTCAACATTATTCTTTTTTGTGCAAAATTTTTCTCTAAAAACACTCAAATTTTCAAAAATTTTCCTGGCGGCGCCTATCGGCACCGCCGACCCTCACTTTTTCGAAATTCAAAATTTTATGTCTTATTTCAAAACCGAACATTTAAAAAAAATGTCGTTAGTAACAGATATGCTAAAAATATTTAAATGACATTTTTGTATTGTATATAATTGACCTTAAATTTTTTCACTCAGTCTCAAGGCGAAAAAAAAATATGAAAAACCCCGACCCCGACCCCGACCCCCGAAATTTGCCAACCCCGACCCCGAGTGATTTTGCTCACCCCGACCCCGACCCCGACGCTCAGCACCCCGACAAACCCCGACCCCGACGTCGGGGTTGCTACCCTCTATTATATGAATTTCATGATTACTTTTATGTTATTCCCCAATAATATTATTAATTATTTTAATGTAAAAAATAGTTTGATAATTTTTGAACACAAGTTACATGTTTTTCTTTATGCTCCTCACAGAGTTGCTCTGATTCCAGGTCTTCTTAAATCGCAGGTTCATAAATGTTTCAGTAACTTGGTGCCTTTTTTTGGAATTTTTGA
Source organism: Heterodera filipjevi (assembly GCA_039877585.1). Classification (NCBI taxonomy): domain Eukaryota; kingdom Metazoa; phylum Nematoda; class Chromadorea; order Rhabditida; family Heteroderidae; genus Heterodera; species Heterodera filipjevi. The sequence goes on along the minus strand of JBDPZO010000007.1, from coordinate 5,295,406 downwards.
AAAATTCATAAGAAATAAACTTAATTAAAAAATAGACATTAAAATTGACATCTTAAATTTGAAAAAGTATACCCCTATGATGGGTAATTTCTAGAAAAATTGGCCCCTTCAAACTCTATATATTTATCCAAAATTGATTCTCAAAAAAAAATATTTTCTAGTTTTTATTATTTTCTAAATCTTGATTTATTTCGCTGGTTTCTGTGATAGGAAAAGAAATGTTCAGAAAAAGCAAAAACTATTTGGGGTTAAATCTCTTTTCATTTTTTGGCCAAATTTTCAAATATTCACTGCGACGCTATCGGCATGAAGTGACTTAACGAAGCAACGCGATACACGAAACGAAACGACGAGTTTTGGAAAGCGTAATTAAACTTTAGCCACGTATTAAAAAAAACTCATATGATGGTATATAAATATTTTCAAAAGCCTCATTTGGGGTCAAAAATCCTTATCTTGAATATTTATTTATTCAAAGAGCAAAAAAAAAAAGTAGTAAAAATGTTGTCACTCTGCGATTTTTTAGGCTCTATTTATGAATTTTTTTTCATGTTTTAAGACATTTAAAGAGGCAAAGGTCGGCGGTACCTATAGTCCCAGACGGAGAATATTTTAAAATATGAGTGAATTATATAACAGATTTTGTACGAAAATGCCTAAGTTCGTGGATTCCTTATATAAATTTTGATGAAAATTAAGCAAATAAAATTAATGCAAAAATAAATTTTTAAATCGGCGATAAAAAAGTTAAATTCATGCTCAAAGTCATAAATAAATAAAATAATTTATTTAAAATAATATTTTGAAATATAAAGACAAAAATACGCAGAGTAATACATGCGTGATAAAAAGAGAACCCATTAGTAATGAAGAAAAAAATAGAATTATAAATAAAAAATAAAAGAGTTAATATTAACGAATAAACAAAGAGAAATATTAAGTCCAAGATAAAAAAAAAACAAATTATAACCAAAGCATAATTCGAAGTCAATTAATAAAAAAGCTAGGGCTTTTTTCCTTAATCATTTTTAATAAAATTTAATAATATATTTTAAATAAAAATAGAATGATAAAGAATAATACTTAGAATACAAAAAAAAAATTTATGGAGTTTTTCAGGTTTTACGCAAATCTAAGCTCTCACAGAATATTCCGGAAGTTACCTGAAACCCGATCGTGACTTACCTTAATTCATGCCCTAATAAACAAAATGAATACCAGATAAACCCCAAAAATGTTATACGAACAAAATGTATAAAATTTTAATATAAAATTTATTATTAAATAAATAAATTAAATAAATAGACAATAAACTGCACTATGTTTATTATATAAAAAAAAAAAACTCTTAAGGCAAACAATAAATAAATAAATAAAGACAATAATTAATGCATTAGAAAAAAAAATTGAATTTTATAAATATTATTGTTAATCGGGAAACAATATGCCGAATATATCTATAAATATTTCTCATTGACCAATCGAGCTTAAGTTTTTACCACAATACCTTTCCCATATATATTACGATAAAAATTGGAAAGAATAGAAGAAAAATTTTTTATTGATTGTCCCCCGAAAATTATAAATTTAAAAGGGGGGGAAGCGGTGTTAGATTGCTCTTTGGTTATTATATGTCCTGATATTTAAATAAAAAATAAAAGAAATGCCAACGAAGGGAAAAAAATTAAAAAAAAAAGAAATGATTGCTAATTTGACAGAACAGATGACCAAAGAACTCGTAGACCTCAAAAATGGCATGCGAATATAAATAAAAACCAAAGCATAAATATACGTGAAAATATAAAAAGCATAAAAATTTTACTTTTAGTTATATAATAAAACTAACCCACTGTAAAAAGTAAAATAAGAGTCCATTATCTTAAAAAAGCAAAAATAATAATGAAAAATAAAGATTAAAGTTAAAATTAAGAATTTAAAGAAAATATAACACTTTTCTCAAGTACCTTAAAAAATTCTTTTGACATACTGTTTGAAAAAACAGCACCGTTTGAAGAAAGTTATAAAATTTTCTTTGGCCTTTTTTTTCAACGGCTTGGGAACCCATGGCAATTCAACCACGAGTAGATTTTACGAATGAATACAATTTAGAAAGTTATATCTTCATAATGTCAGCAGCTTTTTTGGAAAATAGCAAAAAAAATTGCGAAACCATTCTAATAAATAATTGAATTCCTATAATTACGATTTATTTAAAAAAAATTGATTAGACCAGTTGTGGACCGACACTTGAGACCCGACATTTGAGGATTTAAAAAATTCAAAGAGAAAACCATCCCTATAAATATTTTTTTATCCTCACAATAACGATATAATCTTTTCCAAATGCCAATTTGATCAAAAACTAAAAGTCGGGTCCGCAAATGTCGGGGCCTTAAGTGCCGGGGTCCTCAAAGGTCAAATCCTCAAAGTCGCGACACGCCCTGAATATTGAAGATTCTTATTTCGCATTTCTAAAGTAGAAGATTTTTAAACTCTATATGAACATTTCAACCTCTAAAAATTTAAAATATATATATTATATTAAAAATTAAAGTATATATTATATAGTATTTAAATAACGAAAGAGTTTCCTTAAATTGCAATTTAATTTCATTATAATAAAAAAAAATTAAAACTAAATAAACTTCGAACTGGAAAATAGTAAAATGAACATCATCAAAACAAAACGACAAATATTTAAAGGAAATTAGGCCAATAAAATAGAATAATTTAAAAAAATTTTAATCAAGTTTTTGCTATATTTTATTAAACGATAAAGTAAAAATAAAACAATAAAGTACGAGAAAGTTTAGTAAATATACAAAATTCTCTTCAAAGTATAAAACAAAATAAGGTTAAAATTACCAATAAAGTTTCAAATCTTTCAACTTATTTTGCAAGATTAAAAAAATAATAATTAAAGATTTAATAAAAAAAGAAAAATGGCACCATAAAAAGAAGAATAAAAAATTTGATATTTTTAATATTCTATTTTTAAGTGAAATTAATTTAAAATAAAAAATATATTTTAAAGCGAGAAAAGCCAATTGTGGGTTAATACTTGTTTTAAAAAAATCTTTAAAAAACCATTAAAAAAAAAATTATTTAAGAAAAAACCAAAGAATTTGAAAAAAATTCAAATCTAAAGTGATAATTTAAATATGTACAAAAAAATAGCTCCAAAAATAAAGCACTAGACCTCCAAAATTTCAATGTAATTGTCTAAAGAACACAAATATTTTATTAATTATGCCATGCCAAAACTAAAATGGCATAAACAACAGCTATTTATTAATTACAAATGCCCAAACTATAATTAAATTTATTTGTACAAAAAACTCCATAATTTTTGCCATTTAAATAAACTTCGTCACTTCTTAGTAAAAATTCATCAGGGAAAATTAAAAAAATGCCGCTTATAAAGTAACAATTTGTATCAAATAAAAGTAACCAATAATTGTGCGTAATTGTCATATGAATTATAAAACGCATCGAGAACCAGCACAAACAGTGCCGCCAGCCTACGCCTACATGATATAAGCACTTCGGTTATAATAAATTTTAGCAAATTGATTTTTTGACAAAATATGTTTAACCTAAAATAAATGTAAAGCGAAGATTTTTATATGTCAACGTAGCTGCAAAAATTCACTAATTAGAAATAAAGAACTTTTCAAAATTTACTATATAAATTAATGTAAAACTAAATGAATGCAAACTTCAATTATATAAAAAAAAATAAAAACTAAGTTTAATTTGCTTTAAGTCATGCAGTATTAGGCATAAATAAACAAAAATAAGAATGAAAAAGAAACAAAAAATACAAGAGCAGCATTCCATCAATGTGAAGAGCAAGAAGTGAAACATTTTCTCTAAAATATATCAAAATTCGCTAAAATTACTTTATTGTGCTAGTCTGTTACTAAAATATTGCCCAAATTTTTAAAATTTTGCACGGCGGCGCCTAATGGCACCGCCGGCCATCCACACAATTTATTTTTAACAATTTGTGTATTTTTTTAACTATTTTGTTTAATGATACGGTGCATATTTTTTGTAGCTATCATGTTCTGCGAAATTTATTAGTAGCTTTCTTGGACCTATAATTTTTAGAAACTTTTTTATTCAATTTTAATACAAAAAGGTGTGTTTCGGCTCAACCTGGCAACGAGAGTTCTGTCCACAAATGTCCGATTCTATAAATGAAATATATTCACATATATTTTTTTTTGTATAAACGGTTTTTTTAATTGGTTGTTATCTGCTAGTAAAAGCTGTTTTATACAAATAATACTATAATTGTTATATTTTTAAATTGAATTAATAAAAATAAATCTTTCATAACTAAAAATTTGTTTAAGAATAATTACAAAAAATGAATAAATGAAATTATTGGGTTCTGCGCTCTAATTTAAAGTGCATCTTGTAAATAAAGTACGTTTCAAAATTCCAAAACAGAAAGTCGAAAAAGTACTGACTGTACATTGAAAACGAATTCTTACCCTGAGATTTGTTAATATTGGGCAAAATGTAGTTGAAAATCTTGCCCGTTAAATTGATAAATGTCAAAAAATAATAGAGCACAGAAAAATGATGAAAAAATTACATGAAAACATTAAAAAGACAATATAACTTAACTAAAACATGATATAATTTAGGCGTACTTGCTTCAAAATAATCAATCAAATATTTTTATAAATTAATATTATTATGTGGAAACAATTTCACAATGAATTAGAATACAAAAATCAAATTAAATTTTAAAAATACAATATTCCTAATTCAAAGCCGCGGATTTTCGTTTTCCGAAAATGAAAATAAATTTTTTATAAAATTATTAGTCACTACTATAAAAAAAGGAAATTTATATGATTAAAATTCTTAAAAAGACAAATAGATAGTCCAATAAACTTTTGTGCGTCCAATAGATTTTTATGCGCCCAAGCTGAATTTAAGAAAGTGTATATTTATCTTACATTTAAATTAATTATTAATTAGCAGATAAAAAATTTTTATGAATAAATTAGTTAGTGACCATATTGCAGATATAAAAGGCAAAAGACACACAAATAAACAAATTCGCAAAAGCAACAACAACTATTAGACAACTGACACACAATATCCTGAGAGAATTTATTAATAAATTTACCTAGGGGTTTAATTTTTATATTATAAACAGTTAATTGTTTGAAAAAAATATATTTTTTTCAATATTTATTTTGTGCTTATAACCATAAAATTTAATTAAAAAATACCTAATAAAAATAAAAAGCTATTAAAATTAAGTTTTGAAATAAACAAGCGTTTTTTATGCATACACTATATACCAGGGGTCGCATTTGTCCTTATTTCAAAAATTTTTCAATGCGACCCCTGCTATATACCATATTTGGTCAAAAGGGCGAGATTTAACTATTAAAGCATTGTAACAAAAAAAAACTTTTTTTTTTTTTTAAATTGATGAAAGAAAAATTTTAAAAAATATTTGATAAGGTTTTTAAATAAAAAAAAATAAAAATAAAATTTATGGGAAAAATATAATATTTATTCGAAAATAAGACGAGACTGATCATCACTTACGAAATGAATTTTTTGAATAACTTTCTTATTTGAGCTGCAACGCATTCTAAAAATCACGCGAATTTAGAATAAAAGCACAAAGTGTTTAGAATATTAGTACGTCAAATAAATTTTTAAATCAAAGAATCAATAGAAACAAAAAATGTATAAATAGTAGTGTAGGCACCCGGTTGGGATCCAGACGGATTTTTCGGGACCCCAATCCGGAATCCTGGGTTTTTAGGCCTCACCGGATTTTTCCGGATTTTCTGAAAAATCCCAGGTAAATTTTTGAAAATAAAATCTGGTTCCGGATCCGGCGTTTTTAAACTCGGATTTTCGGATTTTTCAAGATCCGGCTGAAGGTGACACTTTGAAGAAAGTTGTTGAGATTTAGTGAATAACACCAAAAAATAATGTTTTTTGAATATTTATGGTTTAATCGTGGTTTAGTTGGCTGTCCTCCCTGTCCAAAAAAAACTGATTGGGTTGGATACAACCGGAAAGCAATTCTTTTTTTTTTAATTCTGAAATTTTGATATCACTCGAAAGAACTTCAAGGTATATTAGTTCTTTAAAAAATCAAAAAAAAAAAACACTTATATATTTAAAAAAGTTATAACCCAAAACTCACAATGACTTTTTTGCAGGATTTCGACTAAAAAGGACCATTTTTAGTGAAAATCTGTTAATAAATCGACCATAAATTTTCAAAATTTCTCCCGGTGCGCCTATCGGCACCACAGGACGGACCACCATTTGTAATATTCGTTTAAAATTTAATGCAGTTTTTTATGAATAAATAGAAATAGATTGGTTGTTTTTGTTTCACTTTTGTTACATATTTGTTTTTTTTAATTATTAATTTTTTATCAATATTTTTTTGTTTTTAATTTTTTGTGGAAGCACGGTCTGTATCGTACCTATTTACTTAAAACTGCAAATTAAGAATTCAACCATTAATTATTAAAAAATAACTTAAAAATGATATCGAAATATAGCAACGACATTTAAAAAACATCAAATTAAGAATCAGATTATATTTGGGCAAATAAATTACCATTAATATAAATACCAAATAAAGCGAAAAAACTTTTAAGCATAAAATCGTATTAAAACAAAATAAAATGATAAAAAAATAATATTTATTCTAAAGAAAAAATAAAATGTAAATTATGCCCTTAATTTGGTCATACAGGAGATTTGTTTCTTTAAAATTTACATTTTATAATCAAAAATTTTCAAATATCCCCCAAAAAACAAAATTTCCCGTGGCACCTATCGGCGCCGCGGAACCCCAATTAGCTTAGGTTTCTCAAAATCTATCAAAAAATTCTAATTCTCAAAATACAATCAAATTTTTAAGTTTTTTCCCGGCATAGAATATTTCTAATTTTGCGATAAGTAATACAAAAGATTAAAATACCCAACAAATTTAGTTCAAGCCAATGTCATCACTTCATATAAAAAGTCAATAGGGAATTTGAAAGATTTTGGTAACAAATCTTGCACCAAAAAAAATTATAAAAAAAATAAAAGGATCCACTAATGAGGCCGTTATGAAAACTTGTCAAGTGGATAACAATTTTTGCATCAAAGTTTGATTAAATGTAAGAAATAAACAAATAAAAAAAGAATAATATGTAAATTAATTAAAATAAAAGAAATAATATATTGAAAAGATAAGCTAAAGACTTTAAGAAAAACGAATAAAATAAATTTGAATTCTATAAAAAAAAAAAATTCAAATAATAACACCCAGGATAGATGAATTGTATGTATGATAAGGAGGTCTTTTGGAAAGCCTTCGATCAAGAAAAACATTAATATATTATTCAAAAACAGAAACTTCATTTATTCTTGAAATAATCTATTACCTCAAAAGAATTTTATAGACATAAAACTTAAAATTTTACAATTGATTAAAATTAGAAATAATAAAATTTAACTAATTAAATTGGAAAAAAATATATTAAAAAAAATAAAATGAATCTAAAGATAAATAATTGTTGGTTTGGTCTATGAAATTTTATTATTTCAATAAAAAATTAAGATACGGGCATAGTCGATTTACTATTGTAAATTTTAGGCTTTTTTGGTGCAGGCGCCAAAAATGATCAGAAAAAACCCTGAACAAAAAATTTCGAGTTACGCCTTCTAAATTTATAGATTTTTCGGAACTTTGGCCACTTTTTTCTGCTAATTTTTGGCGCCGGCACCAAAAAAGCCTAAAATTTACAATAGTAAATCGACTATACTCTACCCGATAATAATGGTTTTAAAGTGATTTCAATATTTACAGTTCGCGATGTTCCCTTGTGAGTAATTTTACTCATTTTGTGGGTTTTTGTAGGTTCGATGAGTAATGAGTATTTGATGTTTTTGTGCTCTTTTGAGTAATCTGAGAACCAAACCAAAGTTTCCAGTGAGGTATTTTAATTTTTTTAAATTAAAATCCTGAAAAATCCGTTACAAAAATACACACTTTTCAAAATTTTCCACTGCGGCGTCTAACGGCACCGCCGTCCTCCGCCTCTTCAAATTTTTGAACTATTTAAAAAAACTTACAAAAAAAAGAGTTAAAATTATAATGATGTCATCCATTTTATTTAATTCAAAGTCCCAGAGCCTAATTCGATTACAGAAGGCCTTTTTTACTGACTTTTTACACTTGATTACTTCTTACGATTTTTACAGCCTTGAAATCAATTGGTCTTTTTTTGAATTTTTTATTGTCTAAAATAGAGTACATATATTTATCTTTTTAATACTAGATTTTCGTAATTTTAACTTGTTTTTATAATTTAGTTTCAAATTCTGAAATTCTGCTTTTACCTGTATTTTTTATAAAAATTTGCAATGATTAAATTTACTTTGGTAAAATAATGTTTTGATTTGTTCAACGTTTTATTTTCTTTTAACTCTGATTGATTCATGTCTCACTTTCTCGCCAGTCCCCGGCTTTTTTATTTTAATTTTAATGTAAATTATATAATTTCTTAATGCCGATTTCGTTTTCTTTAATCCTTATTTCTTGGCGTAATTTGTTTTTTGCAGCAGCTTGATAATTTTGTTTGAATTCTTATTTAATTGCTAAGTTATGTAACACTATCGAATTATTGCTGTTCATTGTAAAAATTTAAAAATTTGTACCCCAACGGAATGCTAAATAACCCATAATGTCGCAGTATTTCTCATTTAATATTTATTTATTTTATTTCTTTATTATGGGTAAACATAATTATGCTTTTATAAAAAAAGTAATCATTATTAATAATTGATATGTTTCTCTAATTTTTAAGGATCATTTCTCTTAATTATTTTTAATTATATTATTTACTTATTTTATTTAATTAAAAATTTTTATCGGCATGAGCTTTTGTTGTTCTAATAACTAATAATATAAAAATTTTTATTTAAAGACATGAAATATTTCTCGAGTTATATTTAATATAAAAATTGGCTTTATTTTATATATGTATTGTTTTGTTTATATATTTTGATGTCTGTGAGTAGGCTTGGTCATTTTTTTTGGGGATACTTTTGCACTATAAATTAGATAAAGGAATCAATGGCACAAAATAAACATACATTAAACAAATGGCATAAAAAGATCAGAGTTAGACAAATAGCATAAAAATAATAACAGTAAAATAAATGTCATAAAAATAACAGAATTAGACAAATGACACCAAAATGATCAATTAGACAAATGAACAAATGAGAGATTGGAAATATTAAATATTTAAAATTTAATACAAAATTATAATTCAATGGATTGAAAAGTTAAAGGAGTTTAAAAATGTCAGAATAGAAAAAAAGCTAAAGAATGAACTCTCTAAATTAACATATAATAAAGGGTATTTTAATGTTTTAAAAAAAAAAATCAGTAAAAATTGTATTTTTTTTATAACTATTATTATTAAGAAGCCCAAGATGCGATTAAGCAAAGATCTCATGCGACAAGATTAATCGCACAAACGGAGGAGAGCAATAGAGGAAAATTTGAAATAAAAACTACATACTAATGTAAGAAAATAGAAAAATATATTTATAATATTTGTTTGGTATGATATATATCAATATCAGGGACATGTGCCTTATAATAGCAAACTTCCGGACGCCTAGCAAGAGTTTAGTAGACAAATTAAGTTCAGCAAAATCTTGTTTATCTTAAAAATATTATTTTATAATGCTTAAAAAAAAATTTTGAAAATAAGTTTTCGTTTTTAAAAAATGTTTTTTTTTTCAAATCTTATTATGTATGACCTGAAATGACGAAAATTATGGAACATCTGCTTTTTGCCTATCTTTATCATAACTTTTCTGAAACATAACAAATACTTATAGATTTTGCTTTAAATAGATATATAAGGGCTTTTTCAAGAACAATTAGTTTAGTTTATTCTGCAAATTTGCATGGCATAAATTTTAATTGTTTTATGAATATAACAAAAGTTACTTCACCAATTATTTTAAAAGGACAAAAAGGAATAATGTAAATTGTAAATAAAGAAAAAATTTTTTTAAGCAATTTTAAATCAAAAAAACAAAATAAATTCTAATATTTTCAACCAATTGCCGTACACACATACTATACACCAAGACCCTTAAAATATAATATTGTTTTAAGTGATGATAATAATATATTTGGCTATATTAATTCTAATACAAAAACATACCGAAATGCAATATATTCTCTTTAAAAAAATTAATAAGTAAAGTAAATAAATATCTTTGAAATAAGTTCATTTAAAGCAAATTAAACCCATTTAATATAATATAATTAAAATATTTGTATGCCTATTCAATGGCATTCCATGTATGCCATCACGGCTTTAAATTTCATACTTCTCATTCGCAAATCGTAAAAGATTCAATGTCTGTTCCAAAGGGATACAGATTGTTTGGGGGCCCGTTTACAAAAATTCAGACTTTTTGCGTTTTTGTGTTGTAACTTTTTTGTTTAATTCTTAATCGCTTAACAACCATTATTATTATCTTCTAAACATATAGAGCTTTCGAATAAAAGTAATGACGTCTTAAACAAGTCTCGTACCAAAACGGCCAGACTCAAATGACCCCCACCGCGGCAACAGGGATGGGGCCGATCTCTGAGTTCAAAAATCGGAAAGCGTATTCCGCTGCCCAAAAATTTTACGGAACTAGGAACTCTCTTAAAGCCAACAGAAAATGGGCATTATTTGTCAAAATTTATTACTTAATACCCTCAGTTTTTCTAAATAACTTAAAAACAAAAATTACTATAATTAAAAAAAAATAAATAAAAATACAAGAAAATTCATAGAACTTATAGATGCATGAAAAATCTAAAAAAAAAAAAATAGAAATTGAGGCAAACCAAATCGATAAATGGATCCGAAGGGACATTTTAATGAAAAAAAAGAGCTAAAATAAAAGGAACAATTAGTATTGAAAAGACTCGTAAAAAATAATTATAGAAAAAGAAAGAATAAACAATAATCCAACATTTAAAATGAATATGAATATAAAATAACATAGAAAAGTCATTTATTAATTTATTAGGAAAAAGAAATGAAATTTTGGACTTAACCCGTAATCTCCACATATAAAAATGCAGTAAGAAAGAAACCATAAAAAAAATTAATTGCAAATGTGATAAATCAATTTAATTTTAATAAAATAAAATATTTTAAAATAAACAAAAAATAAAATATGACAAGTGTATATTAAAATAAACAGAAATCGAATATTATTTAAAATCTTAAAAATCCGGATTTTTAACTGTGAAAGATCGCGAAATAAGTACTTCACCCCAACCCCTCATACAAAATTAGTGTCAATTAATGGGAAAAGCTGGTCAAAAAGAAACATTAAATTTATTAGAAACTCGTTTCCTTACCGAAAGTGCTTGTTTTAGGGAGAAGAGGGGATCCGCAGAGCCGATAGGCGCCAAAAAGATTATTCAGGGACGAATGAATACACAGAATGTGATAAGAAAAATGTAAAAAATATATAATTTAATTTTATTAATCTGTCAGACAAGCTGATAAAATCCATTTAAAATAAGTGAAACCGCTAAATTAAGGTAAGTTAATGAAAATCTACAATACAATTGTAAAACTAATCCTATTATGGAAAAAAAGAAATGAAGGTGATAATTAAGTATTAGATTTATTTTAGCGAAATTTCATTACTAAGCTTTTCGAAACAATTCAATAAATTAATAAGTGTATATAATGTTAGGAATTCTATGCATCAGTATCTATTACAAATGAAAATTGAAAAATATAAAAACCTATTTTAATAAAATAAAAATGATTATTAGTAAAACTCCGAAAGGCCCGAAGAAGACAACTCCTAGTCGAGAACGCTTAATTTTGCTGTTACTATTTTAATTCAAATTACATATTTTTTCTGATTTAAACTATTTATTATAGTCAAATTAATTAATTACTCTTTTAAGCACATTATTTTTGATTTTGCTATTTTCTTTGAACAAATAGAAATTTTTATTGAGAATAAAAATATTTTATTAGCTCGCCCATGTGCTATTGCCGCCCGAAACCCGAAACGCGATTTTTTTCTCAACCCGAGGAATAGACGATAAAAATATGCACTGGGAAGAACAGGGTGACTCCCAGTTTTACAAGAAATTCTTGGAATTACCATTTTATAGTAAAAATCTGTTCACACCAAAACTTTCAAATTTCCCGGCGGCGCCTATCGGCACCGCCTCCCCTCGCCCCCTTGGTGAACATTTTCATAGGGACCAAAATTTTTTAAAATTAGTATCTTTCGAAGGCTGCTTATGGACCCTATTAGTGCTCTAAAAATTAAAAAAATTTACCCACTTATAAGAAAGTTATGAACCAAAACATACAAAAATATACAAATTCTGACTTTTTTGTGTTCTTAAAGTTGTAACTTTTTTACGAGTTGGTCAAGCGCTTAGGAATAGCTTATTCATACCCTCTAAACACTTAAAGCTTTCGATTGATAAATAAAAATATTTTATTAGCTCGCCCATGTGCATATCCTTCGCTTTTTTAATTTGATCATTTATTATTTATGCTATAAGTTTTCATGAATATTCTTTAGACTTTTTTAAATTAAAATATTTTTTATTTAATAATAAATAATAATTTATATTATTCAAAATTGAATAGTCTTTTTTTAAATAATTTTATAATCTTTCAATTGTGCAAAAACTCGCGTCCAGACATTTGCGGGCGGACATTTGCGGACGAAATGTGAAAAAATGTATAAGCAAAAAAATCAAGAAAAAATTAGTTAAAACAACCGTGGCCCCTAATAAGTATTGTCTAAAAAATGTGTGTCTTGGCTCAACCGTGTAGACAATAAGTTAAAAAAGCGCTGGGAACAAAACAACAAACAAATATTAGGGTTTTGAATATTCCAAGAATAATTTAGACTGGTAATACCCCATTCGCGCTTATCAGTTTGACTCGACTTTAGGCTTAATAGTGATGAGCTGATGAGGCCATTTAGTCTTTCAGAGTAAGAAGAAGACAAACTAAGACCAAGTGCTGAAATCAGTGCATTTCTTACAAATAAAAAAAAAAGAAAACTCTGTTTTACTTCCGTATTAAATTTTTTTTTAATGAAATAAGTCAGTGGCAAGCTCAAAATCTTCAAAATAAGAACACTCCGATCAAAAAAAAGAAAAAAATACGCCTTTTTAAAAATGATTATGCAGCGATCATACACCAGTTTAACAAAAAATGAGTATACAGCACCATAATTTAATTACCAATAATCTTTATTTTTTAAGTCGAAACTTAAAATTTGCATTAAACAATTTTTTTATATTTCTACCTAAGAAAACTTTCCATTAGTGTTTTAGTGATTTATGGAGCAGAATTAAAATCGATTAGTTTCGTTTTTATTTTGTTTTGGGCTTGCGCCGGGCTAACTACCGAATTCAGATGAATTTTTGCCTTTTTAACACAATTAATCATCATTTTTATGATTAACATAAAAAACCAACAAAAAAAAATGAAAAAGTTTAGGGAGAAAGGGCAGAGAAAGGTAGAGTGTGAGGGTGAGAGAGAAAAAAAGAGCAAAAAAGATTATAAGGTAAAAAGAAAGAGAGAGAGAGAGAGTAGAAAGATCCGGCGGAGAGAGAAAAGGATGCGAGAGAGAAAAATAGACCGAGAGGGCAAACGAGAGAGGGGGGGGGGGGGGGGAAGTAAAGAGGGAAGAGCGAGAAAAAAAGAAGATAGAATGAGAGGAAGAAAAAATGGATAAAAAATAAGAAAAAAAGAATTAGGAGAAAAAAAAGAGAAAAAAGAATGAAAGCCCTATTACTTTTTATATGGAAAAGCGCTGAACAGACCCGGAGTATTAAGGATCTGAGAACCGCTCGTTTATTTCAAAGCTTAACTTTTTTTTTATAGTAGTTTTTTTTAATTAGAGAGCAGCACCGTACGAAATTTCGATAAATAAGGTACCTCGTATTTGACAATTAAGTTATTTCCAATTTTTTTATGGAAAGTATTAAAATTGGTAATCGAATTTTAATTAAGTCTAACCGAGGTTGCCATATCAGTGAATACACTTTCCAACAATAAATTATTTTTCAATCCTTCGCATTTTCTTTATCAAACCCGCAAAATCAGTTCTGAAAATTCTCGAAATTTAAATGAACCGACAATGAAAGATTAGCTGGAATCATGATAGCCGCCAGTTATGTAACTAATGAAATAAAAATATTAAGAAAAAAAATGAAACCGAATTATTTTTTTCAAATTTTTGTAAACATAAAAACGAAATTTTACACCGCTATTTACTCTTACTGAATAAGGTTCATATAAAGTTTATTTTGGAAAACGGAAAATTATCATAAAAATTAACTGCACAGCAAAACATAATCAGCGAGCAGCATATTTTATTTGATTTTTAAAAAATATAAATAAAAAAAAATCAAAAAGCCGAATTTACGCATTTGAGTAAAATCAAGTATATTTGTTGTCTTGAATTTTTAAGTAATCTCAAAAATAAATTCTCCCAAAAATCCTTTGCCGACGGCAACCAGTAATTGAGCACGATTCGCTTTGAAGAAAGCACGCAAATTGTCAACATTCAAATGCAAAAAGTAATTCTAAAAGGGAAAAATCTTTTAAGAATAATTAAAAAGTAATAAATTAAAATCACTTTCAATTTGCTGAGTCCATATTTTTCGGTCAGAACGAAACGGTCGACCAACGCAATTTCCACACAATTGGTCAAATGCGTCTCACAACGCGACTTCAACAAGTCCACTTGGAAGAAGTCGGCCAATTTGAGCAACATGAGCACATTTTTAGCTTAAGTTTTAGAAAATGATTAAAAAAATTAAACAACAATAATAATTAATAATCGTAACGATTGGGAATAATCGGAGTCTGAAGCGCATTCAGTGAAATTGCCTCCACAAATTCCATGAACTGCTCCATGTCGACGCCCAATTCGTCCAAAGTGATCAGTCGCTGTTGCTTCTCCTTCATCTCCACGCTGAGCATCCGACGGACGACGGGGGAAACGGACATAAGCCAATGGGCGGACACAGTAACCTGATCAGGATACGGTAATTGATTAATCGGGCCTTCCTATTTATATATATATATATATCTTAAATAATATGACGTTATTTGTTTTGGACAAACATTATAGGTGTTTCTCTTACTTTTTTGTATCCGATTTGCACCGTCAAGTCGTCGTTCGGTGAACTGAACGGAGGGCATGGACTAAAAATGAAAAATTCAAAATTCGCTTATTTTTATTTTTTTGGTTCACTTTTCATTATTTTTCTCCCGTTTTTGAAGAATTCTGACAACAAATGAAGATGAGGAATTGATGTAGTCGAACTTCAAATTGCAGCCAATGTTGAGTAATTTTGTCTAAAATCCAATTTCCAAGCATTTTAATTAGATAATTTCATATATAATTCACATCTTTGATCACTTGTTCCCCTTTATCATTCCATTCCCAGCGAATAATTTGTGCCAATGGCACTTCCGATTTGGTAATATTGCCAATATCATTGATTTCCATCGTGTTATAGCAATTGTCAATTTGAAATGCACTAAAATTGAATTCATGATCCTAAATTTAAAAAAAAAGAACAAAAATACAGTGCAGCAAAGGGAGTCATATCGCTGAATTTTGTATTGTTTGTCGAGTGTCCACTTCGTTCGATTTTGAGATCAGTGAATGATTTCTCGTCAACAACAGTAAATTCGTCAAAAATTTCCATTTTAATGCTTAATTATAAAGATAACATAATATATCCCACAATATAACTAATCCTTCCCCGTTGGTCAGTCAGTTAGATGAATTGTTGCCCTCGTCTCTCTCCTCCCTCCCCGTCCCGGCGCACTTTTTATTCATTGGTTGCCCTAAATTGTTCCATTTGGTTTTTCTGCACATAAATTATTGACAATTTTTTGTTTTTGTTAACGTAATAATATTTTCTAGCAAATTCTTATATAAAATCCAGGAAAAAATTCAGCAAACTACGACAAAAATCTTTTCATTCATAATTTTTTGTGTGTTTATGTAAGGAGTCCTTTTATGAAAAAGGTATTGAAGATAAATTGGATTTTTGAATAAGGTGTTTAAATAATAAAATAAAGAAAATGGCGGAGGATCAGGGAAGTCGAATAAATACCAAACAAAAATAACAACCGAATGAATGAAGGAGAAGACAAGAGGGAGGCAACAGAAGTCATTTTCATTCGATTATGAAATGATGTTCATTATCAAAAGGCGTACATTTGAATTGGGAATGAGGTGCTCACAACAGGGGGTACACTACAACACGGCGCTCACTATTCGGCGCCAGTTAAGTTTCGGGCGCCATAACTTTTTTTCTAGGCAACCAAATTTTTTAAACTTAGTGTCTTTCGAAGGCTGCTTATGGACCCTATTAGTGCTCTAAAAATCAAAAAAATTTTAAGAAAGTTATGAACCAAAATATACAAAAATATAAAAAAATTGTGACTTTTTTAAAAGTTGGTCAATCGCTTAGAAATACCTTATCCATACCTTCGAAACACTTAAAGCTTTTAACTGATACAGAACGTGTAAAATTTGGTAGACAAAAGTTACCAAGCTCTAAACGAGTCTGGCGCCGAATCGTGAGCGCCGAATTGTGTGCGGTACGGGTCAACTCCCTACCGCCAACTCCGTCCCAAGCCAACTCCGTCCCGAGCCAACTCCGTCCCAAGCCAACTCCGTCCCGCCAACTCCGTCCCAATACAAAAAGGGTCAACTCCGTTCCAAACTTTTCTATAAATTTTATAGGTCCAAAAAGACTAAAAAATCATAAAACTTATTTTTCTACCTTACTGATTTTGCGTGATTCTTAATATTTATGGAGGTGTCTGTATTTAATTTTGTAATACATAGAATGAATCAGTGTGTTCGATTTTTTCGAAATTACACAACTAAATCAGATCACCCCCTTTCTCAAGGTAACCAACAAACTATCGTATTTTATGGATTTTTGAGAATTTTAAACAAATTTAAAAAAAACTGAAGCTAGGTGGTGTGAGGCGGTGCCGATAGGCGCCGCCGGGGATAATTTAGGGAGTGATTTAATAACAGATTTAGACAAAAAAAAGGTCAATTTTGGAAATTATTGCGCTAAGTTTTGAGAAAATCCAAGGTAAACAATATCCGGCGGTGACGATAGACGCCGCCGGGAAATTTTTTTGGAATTTCAATCAATTCCTAAAGGAATATTATCAAAAAATGTCTCTATTTGGTTAACCGACATTTGCGCCCCAATGCCCCGAGGAAATCTCAGAACCAATAAAACAAATTTTTTTTGAAATAAATGTCTTATTTGCTCTGAAAAAAATAAGAAAAATATTATTGTAAAAAATAGGGGACCTCTGAATAAAGCCAGACAGAAAAATAAGACAGTTTTGTTTGGTTAAAGGCGTTGACATTATGAGCAAACAAACTGGAACACAAAAAAATTGGAGGGCGGAAGGGTGCTGGGCGGTCTGGGTCGTTTAGCGCGGCCGTTTTGGCGCGTGAGCCATTTTGGCGTCGTTGGTTATAACTTTGTCCGAAAGTATTAATTGAATATATTATTACTTATGGATTTTGGAGGGTCTCTTGAAAGTCCCTCTTATAACCAGAAAAAAGTGCTCGTTTTCTCAACTTAGGAAGGTTGAAAGTAAAGGTCACCCATCACCTTGTTTCCTTCCAACTACGAGCCTTTGCTCGTCTTATTATGCTTTCCTTACCATGCCATATTTTCCGGTTTTTTTTTTTTGCCTTAATTTTTATTAGAAATTCATAGGTTTGTAGGAGTATCGCAGCGTTTTTTGGCTATGTTTGTGCTTTGACCGTGACCAATTCAGTAAAAATGGAAAAACATAATAAAAAATGATAATCATTCAGCCGATTGTTTCATTATTTTTTCTCATAATTTTCTTTTTCCGGAATTTGTCATTTTTGGGAGTGCTATAGCAGCAACCTCAAAGACAACAACACACCAATGCTGCAGACAAAGTGTGGCCTTTGCATTAATGAGGTTGTTCAACAGCAACTCGGGAGAAGAGGGAACCGCCCGGTTCGCCGCAGACATTTAAATGAAAAAAACAGTAGAAACTATATATTCAGAGTAATTTCAACATTTTTTTATGATGAATTTTAGGCATTTTCGACGAAAAAAATGCTTGGCGCGGCGAACTGTCCGCGACGAGCCCACCCGTACCCTTTCGGGTTAAAAAAGTCCTTTTGAAAAAATCACCTGAGCAAGGAAAATCAGTAAAAAAGCACAAATTTTTAATTCAAAGTGTCGGGAGCCGGTGGTGCCGACAGGCGCCACCGGGAAAAATTTATGAAGATTTAATGGCTGATAAGTTGACGGAAATTTAGATCAGAACGTTGCGACTTACGATGATCGAAATAATAGAACTATCGTATGGCGCTAGTTGCAAAGAGGTCATTTTGATTTTTGAAAACCATAGGGGGGACCCTTTTGTTTTTACAATTTTTTTTTTTTATTATAAGGTTGGTCAAAAAAATATTATATTCATGATCGGCAAACTCAAAAACTTAATGAAGACATTTTTTAAGGAGTTAAAAATAAAAAAATTTTTGTTAAAAAAACCAAAAACCATAGGGGGGACACTTTTGTTTTTTACAATTTTTTGTTTTTAAATTATAAAATTTGTCAAAATAATATCATAATCGTGATCGGAAACCAAAAAAAAAAAACATGAAAAAACTTTTTTTAGGAGTTAAAAAAAAATGTAAAAACAACAGGGTCCTCCCTATGGTTTTCAAAAATCAAAAATGACCTCTTTGCAACTAGCGCCAGGAGGGTTTCTTCGAAAAGATCTCCCCTCCTCTCGAATAGAATCAACCCCGCCCCCTCGAGAAAAATTGGCAATTATTCTTTAACAAATTTAAAACTTCAGTTGAATGTGTCCGCCATCATTATAAAATGCATTTTGTCTATCCGTCTGATCTTCACTTCTGCCATCTCATTTCACCGTCCATTCTCCGTTACTGCTTCAATATTCGAATCTTTTGCCATTTTTTCTAACTTTTCTTAATACAACCACCCGTCAGTTTCATCATCCATTTCATTTCAGTTACTTCATTGTTTAATTTTTTTGCTGATTTTCAACAATTTTAGTTATTTTGTCACTCGCCAATAGAGAACAATTGAATGAATGGAATAAGAACAGACAATAATTGGTACTTGTGCAGTTTAAGTGAATAATTTTTTTGTTTTTGGTTTAAAAAATCCTGTAAACACATTTCCTAGGGGTTTCAGGGTCGATGATCACGATTCCGGCATCCATTTCGACCAATTTCGAATCCCAGACCAAAATTCAAACAAAAAAAAAATCGAAAATCCCTAAAATTTAGACTTCGATTTTCAACTCTTAATTACAGGACTTTTTAATGGATATTGAACGAGTAATTTGACGATGGTGGACACATTGAGCAAAGGCCAAACGGAAGCGGCAAAAATGTTCCAATTCGACTTCTTATATCAATGTTTAAATCCAAGCAGACGTGCGGCTCAAAAAAGAAGAACTTATGTAATATCACTTTATTTATTCTGACATCAGCAACAGGAAACACAAGACAATTCAATTATTAACCAAATGACATCAGCCTAAACACTTATTCCGAGCACTTTCCACTCATTTGTCACATATTCCAATGCTTCTTTCTCCCATTTGTCCCATTGTCCCGCACTTTTGTCAATTGGGCTTCGTTCGATTTGCCAGTAGTTAAAACCATTTGGAATTCTTTGGCATGTCAATCGTTCACGCGTCAGTGAATTGACTAATTCAAATGGACCAGCAATAGAAATATCAGAATGGTAATTGGCGGATGTGGTGGCATTAAGAAAAAACAAAAAATTACAAAATGAAATGAATCGGTCATAAATTTGACCGTTTTGATTGCGTTCCATTATCATCTCCTCAACCCCATCTGAACACTTTCGGTTGAACATCTGCGCGTTTCGTGTACAACCATTGCACAATGCTTGGCCAACGGATGATCTGATGTGTCATCGGGTGGAAATTGAAGAAAAAGACCATAGTCTAAAGTGATAAATCGGAGATTTATTTTTGAATTTTACCAATGTTAACATGAGCGAAGCCCACGATTGAATTGGGCAATGGTTTCTGCAGAAATGGCAATTCTTCCATTGGACCATCGTCATTCGCTTTGACAATATTCTCTGCGTAAATTCCCAATTTGCCGAGTATCCATTTTCTGCTTTTAAAGTGTGTGTCGACCAATGCGTCGAATCTGTGGGAGATCAATGCCAATGGGTCGTGGTCGGTTCGCCGCGGACAGTTCGCCGCCTAGGACTTTGTAACTTTTTTGTTTGTGAACCAAATTTTACAAATTCGGTAGGATTCGACAGCTTAAAGTGTTTAGAAAATGTGAATAAGTTATTTCTAAGCGATCGACTAACATAAAAAAAAAGATACAACTTGAAGAACGCAAAAAAGTCAGAATTTTGCTGTATTTTGGTTCTTAACTTTTTTTATAGGTGGGGAATTTTTTCCCATTTTTGGAGGGTTAATAGAGCTTCTAAGGAGCTTTCGAAAGACACTAAGTTTAAAATCATATTTTGGCTGGCAAAAAAATCATTATTTTGAAAAAATTATCCGAAAGCAGGGTTGCGCTTTTGACTTATTTTATTTATAAATTTAAAAAGGTCTTTTTTGTAAGCTTCAGTCAATGGGGCACAATCAATGCCAAACTCATCGAATACGCCTGAGAGAGTCATGCTTATTATTATTTTTTATCTTCAGGGATTTTAATAAATTTTAAATAATTGTTATTGCCAACAAACGAAGGACCGACCACAAAACACAAATGTCGGACCAACCAAAGGAAGCGCAGCGAAATATACAGCGAATGTGAGTTGAATTTGAAATGGGGAAAGTCTAAACAAATTTTAGCCTTTTTTCGAGGTTATTTTGACAGCAAAGTTTCCTAACTGGGAAAGTGCGGAAATTAACGGACATCCGACTCGCACCCCTCCCTCATTTTTACCATTTCCAGTCGAATTTGCGATGACATTTATTTGGATATTTTCCGTTTGCTGTCACCTGCCAAAGTCGGATTGGAATTGGCATTGGTCTCCGACAGATTCGACGCAGTGGTCGACACACAATTTAAAAGCAGAAAATGGACACTCGGCAACTTGGGAATTCACTCAAAAAATATTCGCAAAATAAATGACGATGGACCAATGGAAGAATTGCCATTTCCGCAGAAAGCATTGCCCAATTCAATCGTGGGCTTCTTTTCTGTTTACATTTGGTGGGTCTCATTGCATTTACATTTAGCCATTTTTGTACCTCAATATTTTTTTATAGTTCAATCGCTTCCGATGCCATTGCTTTTCTCCAAAGCATTGGTCGTCTTTTGGAGTCGGATGTCCGTTTAAAATTATTCATTAGCAAAAAGTCTGATTGGAACATTTTTGCCACTTCCGTTTGGCCTCTGCTCAATGTGTCCGCCATCATTCAAATGCATTTTTTTAAATTCAATGATTTTCAAAACTTCCGTCGTCTCATTTCTCCGACGATTCTCTGTGACTGCTCCAATCTCCGAATGATCTCTTGCGACTATTACAATTTTCTCCAATTTCCGCCCGATGACAGCAGAGGATCATCCGCTGGCCAAGCATTGTGCAAATGGTTGCACACGCCACGCGCGGATGGCCAACCGAAAATGGCCAAAAATGTTTGTGGAAACTCTTTTTCATTGGACGCAGTCAAAACGGTCAAATTCCATGACAAATTTCTTACCAATTTATTGGTTTTTTTAGACTTTTTTGAATGCCACAACTTCTGTCTGTTTCATCATCCATTTATATTCCCATCTTTCTGATGTTGGTCCATTTGAATTAGTCAATTCACTGACGCGTGAACGATTGACATGCCAAAGAATTCCAAATGGTTTTAACTACTGGCAAATCGAACGAAGCCCAATTGACAAAAGTGCGGGACAATGGGACAAATGGGAGAAAGAAGCATTGGAATATGTGACAAATGAGTGGAAAGTGCTCGGAATAAGTGTTTAGGCTGATGTCATTTGGTTAATAATTGAATTGTCTTGTGTTTCCTGTTGCTGATGTCAGAATAAATAAAGTGATATTACATAAGTTCTTCTTTTTTGAGCCGCACGTCTGCTTGGATTTAAACATTGATATAAGAAGTCGAATTGGAACATTTTTGCCGCTTCCGTTTGGCCTTTGCTCAATGTGTCCACCATCGTCAAATTACTCGTTCAATATCCATTAAAAAGTCCTGTAATTAAGAGTTGAAAATCGAAGTCTAAATTTTAGGGATTTTCGATTTTTTTTTGTTTGAATTTTGGTCTGGGATTCGAAATTGGTCGAAATGGATGCCGGAATCGTGATCATCGACCCTGAAACCCCTAGGAAATGTGTTTACAGGATTTTTTAAACCAAAAACAAAAAAATTATTCACTTAAACTGCACAAGTACCAATTATTGTCTGTTCTTATTCCATTCATTCAATTGTTCTCTATTGGCGAGTGACAAAATAACTAAAATTGTTGAAAATCAGCAAAAAAATTAAACAATGAAGTAACTGAAATGAAATGGATGATGAAACTGACGGGTGGTTGTATTAAGAAAAGTTAGAAAAAATGGCAAAAGATTCGAATATTGAAGCAGTAACGGAGAATGGACGGTGAAATGAGATGGCAGAAGTGAAGATCAGACGGATAGACAAAATGCATTTTATAATGATGGCGGACACATTCAGCAGAGGGGCCAGGCTCGTTTCGCCCCCCACGATTCGGCCCCCGTTTTTCGGCCCCGGGGTCGTTTCGGCCCCAGGCCAAAAATGGTAAAATCGTACCCTAATTTTTTTTTTTTGAAAACCTACCCCTAGTTTTTTTTATAAACCTACCCCTAGTTTTGTGAAAACCTGACCGCTAGTTTTTTGAAAAAAAAGAAATTTTTAAAAACTAGGGCTACGTTTTAAGGCTAGTGTTAGGTTTCAAAAAAACTAAGGGGGTTGTGTTCAAAAAAATTTGGAGTCTGTAAAGTTAACAAAAAAAATTTGAGCTTTGACCTTTTCTCAGAAGCAACAAATTTAAACAATTTTAGTAAAGTACGCTAGCCATTGAATTGCTCTATTAGAATTGATAATTTCAAAAAATTTAATCTACTTTTTCAAAAGTTACGGCCAAAAAGTGGAAAAAATTACCATAACTTTTGAAAAACTTGATAAAATTTTTTGAAATTTAGCAAGCTAATAGAGTAATTAAAGGGCTATTGTACTATACCAAGGTTGTTTATATTGGTTGCTTCTGAGAAAATTTATGAGTTGATATAGTCGAAAATTCAGTAAAATTTGCACTTTTTGTGAATCGACCAACCACGATCTCATCACTTAGGTGTCAATTTTTTTAATGAAAAAAGTCGTTCTAAATCTTAACGACTAATAAGTAGTTGATTAATTTTATCGATAGAAGGCCAAACGATGTTTTAACAACTTTTTTTTAAATATGTATAAAAATGAATTTAGGATAATTAAAGAGAACTCAGCAGTTGAGTTTTTTAAATTTCTTTAGATTTATTTAAGCTTATTAAATAGTGGTACGGGTATCATGAGACACACTATTTCTTTTTTAGAACCCTTGATAAAGATTTTGGAATTTAGGATTTTCATAACTTTAATATCAGATGGTACTCATCCGGAAACCAAGCGGCACTCATAAGTAACACTTTGTATTAGGGTTGTACGGTACCGGTACTGTTACTGAAAAAATGAATACCTAGTACTGGGTTTTTACCGGTTTTCCCAGGCAAAAAGTACCGGGTTTTCAACCTGAAAAGTACCGGTACCGGGTTTTTTAAAGTACCGGGTACCGTGCAACCCTACTTTGTATTTAAGAAATTTATAAATCATCTTTTTGTATTTTTTAAACAAATGGCCTTCAAATGGTGCCAAAAAATTGGCCAAATTATTGGCCTAAAATATAATGTCAAAATATGGGAATACGGAAGAAATCGCGATATATAAATAGTGATTTTATTATTTTTTTTTAAAAAAGGTGTTAAAACATCGTTTGGCGTTCTAAACATCGCTAAAATTAATCAACTACTTTTTAGTCGTTAATATTTATAACGAGTTTTTTTCATTAAAAAAGTCGTTCCCTAGGTGCACCTAAAGCTATAGGCTCGATAAAAAACCTATTTGAATATACTGTTAATTATTGTGTGGAGCTGTGCCATGATTCTGACGCCAAGATGGCCAGCCACGCCAAAAGTTTTTTTCGAAAATTTTTCTCTTTTCAGCTATTTTTCGGGTTTTCTGGTCACCATGAAGGAGTGGTCTGATCACTTACGCGTAAAACATTTTTTGATCAGAACCAAATGTTACACTAGTAGGAATTCTCGAATAGTTTTATTACGTTTTTTATATATATTTTTTGGATTTTATGAAATTAAAACTGCATTATTTGGCAATTGTAAATTTTTTTTTTTTCATAGTTTGCAAATTAATCAACTTTTTGACGAAGAATATTAATATATAACTTTAATAAATTTTATTATTGGCCTTCTAAAACTTCGATGCTACTCCAATGCACTGACCCCCATAAAGTTTTTTTGTAATAATGCTGAGTAAACAAATGTACTTGTTACTCCTAGTGAAAGATTTTTTTATTTATAAAAAGTTTTTTGGGTCAAGTATTTAACTGTAAATATGTATATTTTTTAATTTTTTTATAAAACCCTACTATCGTTGTTTTTACTTTCTTATGGGTTTTTGAATATTATTTCGTTTGGTATCGGTTTTTTAAGTTTTTACATATTACACTATTACTCCTTTAATTTTAATAGATTTTTAATTTATTTTTTTTTTAAATATTTTTTCAATTGCGTAAATAAATATAATTGCTTATTTTTTCAAATTGAAATGTTTTTATTTATTCACGCAAGTATTTAGGCTTAAAATTAAAATATTTGTTCTGAATGTACAAAAAATTGTTCTTTAGTAGCTTTTGGAATTTTATAAAACCATTGTCCGGCAAATAATCAATATTTGATAAGGTCATATGTGGTTTTATTAGGACAACTTGTTGTAAGTTTGTTCATATTTTTTCTGCTCATATGCGCTGAAGAAAGAGGCTCTAAATAAGCATTAGGGTAAAAAATAGAAATTTTAATTAAATTTATAACAAATTCAATTTAGAATTTATATAAAGATTTTACAAAAAATTGGTAACAATGATATTTAAAGAGTCACCATTGACGAGCGAACAAATCGGGATCAAGTTATTTGAGTGGTGATGTTTTGCGTCGGAAGGCTGTTTAAATTGGAGATTTGTTTGACCTTTAAGTGTAAAAAAATTTCTCATTTTACTATCAAAAACCTATGAATTTTCATGGAAAAAAATTCATGAAAAAGTTTTGCCCTAAAAATGATCAAAAAATTTTCTGGGCTTAGTTGGGTTGCTGATCACGACGAATCTGAACTCAGTTTTTACTGAAGGTCCCAGAATCCCTGCGTATATGTGGTTTCTGGAATAAGCAGCAAAATTCTGGATGAGGGCCGGGTCAGGTTCGGCTCTTCACGCTTCCACTCCGAGTGTCGAACGATTTTAAAACAGACACTAACTCAAGACTATTTTTTTTAGATAATATAATAAAATAATTTAACAATATTTATATTGACTTTTTAATTCTTTTTTTTGCTCGTTATAAATTAATTTTTCGTTTCAATGGTTTTGTCTCTAACTGAAGCTGGCATAAGACCAAGCAAAGGTTGTAGTAATTAAGGGCCGGGTCCTTAATTACTAATTGTTTAATTTGCTTTTAGGCGCAAAGCCATCAAAATTTGAATTGATTTTTTCATTTTATGATGATTTTCTTAAATTCTTCTTTAAGTGGTATTACATTTTGTTTATTGATTTTGTTTAGGGATAATTTTTTTAATTTCCTTATTATATTAAAACTCTTATTACTGTATAGTTAAGATAGATTTAAAAAAATATTCTTAAATTGTCGAGTACAGAGAACTGACTTTCAATAGACCGTCGGCGTTGGTTTTTTTGGAAGGCAATAAGTAATATTAATTTATTTGATTTAATTTTTAATTAATAAAAGGTATATATATTATTCCCATGGTTTCTGTGGAAAAGGGGATGGATGAAGTTGCTTACTGATTTTTTTTAAACTTTTTCTATTCAGGCAAAGACTTCAGGCTATTGTCTGTAAATTTGTTTGTGTGTTTTGCTTTTAGACTTCGTTATTAAGCATTTAAAAATTTAAAAAACTTCAACGTATTTTTTCGTCCTTTTGTATATATTTTTAATGATTTTGTTTTGTTGTTTTCTCACAGGTTTCTTTTTTTTCATTCAAAAAATATTGTAATTTGTTTTTAATTAATTTTAATTGCAGTTATTTTTAAATATTATAAATATAATTAAAAATGGGGAGTGTGAATTTGACAATGACTGATTTCGACAGTACCAATAATTTTAGAATTAAAAAAAAATATTACAACACGCATTAAGGAAACACGCTAATTTTTCAATATAATTGCTTCTTTAATTTCACATCGTTTATGCCGTTTAAGTATGTAATAAATGTATTAAGATTTGAAAATGTATTATTTTGTGTTTATTTCATGTTCAGGTGTCTGTTTGGTAATTGTATCAAGTCCGAGTTTTTCAAAATAAAATATGATTTTCTTTTGCTATTCACGCAAAAACTTAACGTTTTTAATTGTCTCTTAATTTATTTGTTTTAGCTTTTAGGGCTTCTTCTTCTTCAGTTAATCGTTTTTTTTTGCCAGTCTCTCTAGTGATTTTTTCACATTATGTTTTAACAAAGTCTATTATTTTTTTGTAATCTTTAATTAAAACTAATTTAATTTAGATCTTTCTCATGTTCTAAATATAATCAAAATAGCGTATAAATTTAAATTTGAGTTTGGATGGAAAAAAGGGATACACAATGAAGTTTCTATAAATGTTTATTTGCCTCATTAATCTTCATTTATTTATTTTGTCAATTAGTTCTTATAATTAAAAAAATTTATCTTTAAAATATATGCTTAACAAATTTTTAAGGTTTATTTTATATAATTTTTGGGATTATTTAGCATTTATTGGCAAAATCGACGGAAAACCCCATTAAAATACATATAGTTATAAGTTTTTTTTATTTTGAAAACATAGCTGATCTTTATGCTCCTATTTCTTCTTAATTGAGGTCATTTTTTTCTGTTGCTTTAAATTTGGACAATTTTTTAGCTTGATCTAATTCTGCAATTTTGCTATCATTCGAATGCTCTACGTGTGAAGCTTGTATTAATGCAATGTTAAAAATTGAGTCAGAATTCTTGTGAGTTTTGGTTTATACCTTTTTATAGATAAGTAAAAAGTAAAAATGTTCATTTCATGGTAAAATTAAATTTTTTTGACATACTGCCCAAAATTTTGTTGTTAAATTTCTCCAATTTTAAATGATTTTTTTAGCGGTGTTTTCGGCACCGTCGTATCATTTTGGTGAAAAACATAAACCATTAGAATAATTTAGATGCGCCCTTTGAATTGGGGTGTTTTCTTTGTTATTTTGTGCACTGAATTAATTTTGCGCATTAAATGTGAAAATGAAAACATTTTTTTTGACGAATTTGAATTTGGGGACGGAATTTGTTGAAATGGGTACTATTTGCGTGACTAGCGACTAGAAATGATTAAAATATCATTAAAAAATTTTCCAAAAAAAGGGGAGAACAAACTAAACTATAAATATTTTGTGGCGGTAACTTCGTAATAAAGAATAACTGTCAAAAAAGGTAATTTACCGGAAATAACACTTTTATGCTCATTTTTTGGGAAATTGTGTAAAAAAATTTTTTTATTATAAGTAAAAATAATTGTAAAATAGTTTCAAAATAGCAAAAGTTGCAAATATTTTAAATTTGAAGGTGTAAAAGCCAATTTTTTTTTTTGTTTTTTTATTCTATTTTACGATGATATTTACCATATTCTTTTTCCAGTTGTATTAACTTTTAGCATTATGTAATTTTGTGTAATAAGATTTACTTATTGAACTCTTATTCTTTTGTTTTATTAAGTTGAGTTTTTAATTTTATTTATTTTTTGAATACTCTTCATGCTATTACTCGAATGAATTGCTCCAGTGTCGATGAGTGCATGCAAGGCAATAATAAAATTAAGTAATTTGTTGCTTTTATTTTTAGCTGTATTTTTATAAATAAATTATGAAGAGTACCATTTTTTTGAGAGATTACTTGTAAGTCGCGTTTTTTGATATTTTTAAATTTGAAATTTTTGTTTCTTTAAGATTCTCGTAAAGACTTATCCATTTTAATTTGTTTGTTCAGTTGTTTGTTTTTTAGCTTTTGGGGCTTCTTTTTATTATGCATTTAATTCATATTTCTTTATTTTTTTTCCTTTGTTAAAATTAACTCAAATATATTTTGAAATATTATTTAGTTGTATTTATTTGTCAATTTGAGTTTGGATGATAATAAAACAGGGCTAAACACCCCCTGTTTCGTATACTAGGCAAAGAAATTAATAGTTAATTATAAGCAATATTAATTAATGGGGACCTTTCAATTTATGTAATTTCTTAATTTCAATTGCATTGCATCTTAGTTAATTAATTAATTTTATTTCCATTTTAACTTTTTGGGGTTTTGTTCAATTGCTTTTTTATGGTTAATTTTTAATAAATCCCATGCTTTCTCGCCTCACATTTAAGTAATTAAACCGGGTTCCATGCATAAGTTTTTTTTATTAAAGATGAATATTACAGATTATGCATGTTCTTTTTTTTGTAATAATATTTTTCTTATTATTTACTTTTTATAATTCCAAGTGCTTCTTTATGAATGATAATTATTATTTATGTTTTTTTTTGTACATTTCAATGGTTTATCACCTTTTAAAAATGTAATCAATGTTTTCTTTTGTAATATATATTTTAGTTTATTTTTATATTCCATATGCTGATTTATGAAAGAAAGTTATAAATAATTAAGGTGTTTTTTTTACATTTAAATGCTTTATTTGTGGCTGTCAAAGTGTAAAAAATTGATTTCGTCCACAACTTTCTTAAAACTTAAAGAATTTTTTGTAATTTGGATGGCTAATAGAGTTTAACAATAACTATCGGACGATACCAAGAAAGACAAATTTTATTGTTATTTCGTGTGATCTTATACGGGTTTTTTCAAATTTTTTTACACAAATGGGTTTTTTACGAAAGCACCAGCACCTTATGCAATTAGTGTCTGCGTATTGGTCTTATTTTAGACTTTTTTTTAATGTTCTATGAAATTAACTGCAACATTTAGCAATATAAATGTTAACTAATTGCTAAGTCATTTGGACTTTCACCTCTTTTTTGAATGAAGGCATTCATTTGACATTCATTTAGATTTCTGAAAAACACTAGAAATTCTCAAATAAGATTTACAAAAGATGAGAAATCTGATTGCATTGCTAAAAATAATGTGAATAAAGAAAATTCATTGCGATATTTGTGTGTATCAATAATCGACTAGGTTTCAGAGATAAATTTTGGCCGCAAAAAAGAGGTTAAACAATCAAGCCCCCCCCCCCACTCGAGTAGAGCGCTTTTTTTTGATTAGAGCCCCCCTTTTGAGGGGGGTTGAACAATAGAAGCCCTAGCGGCCTTATTTGAATGTTTTGATACTTTATCCTATCTCAGTAATGGGCTCCTGAGTAAGAAATTGTTTAAATTTGTTTCTCCCAAAAAACATTTCGAAAAATTTAAAAATTATGAAAGAAAATGACCCTAATATATGATTTTTTTAAAAAACCACATTTTTAGACAATTTCTTTAAACAAAATTTCAAGAAATTTTCCCGGCGTCTTTCGACACCGCCATACCCCTTTTACTTTAGATTCTTAAAACTGATCTTAAAAACTCTCAAAAATTGACAATTTTTTGGTTCAAATTTTGACTAGCGATTTCTTATTTCACTGTCTTCAAATCTTTTTTTGGCCAGTTTTTTTTAATTTTGAAACA
The DNA here is from genome assembly GCA_039877585.1 of Heterodera filipjevi. Taxonomy (NCBI): domain Eukaryota; kingdom Metazoa; phylum Nematoda; class Chromadorea; order Rhabditida; family Heteroderidae; genus Heterodera; species Heterodera filipjevi. The sequence goes on along the minus strand of JBDPZO010000007.1, from coordinate 5,265,285 downwards.
ATTTTGATGCAAGCTTTTTTTTTTTAATACTGACGTAGAAAATTTGTTTTGATTTTTGTATTGTATTTTATAAATTTTTTCTTGAAAAAAATACCGGTTAGTACCGGTACCGGTACGGGTCAAAAAGTTGACTACCGGTATCTGTACCGGTCAGTACCGTGTACCGGTTTTTGCTGAAAGTACCGGTACCGCTCAACTCTAGTTTATATGATATTTATTCTGTTGATTATATTTCATTTTATGCAATTTTTTTATTTTAAATTTTTACATATTAATATTCCTTTTATTTAATAGATTTTTAATTTTCTTTTTTAGTATTTTTTTTAATTGCTGTATAAATAATTTTAAGTAAGTTTTTTTTCCATTTTTAATAGTTTGTTTTATAAATAAAACTAATAAAGGGTCTTTCTTTGTGTAACACTTTATTTCGTAACTTCTTAATTTTCTTGAAATTTTTTTTTTCATTAAAACCAATTCAAATAAATCAAAATTTAAAATTTTTGGTTCATTTTTTATTTGAATGCAGGGTCCGGGGTTCGGGGTTCAGAATCGTGATCCCCCGAAAACCGCATAAAACCCGTTTTTAAGACATAAAAAAAGTTCAGTGACGAAACGTACGGCCACCATTTTTTAACTGAAAATAGATTTTTGGGTTTCAATTCCGCTACATGTTTATTTTGACAAAGAAAACATATTATATTGCCCTTATCATATAATTTATTTTATAAAAAGTGATATTGATATTTTTAATTTCATTAGATTATTTTTTTTACGAATTGTTATTTTTTCATTTTTTAAATTAATTTTTCCATTTGTTAATTAAAATAGATAACATAAAATTCTGAGAAATATAAATGGAAATTATAATTTTTCAATATTAGCTTTTTGTTTTTGTTTATTTGCTTTGTTTATGATTCATATTTTATTTTCCATGCGCTCCGTTAGATTTTTGTAATCAATAGTTATTCCAAATATAAAAATTTTCTGTTTATAAATTTATAAACGATAAATTTATTTATTTTTTCTTATCAGAACGCACTTGCGTCTCGGGCGCGTAATTGCTAGACGGTGACGTGAACACATGCCGGACTATGGACTCTGTTCGTTCTGACTATGTCAAATTATATATTATCATTAAATTTTTATAAATTATTAATAAAATACTTTTATATTGTGTTGCTTATGTTTGCCAAAAGCCATTCAACATATATAGTTGATATATTAAATCCTCACAAATAAGAATTTTATTTTCTTCTTGTATTTTTTTAATTGTAACTCACAACAATTTTGGCAAAATAATTCGTATTTTTAAAACTTTTGTTAGCTTGCTTTGTGTTATATAAAATAGAACAATTATTTAATTATTTCTTTTCAAACATATGAAACTTTAAGGCTTAGTTTAGCACTTTTCGGTGAAACTCCCGGATACTAAAATGTTAAAATACTTTTAAATTAAGATTTTAATTCAAATTATTTTTTTTTGCGAGATGCGTTAGTAATTTAAATTAGTAATAATTTATTCATTTGTTAGCTGATTGTATTAAATGATGTTGTAAAAAATTTGAAAATATAAAAAAGATACCTATTTAGTTCAAAAAACTCATAAAGAGCCATTTTTTAATCCTTTGATTGTCTTCTTATTTAAAAGTTTTTTTGCTTTTGATTCTGTTATCCTCTTTTTTAAGAAGTTTTATTTTATAATATGGATAGTTTTTATATTGTTATAATTACATAATTTGGAAAATAAAAATTAACTGTTGATTTATCGCCATTGGCACTTGGACCATTTTTCTCGGATTAAATGCATCATTTTGGATTAAGAAAAAACCCTACAAAAAATTCTCGATTCACATAGAATCTTTACAGAAAATCACGAACCAATTAAGCTTAGGACAAATTTAAAAAAACAAAATTTCGAAATCCATTGAGTTTTTGACAATTTGAGATTATTTCTCATTCAATTTTGTTGCGTCGCTTCGTCGAAATTTTGTCTAATTGAGCTTATTTTTTGTCGCGCCCCAAAAATTTGTTTATTAAAAAGGTGAATTAAACATTACAATTTTGCCCATAAATCAAAGGCTAAACCAATATCGTTTAAAAATAGCGAAAAATCAAACTAAAAAACCCAAGATTTAACAATATGTCAATTTCCGACACGGAAATCAAATGCTGAAAATGATGCATGCTGTTGCCGACAATATGGGTTTTAAAATCATAGTTTAAAATAAATTAATCAATGGTTATACCAAGTGATTGGATTTAAAATTGTAAAATTGCGAAATAATTTTTTAATAATTGATAAGAGTGATTTTTTTGATAAGGAATTGAACTGCCGAAATTTTTTTTTTCAAAAATAAAATAATATCTTTGTTAATTACGCAATGACTTTGAGCTTATAATTATCTATTAATTTGTTTGTTTTTTACTTTTGTTAAATAGAATAAAAAAAAATTAGTTTCTCTTTGTTGCATTAATAGAAAATTGGTTTAATATTTAATTTTTTTGGTACTAAGCATTTTGACTTTTTTTTTTTTTTAAATTAGCTTTTTCTTTTTGTCAATTGCTTTGTTTATGGTTCCTTTTTAGTTCCATGATATCTCGCTCACATTTGAGGTCATTAATCAGTGAGTTTCCAAGTATAAAATTTTTGTTTGTAGATATATATTATCGATTATTTAATTTATTTATTTTTCTTTTGTAATATTTTATTGTTTTTTATTTTTTACATTGTCTAAGTAATATTCGAACATGTGTCAGAGTTATCATCTTTATGTTTTTTTGGTGTCAAAATTTTGACTTATTTTTCTTTCTACAACTAAATATCAGCATGTTTGTGCAAAATTTTTAAATCAACATGCATTAAAATTCAATTATTTATTTATAAATTATTATTGTATGGCCGATATTCAATATAATGCCATTCGCTCTATATTGTAATTTCTTTTACTGAATTTTTTAAGGAATATTTTTGTATTAAGTTTATATAATTTGAGCCTAGAAATAAGATTTTTTTTTTTGCCGTATTTTTTTAATAGTGACTCATAACAATTTTTGCAAATTTATTTTAAAAAAATTTTAAAGAATAAATTTTTTTTTTGTTAGTTTGTTGTTTTTAATTCCAAACAAACAAAGAATGCGTCAACTTACTTGAATTCTTTGGGTTGGAAAATTTATTTGGAATGTGAAACTGACGCCTAGAAATGAGAAAAAAAAATATATTGTCTGTATCCAAGTGCAACTATTTAGTGAGAGAATTGGAAATGATGGCTGGCATCCAATCCATTAGGTGCCATCCTCACACGGCAATCGAAAAATCGATGACTCAGCGTCATAATTGCAATCAATTTTTTATTTGTATCTTCAAATAAATATCAAGGAGTTTATGCAAATTTTTAGTTTTTATACTAATTACCTGCTTTTAAATTTGTATGAAAATTTTTCTATGGCATTCGTTCTCAATGTAATGCAGCTTCTTATACTGAGTTTTTATTAAAAATATTTTGTGAATTAAATTTAAATATATTTAAGCCCTCAGAAATCTAGAATTTTTCGTTTTTTTTTTCTTTATTCTTAAATTTAGCGCCGTTTTTTTTTATGCATTACACCTTTTACCAATGGGCCAATCGAGCTTAATTTACGAAAATATCCCCAAATTTTAGGAACCAATTAAAAAAAACCTGAAAATTAAAAGAAAAATTTAAACAATTTTTCCAAAATATTTTTGATTGTTCAAGTGTTTATAATTTGTTCCTTTCTATTCTGATTGAGTGAAAAATACTTAATTTTTTTAATTTTATGATTTCCACAAATTATGGGCCTTTAGAATTATTATTTATTTGGTTTAGAAATACTTTCTATAAATTTTTTTTTTAAAGTGACAATTATTGCCATTTTGCTAACAAGAGGTAAGATTTTTTTAAAGTTTATTCCTAAATTTTGTGATAGAGAAATGCTGATAATTCTTCGAGGGTAATCAAATTCAAATTGATCGCCGTTCTTTTTGATTAACTCACACTTCTGCCATGAAGTTTGAAAAAAGCTCATAATCAAAAAAAACTTATATTGATATTTTGCAATGTATCTTCGGCCATTATGTTAATGTAGTTTATTTATTTTTTCCTTATTTAAGAAGAAGTTCTTTAAATGTTGTTTTAAATCTCATTAATTTCTTTAAAATGCTATTTATTATTATTTCATCATTTGTCCAATGGTTCATTTATAATTTGACAAATCCATCAGTGTCAATTCGGATCTTTGCAGAATCTTTTTTAATGTTTTCCTTATGCGTATCCACTAAATTGGTACTTTTTTTGTGCCAAATTCTGTTACCAAAATACATCACCATTTAAAATTTTTCCCTGCCGGTGATCTTTTCGGCACAAATCCGACCACAATAATAAAAAATTATTAAATTACTCTTCCACAATTCTTCCATCCTCTTCAGTTTCCTCTTCCCTTCCAATTTATCTTTTTATTCCATCAGTTTCTTTATCTTTAATTGCTTATTTTGTCAAAATTTTTCTGCTTCCGGTTTTCCCATTTCGATTTAGTTGGGACCAGAATTCTCATTTTTTGACATATATTCATTGTATTCCATGGATTATTTGTTTTGGAACGTTAAAGAATGTTTTTTTAATATATGGATTTGATGTAAAAATCAAAATATATTTTATATCGACACAGAAAATAACTTAAAGAAATTTTATTTTTGGAGACTATAGGAATTTGAAACCAAATATTTCATTATTAAATGATAAAATTGTTTAATTTAAATTTATTTAATTTATTTTAATTTTTAAATCATGCTCAGAGCCTATGTTGCTCAACTGCGCTACCAAAAGCAACAGTATAAATTTGATATTTATTTGTTTATATATTTTATTAAATTCCTTTTTTATTATTCTTGTTATTGTGTATAAAAGAGAATTAATTTCATTTTACAAATAAATCGCGCTTTTTTTTTTTTTTGATTTGTTCATTTGCTCAAAATTCAATGCACAGGTTTTTTTTAATCGATTTTGGGCGCGGTGGTGTCCAACGCTATCGATAGGCGCCGAGAAAATTTGGGGGTGGTTTCTTAACATATTTTGATCAAAACAATGATTTAAAAAAATTATTTAGTTATCCATTTTTTTTAATCAATAACATTTAAATATTTATTGCGTTCTTTGGAAGATTTGTTCATAGTCCCAACATAATTTCGTATTTTATATGTTTATTAATCATTATTTTACTTGTTCTAACCAAGGTTTTAATTATTAAAGGTACTTATTTATTTTGATTTTAAATTGATTGCTTTATTTGAATGTGCTTCTGATATCCATTTTTTAAATATCCCATGCCAGAAACTCGGTCAAATGGTCCAATGCTTGCGTGTCTTCGAAAAGTTCTCATTGTGCCATTAAAATAACTTTACTTTAATAGATTATTATTAACATTTTGAGTATAAATGTTTTTACTACTATTTTTATTATCAAAAAATATATTGATCACTTGATAAATATTTTGTATTTAATTTGCTTTAGCCTTTCAAAATAATAGCGACAAGCATACAACAAGCATTTTGAATATAATTAAAAAAGAAACATGGTTTCCTTAACAATAAATATTATTTAAAAAATAAAAAAATAACGTCAACCGTCAGTTAACAAATCTCGAAACGTTGACGGACTCTCTACCCTGATAACGGTTGTTAATCACGTCACGGTCCCTAAGAACTAATAGTAACTTAAGAAGAAAATTTATAATTAAAAAAATTTGCCTATAATAGATGTGTTGGATAATTTACGAAGAATTTAAAAAAAAGAAACAATATTGAATAAATATTTTTAATGTGCCTAGCTCATTAAATTAAAAATTTAATCATATTTATATATTAATAGTAACTATTTAAACAAAAACCCATATAATTTTCTATATCACAAAGAAAGAAAAAATTTACAAAAATAATTGCCAAAAAATTTAAAATATCAGCTTAATTTATTTGGCTGTTCTTGAACCTTGGCAATTTTTGTTAAATAAATTTAAAAAAATATTATATATAGAAATGCATAATAAAGTTAAAAAAAAAAAATTAATACGGAAGTAACTTATAAATCTAAAATCTTGAAAGTTCAGTACTAAATTTTTCTACAATTAACAACAAAAGCGTTCAAAAAAATCTTAATGTATGATACTAAAAAATTAATTGTTATTGCATTTAATTAAAAATTTACAAGAATCAGTCTAAAGTGGCATGGAAGATCCTGAGGAGGGGAGAAGGGATGGGAGGAGGGACGGGGGGAGGAACACTTTGGCTGGGGCTCGAAAGGCTTTAAAACCTTGAAAAATTTCACCTTTAAACCTATGGAAACAAATTCCCGCTGGAGGTTTTAGTCAAAAATTACCCGATCTGTATACTGAACTAATTCTAAGCCAAGCCGGAGTATATAGATTCGAATCCCGATTTTTCGAGGCGTTAATTCTATTTTTCTTTTGTTATGCCTTAAATAAGGGTGCTCCTCGGTTTTATTTTTAAAAATATACTAACTTAAGCGTATATATAAAACTTCTTTCATAATTTCTTATACTTCAATATGCAAAAACCAAAATGAATTATAGCATTTTACATTATTGGATAAGTTGGAGAACATTGGTCTCTTAAAAAACACGCAAAAATTCAATTAATCTTTTTAAAGTAATTTGCGGCGCTGAGTATGTATTTCCCGCGTGATACAAATTCCGATTTCTTATATTTACTCGTATTTTCGCAACATTTGCTTAAACTAATTGCAAAAAATTTGAAAAATTATATTTTGGAAAGTTCGAGTGTGTCGGAATAAATATGAATAGGCAAAAGATATTCATGCTCAGAATTTAAAAGTTGTGTAATTGTATTGAGAAAATGCAATTAAAATTATAAACAATAAACATATTCTTCTTTGACATCGACGCTTGTGCTAAAATACCGGAAATGAACAAATGCAATTAATTCATGAGGATGAAATATCGGCACACCTATTTTAATTTTAGGGCTTTTGGTTTGTACGGTTGTTACAATACGACACAAAAAAAGGAGACACGAATGTAAGGCGGTACGACAATTGCGGATCGGCACTTGCGGACGCGACAATTGCGGACGACGATTGCGGACGACAATTGCGGACGCGACAATTGCGGACGACGATTGCGGACGACAATTGCGGACGCGACAATTGCGGACGACGATTGCGGACGACAATTGCGGACGCGACAATTGCGGACGACGATTGGAGGCGCGATTTTTAAAAATTTATTCATTAATTTCATTTAAATCCCCAAAAATTAACTACATATTTATATTTTATTCTATTTTTAAATAAATAAGTTAAGCCGTGTAGGGTTCGGGGTGGGTCCTGCTCTCTCCTGGCCCCAAAGATCGATATCCCACAACCATCAACTGATTTGAGTTTTCTTAGTGGTGACTGATTGACTAACTGACGCCGGTGCTTGGTTAAGCCATCGCTTATATGGGTACCCGTAAAGGGGGGAAAGAACCTGATCGTTTAAATTTATGAAACGACCAAAGCAATATTTTGGTCATCTTAGAGCCCAAACCGGCACGGCTTAACTTATTTTAGTTAAAAATAGAATAAAATATAAATATGTAGTTAATTTTTGGGGATTTAAATGAAATTAATGAATAAATTCTTAAAAATCGCGCCTCCAATCGTCGTCCGCAATTGTCGCGTCCGCAATTGTCGTCCGCAATCGTCGTCCGCAATTGTCGCGTCCGCAAGTGCCGATCCGCAATTGTCGTAACACCGAATGTAATTGTCAACAAATGTAGAGAACATCTTGGAGAAAGTCAAATGGTTGCCGGATTTCGGATTCGAATTCGCGTTCATCAGAATGCCAATGAGCAAATGTTTACTGTAACATCGGTCATTGACTTTCATTCACCCTGAAGAGGTGTGCAATCATCATTTTGTGATTACTTTAAATATTCTTTTAGTTATAATATAACCAAAAAACTGCATCAAATTTGCGAACTTTATCCGCTTTTGGATTCACTGCAATCATTTTTATTGAATTTTTTCAAAGTTTTCAAATATATTTAAGTTTTTAAAAAAAAAATTTTTGAAAATTTTTAAAACTTTCTTAATTTTTTTTTTTAATTTTTTGGCTTGGGGCCTAAACAACCCCGGGGCCAAAACGCCGGTGGTCCATAGCAACACCCGTACTGTCCATATATAACAAAAACCATACAGAACAATCTGTAAGCGAAACAATTTGAGAGCCGCCCATTCGTCCTGCAACTTCAGAAAAACATGAACCATAATCCCCTAAAACAACATAATCTTCTTAATAAAATTAAAAAATAAATAGTATAAATTATATAATTAAAATTAGCAAATCAATAATTTATTTTTTAAACTTGACTTAATATGTTTAATTCGTGCAAATTAAGGCATTTTTAAAAAAATTTTGGCATTTTCTGACTAAATTCAAAATTTTTCTGTCCAAAAAATATTTGTTTTTGCTAAAAATTCTTTAAAATTTATTATTTTATAGTTAAGATCTCTTAACAAATCTCACCATAATTTTCAATTCCCCAGCCGGCGCTAACGGCACCGCCGAACCCCTCAACGGACTTCTACCTTAAGAATTTTCAAAAACTTTTAAAATTATTCATTAAAATAACGAAAATTTAAACTTTTAATTGTGACGAAAATACAAAATATTCGGGTAATTTCGAAATTTTGAAAAATCCCTGTTCCCGGCCGGGGCCGCGGTCGAAATTTTGAACCGGGAACGGGTGCCCCGGAAACCGGGGATTTTTGCCAAAAAAAACTTTAAAATTTAAGCAAAATTTTGTCAAATCTAATCAGCTGTTTCTTTGGACTTGGTAACAGTTTTTTTCAGAATTAAAGATTAGCATTTCCGTCGTTGTGCCACCGCTTTTTGTATAAGTTTTTGACAAATTCTGACCGATCCCAACGTCCATTTGCGCGTTCTGAAATGCAGCTCAACGTAGAAGTCGAAACGGTGACTGAGCAATGCAATTTTGAGATCAAGTTGACGAGGAGCGACCAAATGAACACTGCAAGCCAACAGTCGCCACAAATGGGGCTAAAAAATGGAATGATTAATTTTTGTCATTTTTTAATTTCTTAAATGGTCACCTTTCATTTTCCATTTGGTTTTCAGCTTCTTTAGGTTGGTCCGGCATTTTTAGGTGGTCTTATTTTTGAGAATAATTTGTATAAAATCTGTAAGTGAAAAATATACAAATTACACTATGTACATTTTTAGCTGTACGGAACGGCACGGCGCCGTTCGATATAACTTTTCTCAGAAACAACCAAACTGAAAATCTTAGTCTATTCGATAGCCTCAACTTAGATTAGCTTCTCGAAGCATCTCATTTAGTGCCCACACTTCAGAGCCGGCACACTTCAGTGCCACACATTTCAGTGCCCACGCTTCAGTACCAAGCAAAAAAGTAATATTTTAATGAAAATTTTCGGCACTTAAAGTTTCGGCTGAGAAATTCTTTACAAAAATTTTTTGAAATCAATTTTGCGAAGGTTATAAATAATTCTTGAATTTAAAATTCCTTTAAGAGTTAGGTAATGTATTTTTTATAATTTTTTTTGTTAGGTGGCAACGTAGTGCATCAAATGTTGATATATTTCCTTTAATTTTGAAAAATTTATAAGTTTGAATGGGAGAGTGAAATCTGCGATTTTGTGTACCTCAAAGGTCCCATAAAACAGTTCAGTGTGTCCTTATTTATTTTTTTTCAAGCACAATGTGCAGTTGTCTTGGCGTTAGTCGACTTGGCCTATAGTTTGTCCCATTCGTGGGACAGCGAAATTGTGAGCGCAATTGACATGGCTATCGAGTCAAAGGATCTGAGCGCGGAAGATCGTTCGAATTCGCAATGCGAAAGTTGGAATTTCTGGAGGAGTTGGGCAACGATGCGGGCATGTCAGCCGAAGAGAAAAACTATTTAAATTTTCAAAAAAAATTTTCTTAACAAAAATTGGCGTCAAAAAGTCCTCCGAAAATTTTTTTTCGCATCTTCCCTAAATTAGAGACCAGGACAGAGCAGCTCGCTTCCCGCCCCCACCTCTCTCCGCCGTTACTCCCCTCCCCCGCCCCAACCACCCCGCAAATTTCGCTCCCTGGATGGGGCGGAACCTCGCCGCCAAAATTTCGCCGCGCTAAATCTTGGCGAGACAAATCTCGCCGGCGAAATTTCAGGAATTTTTCAATAAAAATCTATTTGTTCGAGGTTTTTTTTTGAACACTTTTTAAGAATTTAACAAAAAAATCCAAAAAACGTGAATGAATTTACAATAACTTCAAAAAATTTTAGAAACAATAAAATTATTAGTATTTTTAAAAATTCAGTTATTTTTTTCAGAAATTTTCTTAAAAAACTTAAAGAATTTTTCTTCAAGGTTTTTTCCAAGGTTTTTTTTTTTGTAAAAAGTAAAGATTATCCGACCACAAACCAAGGGGAAGAATTTATTTACTAAAACACACAAATAAAATGAATAACACGAAAAAAACACAATATTGAGTAACGGTTCCTCATGTAACATATTGCTATACCCGGGCATTTCCAAATTATTATTAAAAAGTAAAAATTATCCAACCACAAATCAATGGGATAAATTTATTTACTAAAATCACAAATAACATGAATTAAAACCAAAAAACACAATAATCAATAAACGGTCCGTTATGGCATATTGCTCAATCCAGGCTTTTCCAACTTATTTAAGAGACTATTAATTTCCGTAATAAATGCGTCCAAGTTCTCCGTCCTCATGCATTCATCATAACAATCGTGAAAGTCTTCTCGAAATATGATTGGTCCTTTTCCCATTTTCTTCAGCATCACAGTAACCAATAACCTGGCCAGACGACCATTTCCATTCTCAGTTGGGTGTATTTTCACCTAAGAACAATGATGTGCATAAAAAGGAGAATAGGCGGGGGTCTTGTCGGGGGCCGAAAAAAGCCGTCAAATTTTCAATTTTTTTTGTGTGTGTGAAAACCTAACTCTAGTTTTTTTGAACTTAACCCTAGTTCTTCAAAATTATTAATTTATTTTTCAAAAAATTGGAGGTCAAAAATTTGAGTAGATTTTATAAAACAAGCGGTGGATTCTCAAAAAAAAAAAACTCGGGGTAGGTCTTAAAAGAACGGCACCCGATTCGTACTGGGCCAATTTGTACTGGTACCCCGATTCGTACTGTTCCAAAAAATACGAAAAAAACCACAAAATTTATTCGTGAAAATACTTCCTTATAGTTTTTCTGGTGTCTGCAAGGTTAATTGAATATCTTTTTCAACCAAAAAATCACTTTTTCAATAAAATCACCAAATAGATAAAAAAAAAGAAGACAAAATTGCGTAACCAAATCCCAACTAAACCAACCACGACGGGCGCTGCCGGCTCGTACACAGGTCCTGGTGTGATGTAGGCGCTCGTGGCTCCAGTCGATGAAGGCGCGTCTCCTCCGGGTGACGACATGTAGGCGCTCTGGTCGCTCATGGTGAAATGATGAGTTGTTGTTGTGGCGAAGTGTGTTGACGAACTCGGGTCGGGCGGCGGAAGTTGATGTTGCGTTGCTTTGGCAGTGCTGGCAGATGTGAAGAATGAAGAAATGTTCCGCCTTTTATACCTTTTTGCTGCTGCATGAATTGAAATTTTGTGCATGCTTCAAACAGAGATTTGTCGTGAAAAAATTTGTATATAAGTGGGCTGATTTTCACACATTCTCCACCTCAGCAGCAACACATCAAGCAGCGCTCTCAACGATCATCAACAGTATCATCAACAACAACAACAACAACAATGGCGCAACTCCCTCCAGAAGACATCACAACAATGCCCGCCCAGAAGGTCGTCTTCAACGCATGATCACGAATATGAACTTTGTTTTCCAAAATTTCGACTCCCGAACCCGAACTTAAACAAAAAACCGATAGAAAAAAAATAAAAAGAAAATTATTAAATTTGTAATTAAATATCTCATGAGGATTGTGCTTAACCCCAGCATTGGCATTGCGAAGGCCGACCAGCCGAACGGCGGACAAATCCAATACGAAGACGGGCATCGGTGAGCCACAAATGTGCCTTGTTCCATTACAGAGGACCACCTTAAAAAGCGTGCCAAATTAAAAAAAAAAATCCGTAATTTACATAAATTTTAGCATTGCTTAAGAAAAAAGAAAATTTGTATTGATAAAAAGAGTTTTCACTTTTTGACTTCATTTTTTTTTTATAATTTCAAAAAGTTATCTTAAAAATTTTGAAAATCTCACTAAAATGAACAACAAAAATGGACATTTTTCTATTTTTATATAACTAAGAAGAAATAATGACGGAATAAGGATGTAAGGCTAAAAAGGGGCAAATTTTAGAACAACGACAAAATGCAGTTCTACTGTAATGTAAAAAATACATAGTTTTTTCATTTCCATCTGATGTCGTTGTGGCTTGGACGACTTCGCCCACGGTCATACCATTCTTTATAAATATATCAGGGAAGAAAGAAGACGTCCTAAAAAAACTTTTTAAAATGTGAACTCGGAAATGGATGCACAAAATTCGAAAATCAGAATTCCGACTCCTAAACAAGTCATAAAGTAGAAACTCGGAACCTTAAAAATTTTTTGTTTTAATAAAAGAAATTTAATTTATTGGGAAAAATTGTTATTACCCAAAAAATTGCAAGTTTTTTTTTGAAAAATAGAAAATGAATTCCCTCATTTTCATAGAAGAACATTTTACAGTATTGTTTTAACCAGAGATCCGTGTTTCTTTTCTATCGTTTACCTATTCCGAGCCAATATACACTTTATTCATAATAAATAATCTTAAAAATTTTAAATACTCGTCTCAAGGCTAAAATTCAATAAAAAAAATGAAGCGTAAAATAACTGACGTAGCCATAGATTGTACAAAATCATAAAATTTCAGTTTCTATCGAAGACCACCGATTAATCAGAAAATTTCTTACTTTTTTGCGTTGTATTATTTATTTATTTTTTAATTTTTTATTTCGTGAGTTTTTCTTTTATTAGTTTATTGTACTGGTTTTTCTAGAATTTCGAAGGTTTATTTCCTTTAAGGTTTTTATTTTTGGGTTTTTTTGGTATTATTTTTTCTCCTTTGAAAAATTGCGAAGTTTTTCAAGAAAATTTTACGAAATAGAAAGTGAATGAAAAATTTATATGTTCAAAATTTTTGGAGTTTTTTTTAATTCCTTGACGTTTTTAGATTTTTTTTTTTTGTAAATTCTTATAAATTTTTCGAAAAAGTTAAGCTTCGAATAAATGGGTTTTTTGTTGCTTTACAGAGTTCTTTAGAAATCTTAAGTTTAAAACTTTTACTTGCTTATTTATGTAAATTTAGGTAAAATATTGTTCTTTTTGGGAATAAATTTTTCGTGCTTTATTTACAGTAAGTATTTCAAATTTCATTTTAACGTCAGTTTAATTCTGTCTACTACCTATTTATGCAATATTTAAGATATGCTTCGTAAATTTGGGAATTTTTTACACTTTTTTCGGCTTTTGCTTTTTACTTGCTTATTTCGGGATATTCTTGGTAAAATAGGGTAAAAATTTTCTTTTTGGAAAATTTGTTGTTGCTCTTCCTTTACAATTTATGTAATTGTTCTTATTACTCATTTAAAAAGAACTGAATTTGTGATTTATCCAGAGTTTGACTTTACCTATTTAGCGAAATGACAGGTTTTTTTGGATCGATAAAAATCAGTAACGATAATTATTGATTTTACCGTTACCGTTACTGAGAAAAAATAAAACAATTCCGTAAAATATACATTTAACTGATCTTGTCTTAAAAAGTCTTTTTTAATGTAAAAACTACAATTTTTACAACATAGAAGTGTAAATAGAGGTAATAAATCAAATATCATCATCATTTAGCATTTCTAACAATTTTTCAGCAGTCAGTCGCGTTTTAGGGTTAATGGTTAGAATTTTCTAAAGGATAAATATTATTTAATTAATCAGAAGAATTTTTAGTCATATCGTTTATTTCAAAAAAAAAAAAAACTATTTTTAAATCTTAATTAAGTTTATAAAAATATATTTAAGTTTTATTTACCTCAATTAGCTGATGAAAAAACGGAAAATTTGCGACAACGTTTTCCACTTCCTCAACAAATTCTCCATTTTTATTTATTTTTTCACCAACAAAAGCGTTACGAACAATTTTAAACTTTCTATCGTCGTGAAAAAAATCAAAGTGCGGAATCACAATAATTTGTGGCGTGTATGACAAAACTTCGAGCAATGCAATGCCAAGTGACCAAATGTCTGTTTGGACGCTGACCTATAAACGGCAGAAAGCATTTAAAAATTAATTTGTTAATTATAATTAGTTGGGCAATTATTTATTAAATAATAAAAAAGTTGAGCTTTTAGTTTTTCTATTTTTAGAAATTAAAAATAATTTGACATTTTTTTATTTAAATAATTTACATAATAAAATAAACCTTTTAAATTAGTTAAAAAAAGTTTTTTCGATAAATAAAATAACTTGTATTAAGCAATATTCATTTTCCAACCTCGTTTTTTCCATGCTTTTGACAGAACTTTTTATGTTCAGGACTGGCATAATTTTTCGTCCTCGGCATGTGGGTTCGTCCGGCAATTGTTTTGCACATATATTTTCTTTATTTTGAAAAGATTTATTAAAAAAAAGACAGCAAAAAAATAAGTAAATAAAAAATAATTTAACATTTATACCCTAATTTATACAAATAATTAAACAATTGCCATTTTGTTTTTTTATTTTGGCAGTTACTCCAAAAATCTGCCCCTAATTTTTTCGAAGGATGCTGATTTCTTGAAATTGTGATTTCTTAAAATATAATAAAATAAGATAGCGGATAACGTTGCTTTAAAACAGTAGCCCTAACAACAGAATAAAACTAAGAATTAATTAAATTTTAATTTAACAGATTTATTTTTATCGATTTTATCGACAATTTTTAAATTAATAAAATTTATTTAATAATTAACAAATATTTTCACCGCAAATCATCGCGTTTCTCTTTGCTGCTAATATCAATTTTGCCATCACTCATTTTCACTGGTACGCTTGTCTGGAAGTCAATTAATGCCAAAATCTTTTCACCATTTCTGTTTATAAAAATCCAATTTTCGGATTTCAGTGCCAAATGAATCGCAACTAAAGAGCCATTTAATTTTGAAAAAAAAACTATTCCAAGAATTAAAAAATCAAGTAAAAATTTTCACTGATTTATTTTCATTATTTTCACTCTCTTCGTTAAGATAATATTCCTATTTTGATTTTTTCGGCCCCTTTTTTTATAATTTTAAGACATTGCTGCGGGATCAAAAGGCGCTGCAGGGAAAATTTTTGGGAAATTTCGATTTGAATTTATAAAAAATTGCCAAAAAAAAGAATTAAATAAACTCACATCGATGCAAATCTTGTAAAGCAATGACCATTTGGGTTAGAATGGATTTTATATCCGAATTTATTCTGTCTAAATTTTCCTGCTTTTTCCATTCCGTTTTCAATTGTTTTAAGTGGTGATTTAGTGATTCATCGCCCAATTCCATTACCATGACCACCGAATTTGGTAAAATAATGCTATAAAACAAGTAAAAATTATTATTAGCAAAACAAACATTTGTAATAAAATATTGATGACAAAAAAAAATAAATTGTTTGATTCTCATAGATGAAAATAATTCTCATTTAAAAAAAGCTGCATCTGAAAAAATGATGAAAGTAATCAATTTCACTCGGAAAGCTATTTTTCTTCATCCAATTTATTAATTTAAGTTCGGAAGTTTTTATTTTCTAAACCGAACCCCCCCAAAAAAAATACAAATAATAAATAAAGTTAAAAAACGAAATAGTAATTACTGATCAAACAGTTTGACCACATATTTGGCATCCATTTGGTTTGCCATTTGCAGCATTTTAACTTCGTGTCTCAGCATTTCTGTTTCCTTATAATGGTCTTTGCCCCCGAAAAAAACTTCTTTGATGGCAACAGTTTTAGGAAGACCAAATTTTTCATTTTGGTTGGGAAAATCCAACACACAGCCAAGAAAAATCTGAGATTTTTAAAATAATTTATTCAAATATTTTCTAGTTGCGCCCAACCGGTCCGCGCCGAAACGGGGGTTCCCTATTTTAATGATCATGGCTACGAAACCTTACCTGACTGTCCGCTTGTTTTACTATGGGCCTAGTTAATGCTTTGATAAATAATTCGCCAGACTGATGCGTCCATTTCCGGACTTCCCATTCAACATTTCCAGTGATTTTGTTTTTTTCTAAATTAATTAATCATAAAATAAGTTTTCATATTTAAATTTAAAAAAAAAATTGTTTTACCGTTATCCCGCCGGCTAAATGTTAAGTCATTGCAATTTTTCACTTCTTGTTGCTGCCCAATAACAACCCGCACAAAATTGAATAGAAATATAAGAAAAAGCATATTCTATAAAACGTAAAAAAAAAGAAAATAAAAATAACAGCTTTTTGCTATCATCCAAATTTTGTGCTTGTATATTTCATAACATGCACCCTAATGATTCAATGTCTGAAAATTTTCATTTGGTGCCTCATGTGATTCATATTCAGTTGGTTAGAAAGTGCTAAAAGGCATGTGATGCATTATAATTTTGGTTTGAAAATATTTTCAAAATACTAACATAAAAATTGTTCCCGAAATTTTCAAATATTTCTAGAAAGTTAAGGCCTTTATATTTTGTTCGGAACAAATTATAATAGGTTAATTTTTGGATACTAAAAAACTAAACAATGCAAAAATGGGGCAATAGGTGCTAAAAATCCAATTTCGGTCAAATTTTTAAAAAGGCAATTTATCTCTTGGTTGTCTCTATTATGTGGATATATTTGAAAAAATTACATTTAAATTTAATGTTTCCTTTTTGGCATTCTTTTATTTTTTTATGGTCCCAAGAAAGTACCAAAAATTAAAAATATGCAACTCTATATGCAGTATTCACAAAACCCTAAATTAGGAAAAAATATACATAAAAAGGCTTCCTAGAAGCTTTAAAGCAAGTTAAAAAACGTTTTTCGCTAGTGGACGGGGGAGGAGTGTCCGGCGGTGCCTATGGCGTCGCCGGGGAATTTTTGAAAAAATCCAAGTGTAATATCTTCTCAGATTTGGCAGAAAAATGGTTAATTTTCGAGAATGAAGAAAGTCTCGAAAACTCTATGCTTTACTCTCAACGGACTCTGGAAAATTTCAGAATTTTTTTATCGGATTTTCACAAAAACTAATGGCCAAAAATTACGCCTGACTAAAATGAAGTTGAGCAAAAATTCATTTTTTTAAATTAAAAGTGCCATCCCTAGTCATAATTAATATAAGAATAGCGCACAAAATCTGGCGCCCAAAGCTGGTAGTCCTCCTTAAAAATTGTATTTTTAATTAATATATTAATAAAAAAATCGATTAGTTCAGAAAACCTATGAAATAATAATGCTTAGGGTCATTGAACAGGAACGCGTAATTTGTTTTTCCAATTTATATGATAAGCAAACAAGCATTTTTTAAATACATAAACAATTATATGAAATTGTTTTTGCATTTATTATGCTATGAAATTGTTTTTGCATTTATTATGCCAATTTCTCATTAATTAAAATTTACGTTTGTCATCGTGTGTCCGTCATTGATTTTTATTAATCCACACGATCCCGCTTCCCCACGTTTCGTACCCCACGTTTCGTCGACTCAGCCAAAAATATCCACGTTTCGTCGATTTTATTTTTTGTCGATTTGCCCAAAAAATTTTTCAAGAAACCATTCCGAGTTTTTCCTCCCAATAGACATCTATTTCGACACCGAACACTTGCGCGATCAAATTTTTCGAAAATATTGTTTGTTTTTTTTGGCTGGGTTGACGAAACGTGGGTGCGCCATCGATCCACATCACACGTCGCCAACCAAACTACAAACTTGAATTTTTGGAAAAGGAATTACAACACTATCTTGGTAAAATAACTTTCTAACTTCTGGGCCCAACTTTTATCCAATTTTGCGGTCTGGGTCATTTTGGCGTGGCCATTTTGGCGTGGGCCATTTTGGCGTCGTTGGATATCTTTTCTGTAGAACGTAGATAGCCCTAAGTGTTCTCTATAAGCCTACATAATTTAAAAAAAAAATGTGGTCCACCCATAAAAAGTTAAGTTTAAAAAAGTTCAAAAAATTTCAAATTTCGGAAATTTCTCGAATTTTTGAACGTTTTTGAACATAACTTTTTATTGGGTGGACCTAATTTGTTGAAATTTTGCAGGCTTATAGAGCTTACCAAGAGCTACCGAATGGTAGTAATAATATTCAATTAGCTTTAATTTGGCGCCAAGCCAAAAATAGGAAGAATCGTACCCAAAAATTTATTTAAAACTTAACCCCCCAAATTTTTTTTTTGTAAACATAACCCTCTAAACGATAGCTTTTGAACAAAATTAAAAAAAATCTCTTAGTATTAAAAATGTTTGGAGTTTCAATAAATTTATAAAATTAGTAACGTTGGGACCAGCAGGGATGTCAGTCGACGTCCAAAAAAGAATTTCGGAAATCGGAATTCCGGGCCCTCAACAAATTCGGACAACGAAATTCCGAGCGCTCACAAAATTTCGGCAATCGGAAATCGGAATTCCGACCCCAAAAATGTCGGAAATCGGAATTCAAAAACGGAAATTTTTAAAAATTTTTTTTTGATCATAAAAATAAGAAAAATTTAGAAATCAAATAACAATTGAAAGTGTAAGGAAGATTTTGCCTATCTCTTACTGGTAGCACCGGATGGTTGCCCCACTGTCGCCAGCAGCGATCGATTGGGAAATTCGATCGAGAGCACTGGTTTGGGTGAGAAGCTAATCGCCGCATCGGAGGTCGTGGGATCGAGACCCACTCGGGGCTTACATTTTGCCTATCTCTTACTTAAGCTCTTTTTTATTCATGTATTTTTTTAAAAGACTCAAAGGGACAGGGGCTGGTGGCCGGTGGTGCCGAAGGCGCCACCGGGGGAATTTTTGAAAATTTGAGTGTATTCTCATAACAGATTTGGCACATAAAATGCCAATTTTTGTTGAATTTGGGATAAGTTTTTTGGGAAATTTTTGAGATAAATTTGGAAAAAAATTAAGTATAAGGCAAGTGTAAATTTTTAAAAAAAGAACATGCAGTCCAAAAAAAAAGAAGAAGATCTTGGGGCAAAAAAGAACATTTTTTAAAAATAATTGCGCAGCTATTTTAAAACAATTATAGTAATTTCATATTAAATAGACCAATAATCATTTTGAGCAATTTGAGACTGGAATTAAGAAAATCGTAGATTTCGAGCAAATTTTTAGCTGTTGGGCTTTGAAATGAGACACTAATACAAATTTTTTTTTTTCAAATTAAAGTGTTTTGATAACAAATCTTGACAAAAAATGACCAATTTTCGAGATCAATTTTGCCAAAACTTATACGAATGGAGCTCCGGTGGTGCCGACAGGCACCGCTGGAGAAAATTTTCTAAATTTTGGTGCGATTTGTCAAAAGATTTTGATTAAAAATAAGGTCAATCTTGGGCAATTTGGAGATAAATTTGGGGGAAAAATTTGAAAATTTTCGGAAATCGGAATTCCGACCCCAAAAACGTCGAAAATTGGAAATTGGAATTCGGAATTTTTTGACATCCCTGGTTGGGACCACTTTTTTTCATAATTTTTGAATTTTTGTACTTATATTTGGAAAACAATTTAAAATATTTAAATACCCTGCTATGGGGGGTGGGAGGAATTTGAACACAAACAAAAAAAAATATGGAGAAACTGTAGTTCTACCACCACACCGAATCTCCGCAATAGATTATGGCGTCGGGTCGTGGCTGAACCCTACTTAATAGGCAATCACCGATTTTATGGTGAGAGACGAAACGTCATGTTGGCCAATTGGTGTGTAGACCATACGTAGAGTATGCCAAGCGACAGGCAGCGATTTCGTACTACGATTTTCACAAAAACCATACGCATCAAGAATTTTTTCATAATTTTAGTTTTGCCTAATGTTTCTTAGCAAGAACATTAAGAAAGATCATGTTTTGCTGATTAAAAAGCCATTAAATTTCTCCCCTCACCGCCTCACCCCGGTTCACCTAAAGTGTCGCCGCCCAAAAAGTCGCAGACCAAAATTCGCCGGACAGGCAAAAAAAAGAAGCAAAATTACATTTTTTAGAGATTTGGCCAAGTATTAAAGTTAGTTTTTTTATTTCTCTTTAATTAGTCTCTAAAAATGCTTTTTTGTTCTTTTTTTTTCTTCGTTTACATTACGTATTTTCGGACTGATTTACTTTGTTCGACTTTCTTCAGTCTTTATTATTTTATTTATTTATTCTATGACAAATTCATCAATTGGTCCATAAATAACATTAAAAGGCGAAAAGTGAGAGAAAGCAAGAATTTTGAAAAAAAAAAAAAAAAAAAAGATTTTTTTTCTTTTGAAAAATTTAAAATGATTTACAAATTTATATATGATCTAAGCTAAAAAGTTTCTGACGGAGTCGGAAGAAACTCCGCAGGGAAATATTGGAAAATACCTTCTATCGAAAGATTATGTAAAGAAAGGTAAATTTTCGATCTTTAACAAAATAGCCAAAGGAGAAAATAATACTTTCATTTCTGTGAACTATTGTATAAAATAGCAAATTAATTTCAATGTTTTTTTCTAATTTCACCTAATTCATCAAATTTTTTTCATCAATTATTTTTTGACTCAGACTCCCAATTCTTTCGAATGATTAAATTCTCCTGTCTCGCACTAAAAACTGCGAGAAAACGATAAATGAGACGAACAAACATCGCTGATAGGCATGGTTGGAAATCGATTTGGGCACTGACAGTTGAAAATATTCTCTCGTGAGTCGATTTGCCAACTATTGGGTTTTGGCAATCGTATTCCCTAGATGAAGGTGTAATTAATTGGTGAAAATAAAAATATATTGAGTCACTTTCTTTTTTTCTATTAATTTTTTACTCTGACTTTATTCCTACTTTCTTTTTAAATTTTATACCTTGATTTTGAGGAAATTTGGGACTGGAAATAAGCAAATTTTACATTTCAAGAAAATAAGGTCTTAGTTCTGCTTAATCTGGGCGAGACTCTTAGTCTATTTTTTATCTGACGGGCTTTGAAGTGAGACAATAATTTATTCAATTCGAGAAGAAAGTTCAGCGACGAAGCACAGATTAGCGCCGCAGAAAATGTGAGTAGATTTTGGTAATAAAGTTTCGTAAATGACCAATTTTGAAAATTTTTGATAAATTCTGAGAAAACATTGGTACCGCTAGGCGCTGCCGGAAAAAATCAAAAATATTAAAGATCTTGATAAAACTTTCCTTAGGGGTCTATTTTTGAATCTGAAAACCGATAAACCAGTCCCCATCGTTTTCGGCTAGGCCAATTTTTGGATCCCTTGGTTTTGGTTTGTTTGTGGCTTAGAACCCCGGTTTTCGGTTTCGGTTTGGCCCAAAAATCTCCTTGTCGGTTAAAGTTCGATTAACCGACTGCCAACAACCCTACTTTGAATAATGAAGAGCTTCCGATTAATTTTTTTTATGTCATTTGATTAACATAAGTCCGCCTGTGGCTCGGAGCCCAAACGACTCAGACCAATTCAATTTAATGCGACTGATCAACTTTTTATAATAATCTATGATCGTAAAATAGAAAAAAGCAAATATAATATAAAATCTATAAGCAGATAAAAAAAGGAAAGGCAAAAAATTATTATGATTATAATTTCTTAATAACAATGTTTATCCGCTTCTCGTCGCGCCGATTGAGTTGCACGCATATTAGCTTTACTTTCGTTAATCTCTGCGCTTTTGGTGAGCCATCCCCACAGGCGGAGGAGAGATCGATTCGATTGTTCGTCCATCTTTTCCCATCAGCTCCCTTTTTTCACAAAATGAATGCAATGACCTTATTTCTTCAATAGCAAAGCACCATTTTATTTATTTTAACAAAAAAAAAAATGTGAAAAAACAACTAAAAAGAATTCTTTCCTTTTTTTTTGTTTGTTAGAAATTAAGCAACAATTTTTAATGGAATTTAAAAATTGTCATTTGTTTAACAATTTTTTTTTTCGAGGAGAAAATAAAACAAATTAATGCAAATTTTATATTTTAGATAAAGAATAATTTGCTATTTTTATTTTTCAAATTGTTTTAATTGAGTTTTCAACTTTATGAAAATCTGCATTATTGGGGCCGGCGTTAGCGGACTAACGGCTATTAAAGTAATTAATAAGGAATTTATCTTAATTTATATTTTTTTCATAACAGGCATGCCTTGAAGAAGGAATTACTGACATTGTGTGCTATGAAAAAACTTCACAAATTGGTGGACTATGGAATTATCGACCAAACAAAGTCGAGGTAACAATTTTTGGTATATAAATCTTGTAAGGAAGAGCTGCTCTGGCTGGACGGTTAAAACGCCGTAAGGCGGGGGTTGAAAAGATCCATAAGAGAGACGGCTAATGTGCCCCGGTAGCTCAGTCGGGAGAGCACTGGTTTGGGTGAGAAGCTAATCGCCGCACCGGAGGTCGTGGGATCGAGACCCACTCGGGGTTTACATTTTGCCTATCTCTTACTATTTTAATGAATTTAAATGTTTGTATTTTATTTTTTGGTATAAAAATAAAAATTTAGAGGAAATTTTGGAAGGTTTACGAAAAAAAAATTTTGAAAACTGAAAATTTAATATTTATTTATATTTTTTAAGTGCGCAACTGTTATGGCTTCAACTGTGGTAACAATGATTAAAACAATATAAAACTTATAAAATATTTTTTTTTGGAAATATAATTTTTGCAGATAAATACTTCCAAGGAAATGATGGCATACTCTGATTTTGTGAGTCTTTTTATTGTAATGATTTTTTCATCTTTTTTTTATGAATATTTAAAAATATTTTTGGAATTTTGGACAAAAATATAAGCTTTTTATATCATTTAAGTAAATTAAAACAATAATATCTTTTAAATTTCAGCCACCTCCAAGCGAATTTCCAAATTTTATGCACCATTCTTTTGTTCAAAAATATGTGGAAATGTATGCGGACCATTTCAATCTCGAGCAGTATATTGAATTTAACACCGAAGTTAAAGAGGTTGATAACAAATAAAATATATTATAAATAATTAAAAATAAAATAAAGATGACTTTAAATGACGGAATTTGGCACGTTCAACTTTTGAATGGAAAAATGGGCGAATTTGATGCAGCAATGCTGTGCACGGGGCACCATTGTGAGCCAATGGTACCGGAAATTAAAGGTAAAAACATGTACAAATTGACATAAAATCATTTAAAATTACTAATAAAAAAATAACAAATTGTTTTACAAATACGCAAAACATTTAAATATTAATTTTATAAATTAATTTTTAGACATTTTTAGGCCTTAAAAGTTTCAAAGGCGAAGTTTTGCATGCCAAACAGTACCGGGACTACAAAGGATATGAGAACAAAAATGTATTCATTCTTGGCATTGGCAATTCCGCGTTAGACATTGGCGTTGAATTAGCAAAAATTGCTAAAAATGTATTTTTTAAACATTTTGTCAAACATTTTTTTCCTGAAATTGATTAAATAGGTGGTCATTTCTACTCGACGCGGCACTTGGGTGTTCAATCGAATCATCCAAAATGGGCTACCGTATGACGTGGTTTACCAAAGTCGTTTTTACGATACCTTAATGCGTGTTGTACCATGGACAATTTCCAACGAGTTTCATGAGCACCGAATACAACATCGAATGTAAATGCTTTAAATAAGTTAAGAATTTAAATTTACGTTAGTCGTCTTTTTTATTTAAATATTAGAAAAAGTGCAATAATTTTTTGTGGCAATTATTCGATAATATTATTGGACAAATTTTAGGTAAAATTTATCTTATAAAATTGTAAAATTATATGCAATAAAAATCGTTTTTTTTTTTTTATTCAAATGTTTATTTTTTCATCAAGCGGGGGGAGGGGGGGGGTAGGTGCCGAGGCGGTGCCGATAGGCGCCGCCTTTGGTTGTATTTTTGTAACAGATTTTGCAAAAAAAGAAAGTTGAATTAGAGTAAAATTATAATGACAATTTCAATTTTCTAAGCGGCGAGGCCCATTTCAAAAAACGGTCCTTTGATTCTAAGGGCAGATCCCATTCCTTGGTTAGAAGCTAACCATGATTGAATTTGTTTTTGTTCATTTAAAGAAATTCTCTTTAAAAAAAATAAATTAAAAAAACCGTTAGAAACCTTAAATTTCCGTCATTTCCTTTTCTCACTTTTAGAACCTTAATATTTTTAGAATTGCTACATACTGTTAAAATTTCAGCTCGATTGGTTCACGGGAAGTGGTAAAACTCACAAAAATAGTGTGTTTTTTTTTAATGTAACACAGTGTATGATATCTTACCAAAAATTGCTTATAAATAGCTTTATTAATTTGGTTTATCATGTTTAAGAGTTAATTCTTAGAGAATAAATTTTAAAGATTAAACAAATTTTGTTTTAAATCACTTGCCAGGGATCATGACATGTACGGGCTTCGTCCTGCACATCGCTTCTTCCAACAACATCCAGCAGTCAACGATTCTTTGGCCAATTTGTTAGCCAGTGGCCGCATTACAATTGCCGTAACTAGCTAATTAGTCTTAATTATTTGACAATTAATTGTTTGTTACAATTTAATTAGTGTGACATTTCTTCTATTGGCGACCATTCAATTCACGTAAAAGATGGACGCGAATTTAACGCTGATGTGATCATTTTGTGCACTGGATATACTTTCGGATTCCCATTCATTAGGCCGACCGAATTAATTCCAATTAAAGTCGGAAATAAAATTGCTAATATTGCGAAGATATTTACTTTTTTTTATTTTAGAAACAAAACGAAATAGAATTGTACAAATACGTATTTCCACCATCAAATTTTGTAGCAAAACGTCTGGCAATTATCGGTTTGGTGCAGCCAATTGGAAGTGTGGTTAGCAAAAAAAGAATATTAAAAAAATGAAAATAGCAATGGGTAATATTGACAAAAAATAAATTTATGTGGAAGTTCAAATTTAAAACTTTTACATAAGCTTATACGATACAAATTATCATAATTATTTTTGTTAATTTACGCTTTATTAATTTTTTTATTGGTTATGAAAAAAGGTTAAGTAACATTTTTTTTAATATTTCGCGTAATTTCTTATTTAAATTTTCTTTTACAAACCTATGAAATTGATTAAAAAGTTTTATTTTTTTGAACTTTCTTTACCACCAGGCCCCAATAGCCGAAATGCAATCACGCTGGGCAGCTGCAATTTTTACTGGACGTCTTCAACTTCCTGACAATGCCAAAATGCGTGAAAGCATTGACAAAACACGGGCACAGATGCGCCGTCAATACTTCGAGTCGGCCAAACACACGGTCCAAGTGCCGTTCATCCCCTACATGGACGAACTGGCCGAACTTGTTGGGTGCAAGCCGAACCTGAAAAGGGTGAAGATTCAAAATAAAAAAAAGAAAACTGTATTCATGAAATTTTCAAACGATACTTGGACTTCCGCGCTTTGCGTGGACAATTTTGGAACTGTTCTGCCTCACGCTGGGACTTAATAAGCAGTGTTCATAAAAATTCGGAATCCAAAAAATTGCCCCAACTTAATAAAAAAGAATTGATTTTTTAGCAGAAAATAATAGCATAAGAAAAGGGGAGGGTTAGACGACGTGAGAATTTTGCGAAAAAGCACCCTATGGGATACCAAATGCCGTCATCATCTATTGAATTCCAATTATTGATTTCAAGTGTTCAAATTTTAGCCCAAGTTCTGAGGCCCGTAGCTATTGGGCAGGGGGAGGGGAGGGAGTGGAAGGCTAACACTAAAAAAAAAACTATTTAACATTTTTTATTTTCCCGTTGGCGCTTGCCTATTTTCTAATTTAGCTCAAAATGACCCCATAAACTCACAAAAAGTTAATTTTATGGAACAAAGTTTTGTCGACATAATTTATGTTTTATTTATTTTGGCACGCTTAAAAGTAATAGTAGAAGAAATAATTTTGTGCTATAGACAATAAATTCGGTTCATTCCTTCCCCATTTTTCTGTTTAAGGGCATGAGCTACTGAATACCAACTTTTGTTTTATTGCACAGAAAGTTTTCAACCAACTACCTCTTTCAAAAATTCGTCTATAATCTTAAATTTTCTATTTTTTTCATTTAGCTGTCATTGGATGATCCAGCATTTGCGCTTCGTTTATTTTTTGGTCCAAATGTGCCATATGTTTATCGCATAACGGGCCCGAACAAATGGGACAAAGCGAAACTTGCAATAAACTCAGTGCCGGAGCGTGTAAAAATGCCGTTAAGACAATGGTAAAAAAGAAAAGAAAAAATATATATTTATGAAAAAGAAAACGTGAAAAAGCAGGGAAATTGGCACTAGGACAATTGAACAAATCAACACAATGGTCGATTAAATTTTTTAGCACACTTAAAAATGTTAGTAAAAAATAATAACTAGTTTTATTTTTGTTTAATGTCATTTTGAATTTCTCCTGATTTTTTGCTAAAGTTAAGAAAATTTCTTTGCGAAAAAATTGAACTTTGCCGTATGTTGTTAAATTCTATTTTCTTGACAAAAATTCTTCTCCCAAAAAAAGGAAATTTACAAGTTTTTCAATATTCGTTTTTTTATAAAAATGGAAAAGAAAATAATGAAGTTTCATAAAGTCCTTAAAAACTTCTTATGCTTTTATATTATGAAAACTTATTTTTTCCTTTACAAAAGAAAGTAAAACAAATTTTTTGATTTTTTACAGTTATTTAAAAAATGAAAAAAGATTTTGGGAGTCAGATGGTCATGAAAATAGGTGCTAGTGTGTTTTTTATAAATCCGCCATTTTTACAGATTTTCTACGATAAACAGGTCCAACTTTGCTTAAACGCAGCCAAATAAAAAATATTAGTATCATCCGATTGCTTTTGATTGGCTATATTGGCAATCCAAATTTATAAAAATTTGTTTGTCTTAAGAAAGTAGTGACCAAAAAAGTGCAAAAAATTTACATAACTCTTTTAAAAATAAAATGAAATTTTTTGAATTAGTCTAGCTAATAGAGCAAATCATGAGCTATCGGTTGATACCAAGATAATTTCATTTGGTTGCTTTTGAGCAAAGTTATGATAACTTTTTCTTAAAAATTTTGTAAAAAAGGAGACCGATTTATAAAACGCGTCAGCACCATAAAATACATTTTTTATTTAACGAATTAAAAAAATATATATTCATTTATAGAAGTGGTATACTTTTTGAAAATTTTTAAATAGCTTTTTAGGGGTGTCCGTATTCATTATTCGAAAAAATTAGCATAATGAGACGCCCACAAGAAATTACAAAATTTATTATTTTAAACACAGTGGCGGCCCAATGAGCAAAATGCCAAAGTGCAAATGCTTAATCGATCGATGCTTCACTTATGGCATAAGCAAATGTTTTGCCCTTTATTTTGGCGTTTTGTTTACCGTTGGATTATGGCTGTTTGCGCGTTTCGACTTCTGTTCATTGTCAGTGTTCATCATTTACAACTTTCTGATCAGTCTGATTAGTTTCTGGGTTTGGCTGTTCTATTTTGATGTCGTATGGCTGTGAATACATAAATATATAAATATAATTAGAGCTAGGTAAAAATATAATTACGGGAACGGGAACTCAAAAAAAGCGGGACAGGAATCCCGCACCTTAAATTCATTAGCAAATCAGACCCAAATTTTCAAAATTTCCCCCGGTGGCGCCATCGGTACCACCGGCTCCGCCCCCTTTGAATTAAAAAACGGATCTTTTTTACTGATTTTCTTGCTTTTCAAATAAGTTTTTTCGAAATGACTATTTTGACCACAAATGATGTGATGTTTTTTGTCAGCAAAATTATAATAATTTTCATTTGTTAACCCTGGGAATGTAGCCTAAAAGTGGCAATTTTTACTAAATTTGTACTGTCCTCCGAAACGGGAATTCAAAAAAGCGGGACGGGATTTCCACCTTATCATGCGGGAATATTCTTCCCGCCTGGCTCTAAATATAATATATATAAACGAATTTTTGAATTATTTTAATAAAATACGCACATTTTTCTTTAAAGATTGTGAAAATTTATTATATTTTTTATTATTCATCTTTATAAAATTAATAAATTAACTCTTTTTATTAGATAATTACTGTTAATGAGATTGTTGGGTATCAGGGAATTGTTTGCCCGGGGTAAGGAACACTATGCCCCCGGTGCTGGGCCTCATAATGTGGGCCGGGGTTGGGCGAGGGCTGGCGTAGTGGGCCCAAATAGTCAGAGGTTGAATACGTGGTCCACCCCAGCCAGTAATATGTAAACATTTTTTTTATAATGAGCTGGCGCAAATTACCAAATTTTTAAAATTCAAATTTTACTTTAAGCTTTTTTGGCATTGCTATTCTGGGAAAAATGCAAAAATTGTCAGATTTTAGGTCTAAATGGTTGCTAGTGCACGATTTAACATTAGTAAAAAGCAATAAGCTGCACTTTGATTTTTTAATGCTTGCAACTAGGTTTATATTGAAATGAATGCTCATTTTGAAATAATCAATTTTATTGATGCAATTAGCTAATGCCTCTGCACGGATCTAATACACTTAAATGAGTCAATTATTTATCGTTTTGTGTCACTTTCTTTTCAATGTATTTTTGGCGTTTTACGGTTAACAAAAAATGAGATTAAGTAATTTAATTAGACTTATTTATCGATTGTTCGAACTAAAGCTTGCGAAATTGTTTACAAATTTTGCAAAAATATAATTTTAAATTTTTTACCCACAACTTTTTTCAAATTAACGAATTTTTTTGAAATTTTCAAGCTGAATAGTGCTAACGAAGCTATCGAATGATACCAAGAATGATTGTTTTTATTTCGTTTGATCAAATTTATGACAAATTTTTTTCGAGAAATTAGTAAAAAAGTTGCACTTATCGTCCAGCCACAAATTGTATTTGAAAAAAAGTGCTTTAACATTATTATGAGACACACAGATAAGAAAATAAAATGAATTTTGTTTAAAAATTACGAATTGAGGTGAAAGGTTATTTTGAATGAGGTTGGGCAGAGCAAAGAGGGAAAGCGAATAATTTTACCAAATCAAAGTTTAATTGAATTAAGGTTATTACCGCGGTATGCGACATTTCTTTCCCGCCGTTTCTTTCCCGCCATTTCTTTCCCGCCATTTCTTTCCCGCGGTTTCTTTCCCAGGACACTTCTTTACCGCCGTTTCTTTCCCGGGACATTTCTTTCCCAAAATTCTTTTTCAAAAAACCTAACCACCCCCTGGTTTTTCTGAAAAAATTATCCCTTATTTTTTAAGGCCTCCAAATTTCTTACTAGAAACCTAAACCACTTTTTTCTGAAAACTTAAACCTAAGTTTCTTTGAAAACTACCCCTAGTTTTTTTTCCAAACTCAAGCCTAGTTTTTTTGAAAACCAAAAGAATTTTCTATTTCATTCACCAAAAACTTGGTGGCTATGTTTTCATGAAAAAATGAGGGTATAGATTAGATTTTCAAAAAAAATAGGTTTAAGTTATCAAAAAACAAAGGGGTTAAGTTTTTCAGAAAAACTTGAGAGTGGTTGTTTTTTTAGGGGGTTAGGTGTTTTAGAAAAACTAGGGGGTAGTTAGGTTTTTTAAAAAAACAATTTTGGGAAAGAAATGTCCTGGGAAAGAAATGGCGGGAAAGAAACGGCGGGAAAGAAGTGTCCTGCTCCGTTATTACCGACCATCTTCCCCCCAAGAAGTCACCCTGAACTTGACGGCCAGTATCAGAAAAGTTTCAAGGGGTAATTACCGTAGACAATAGAGGTGCGCCGTGACTGATAAAACCCGTGAAGCGTGAACCGCGACCGTGACCGTGAATTGACCCCGTGAACCGTGACCGTGACCGTGAACTGACCCCGTGAACCGTGACCGTGACCGTGATAGAAAAAACCCGTGAAATTCACGGTAACCGTGACCGTGAACCGTGAATTTTTTTTTAATTTTGATTTTTTTAAATTTTTTTTTTATTTAAGTTCTGGGTTTTTAATAATTTTTTTATTAATTTTTAGGGGTAAATTGAATAGGTGGGGGGACTACTAGGCCCAACCAATTTAGAAAAAAATTCTTTGACTTTTGACACTGCTTGTAGGGGTACAAAAAATTGGGGACAAGTTTTTTAGATGGTCGGAAATTAGTTTTTTTTTTTCTCCCAAAAAAGTGTTTATGCCTGAAGATAAATCATGACTTCATTAACTATTTTATTTATTTGAGAATCAGCAAATCCATTCGACTGAATTTTGATAGCAAATTTGCACAAAAACAAATTTTGATATAGATTTTCGGGATTTCAGAAACCTTGATGAGGGAATTGAAGCCGGCGGTGCCGATAGGCGCCGCCGGGCAAAAATTAGAAAATCTGGGTGTGATTTATTAACAGATTTGACCAAAAACTGGTTAATTTTGGAGGGTTTTTCGAGGTAAATTGCGAAAAATTTAAATTAAAAGCAGAGACTCCCATCGAAAATTTTCCGAAATAAGGACATGGCTTGTTAAAAATAAGGATTTGGGGTCAAAAATAAGGACATTTTTTTATTTCTATTTAAAAAAATCAACTATTTTGAGCCATATTAGTTCCCTATGACAGTATTTTTAGCTTTTTGAAATGACTTTTTAATTTTAAATTAAGAATATGGAAGGGTCGGTGGTGCCGCTAGGCGCCACCGGGAAAATTTTGAAAACTTATGGTCCATTTGTTAACAGATTTTCTCAAAAATGGTAAATTTTGTGTCCCTATTTTCAAAAGGATTGATTGTTCGGCGGTGTCGCTAGGCGCCGCCGGAAATTTTTTAAAAAATGAAATTTACAAAGAGAAATTGTCAAAAAACTTGGCAAATATTAATTATAATAGTTATTGGATCTCTTTATTTTCAAAATTTTGTTTAAACAAACTGATTTTTGGAAAAAACAATTTAAAAACTAAAATTTCCTGCCATGGGCGGGGGCGGACTTAACACAAAATTTTCAATTTTGTCCCTTTTTCCTAGTTTCTTTCAGCAATTATTCTTGGAAAATAAAATCCCGCAAATTTTCCGATTTTATCCAGTGTAAATTTTTCACGGTAAAACCGTGAATAGACCCCGTGAACCGTGACCGTGACCGTGACAGAAAAAACCCGTGAAATTCACGGTAACCGTGACCGTGACCGTGAATCACGACGCACCTCTAGTAGACAATGCTTAACATAGAACATTTTTAAAATTCTAAAATAAAATAATAATCAGCTCGGACCCCTAAAACGATGGGTTTAATGATAATAAAAGTGGTAAAATGGCCAAATTAAGGGCCTGAATCCTGGCTGAAAATAATTTTGTCGAATCCCTACCCAATTCTTAAATTGTGGCCACCTTTGTCAGTGTTTCCTGCTATACACTTTCTTATTCTTTTTGCTGCTGTCGCTCAACTTAGTTTGAACAAACCAAAAGATATAGTTAATGGATTCGGGGTTTTGGCCACGTGGTGCGACATTTGAGGATTTGACATTTGAGGACCCGACATTTGAGGACCCGACATTTGAGGATCCCGACATTTGAGGACCCGACATTTGAGGACCCGACATTTGAGGATAACCCCGACATTTGAGGACCTGACTTTTGAGGACCCGACATTTGAGCATTTTCAATTTTTTTTAAGAAAGCTAAAATTTTATTTATTATCATTATGAAAAAGGAAGAAAATGCCTTTCCCAAGGGCCAACGGGAGAGAATATAAAACTATTCGTTTTCTGGATCATCCCAGTTTTATCATTGCGCATAAGTCGGTATTGCAAAGATCTGAGATGAGTAAGGATTTCATCCTCATTTGGGTTCTCTATCGCATCAAAGCCCTCAACCAAATTCCGTATAGCCAAATCATTGTCTCTGTAAGTTTTTTTCCGTTCTCGAATTCTTATCCCCTGAGTTGGGTCCAACTCGTATTGCCGAAGCTTATCGGCCGCTTCTTTCTTTAGAACAGTGATGAGTCTGATAAGTCAAAATAAAATGATTAATTCATTTTCACTTCGATAATGGGGGATGAACACTGGAGAATTGCATTCTTAAAGCCAAATGGAACCCTTCTTGGGCGTTGATTGTGCGTCCCATGTCATTAAGAACGCTTTCATGATGATTCCATGAGTTAATCGGAAACAAGGGGGGTCTTCCAGCATGGCCAAGAACATACGTTCTGGGTAAAATTAAGTAAGTAATCTTATTATTTTTTTTAAATTATGCAACCTTCCAAAATATTCAAAGATTGCCCAGGGCTGCCCAGCGTTTTTTTGATACATTTTCTCCCGTTGGCCCTTGGGAAAGGCATTTTCTTCCTTTTTCATAATGATAATAAATAAAATTTAAGTTTTCTTTAAAAAAAATTGAAAATCCTCAAATGTCGGGTCCTCAAAAGTCGGGTCCTCAAATGTCGGGGGTATCCTCAAATGTCGGGTCCTCAAATGTCGGGTCCTCAAATGTCGGGATCCTCAAATGTCGGGTCCTCAAATGTCGGGATCCTCAAAAGTCGGGTCCTCAAATGTCGGGTCCTCAAATGTTAAATCCTCAAATGTCGGGTAGCCTTTGGCCATTGTCTGTAACTCTTTTTTAAATCCAGAGGCTGAAAAAAAGACAAAGTGTGAACTCTACTCTAATTTATTAAATAAGGTATTCAATTCAAAAAGTTTTACTTCCTGAACTTTTGCTTATAAAATTTTAAGGAAATAATAAAAAGATAGCCAAAAAAATTGCAACAATTTTGACAATAAATCTCATTTTATTTTGAAAATCAACTCTTATTCGATTCATATGTATTTGATAAAGTTTTGCATCGCTTTCCGTCAGAAAATTCGGCCGTCAAAATTAGAATATTTTGAAAAATGATTGCACGCAATTGTACATCAATTACCAGATTTTCTATCCCCGGCGGCGCCTATCGGCACCACCGGCTTCCATGCCTTCAGAGTTTCTGAAATTCTGAAAACCTATATCAAAATTTGTTTTTTTGTGCAAATTTGCTATCAAAATTCAGTCGAATGGATTTGCTGATTCTACAAATAAATTAAAATTGTTAATGAAGTCATGATTTATCTTCAGGCATATCACTTTTTTGGGAGTAAAAAAAAACTAATTTCCGACCATCAAAAAACTTGTCCCCAATTTTTTGTGCCCCTACAAGCAGTGTCAAAGTGAAAGAATTTTTTCTAAATTGGGTGGGCCCAGTAGACCCCCCACCGATTCAATTTACCCTAAAAAAGTAATAAAAAAAATTATTAAAAACACAGAATTTAAATTTAAAAAAAATTTCACGGTCACGGTTACCGTAAATTTCACGAGTTCTATCACGGTTACGGTTCACGGAGTCAATTCTCGGTCACGGTTCACGCTTCACGGGTTTTATCAGTCACGGCGCACCTCTAATAAAGAGCCCGAAAAATAATATTTTTCATTACCAATAATCATTTTAAGCAATTTGGGACTGGAAATAAGCAAATCGTACATTTCGGGGCATTTTTTTTTAGCTGTCGAGCTTTGAAAAGAAACATTAAATTTATAATTTTAGAAACGAAAGGGTCGGCGGTGCCGATAGGCGCCGCCGGGAAAATTTTTGAAAATTGGGTTTTTGGTAACAAATTTTGCGCAAAAACTGACCAACTTTGGGGATTTATGCGGTAAATTTCGAGAAAATCTATGCGAATGTGGGTCCAGTGATGCCGATAGGCGCCACCGGGTGAAACTTTGTAATTTATGGCCGATTTGTTATCAGAATTTGCCCAATGATAATTTTCGCTAGGGTTGAATGTCCGGCGGTGCCGATATGCGCCGCCGGGAATTTTTTTTTTAAAAATTCTCATTTTTTACACCAAAGCAAGAAATCACAACAAATAAGAACAATGGGCTGAAATTAGAACAAATTTGACAAATCAGAACCTATGAGAGCTTTGGTATAAATCAAAAAAAAAAAAAAAGATTTTGACAGGCCACGCACGCTATGACAAAACCATTTTACTCTCTTTCTCCATTATTCTTTTATTTTTGCTCCATAAATTATTTATTATTAAACAAACACCAGGAAGTTATGTTCGCAAAAGATTCACATTAGTTAAAATAAAAATGAGAAATAAACAATTTAAATAAAGTAAAAAATGAATCATCTAGTCCTCTCGTGATGAGTCGAAGCAAAAAAGTATGGCGTGGTGGTTTCAGAGGAATGGGCGGTTTCAGTACGGAAAAATAATAAATAAATAAGATATTTTAATAATTTCAATAACTAAATATGTTTATATTTGATATTTGTTAAATTTTTAAAATTATTATTAGAAGAGAAATAAACCCCAAAATTACGTTCCACCCATTCAACTATTTCACTTTTATTTTTATAAATATTATTTTGTTTTTAATGTTTCTTTTTGTTGATAGAGTAGCAAGCCTTTGCCTGGCGAGGGTTGGCCAATTTGTCCTCTTTAAATATTTTATATTAAACTAATGTAAATTATTAACAAAGATAATATACATTCTTGGGGCTTCAACTTATGCAAAAATCGGACATCGATTACGCTTTCAAAATCCCGGTCCTGAGCAGGCATGGGCGAAATTTCGTTTTGAGTTTCGAAAATTTTGCGTTTTATTCGCATTTCGAGTTTCGGGAATAATTTCCTTAGAATTAAGGTTTTGGTACGGCAAATTTACAAATTTATTCTTCAATTTTGCGATTCTCTAATAAAAAAAGGAATTCAAAGTCAAAACTCACAAGTTTACATAAATTTTTGTCCATTGTTGTTTTTTTGCCCTATGATGCTGAGAGTGGGTGTAGCTGAGATACTTCATCCAAGCTTAATCCGGCGGATTAATCTACCCTGTCAGCAGGGAGGTAGTGCAATTTTTAAAATAGGTTGTTTATGTTGTTCCCTCCCAGCCAAAGTGCAAATGCTTAATCGATCGATGCTTCACTTATGGCATAAGCAAATGTTTTGCACTTTATTTTGGCGTTTTGTTCTCCGTTGGCTTATGGCTGTTTGCGCGTTTCGACTTCTGTTCATTGTCAGTGTTCATCATTTACAACTTTCTGATCAGTCTGATTAGTTTCTGGGTTTGGCTGTTCTATTTTGATAGATTTTCCAGCAAGACTCTGCGCCATCTTACAAAGCCCGACACGTCTAGTACTGGTGCCGGGCCCATTTTCCTGAATTTATCAGTGCCCAGGAATGGCTGCCATATTCGCCGGCTTTAACCCGAAGGATTATTCCATTTGGGCAACAGGAGCTGCGTGCTTTTTTCGGAAATTTTTCCGAGCGTATGCGTCTCTGCATTCGCGTTAAAAGCGGGAACTTTGAAACCAATAGTTTATTCTTGTTCTATATTAAATTCTCTATCAAATGGACTTAGTTAATTTTCTCTACAAATAAACGTTTCCTAAAAACCGCCATTTTACAGATTTTTGACAAAACTCTATAACTTCGCTCAAGCGCAACCAAATTGAATAATATTGGTATTGTCAGATAGCTATTAGTTAGCTCTATTAGCCACTTAAATTAAAAAAAAGAATTCGTTAAATTTTAAGTAAGTTGTAACCACAAAAAGTGAAAAAACTCATTTTTATTGTCATAAAAACAATCAAATTAATTGAAATTTGGCTAGTTTATAGAGCTAACCAATAGCTATCGGACCATACCAAGATCTTTTCATTTGGTTGCGTTTGAGCAAAGTTATGAAGAGTTTTTGACAAAAAATCTGTAAAATGGCGGTTTTTAAGAAACGCCCAACGTGTCGGTTTTTAGGAAACGAACTAATACCAACATTTGTATGTCAGAATTTGCCAATGAATATTTGTTTATGTTTTTCACTCTCTTGGCAGAAAAAAAAACACCGGAATTTACAAATACCGCTAAAATTATAATCGTTTTGGGCATATTTATATATTGTAGTACTTATAGACCAGAATCTGTGTCCAATTTTGCCTTTATTTAGGACATTTGCCCCTATTAGAGTTTTGGATTTTATATGAATTTCTTATACAAAAGGTCAAATTTGAAGATTTATTCCATTTTCGGGAATTTTCTAACCAAGAAAAAGTCGACGAAAAAACAAAGATTTTTACTTAAATGGATTTTCAAAATTTTCATTCAAGGCATATGCCCATATTTGACCCCTTTTTTTGACACTATTTTCAACCTCGGTTCCCCTGTTCTGGAACGAAATAAATTCATTGATTAGACTGGCTGATAAATTCTTGGCCTGCCTTTTCCATTTTTATTTACAATCAAAATATACAGACTTAATTAATATTATTTAAAAGCTAGGACTCGTTCAGTGAGAGCGAAAAAAAAAACAGTGACGAGGCTCAGGGCATTTGGAAATCAGGGGTTTTAAGCTTTTATCCTGCTGTCTGGCTTAAAGAATCGGCATTATGCCAATTCTAAAAATATATTTCTTTATTAAAAATAATAATTCATTATTGGCTTCCATTTTACCATGGTGGTAATGATAGTGACGAAAAAAGAAATCAATATTTGCTTTTTCATATTTCTTTAATATTGTTTTAAATATAAAATATTTCATTTACATTTTTATAAGCTTCTGAAATATTAAAATTATTAGCTATTTTTAATTATGAACATCTTTTTGAAAAATGGTCAGAGCATCCTGATTTTATTCTTAATAGGTAAGTTTTTTTCTTTTTCATTTTATTATTAAATTAAATATTATGAAAAAAAAGGTTTTTTTATAGAGTGGTCATCTTTTTTTTTTGACCATTATATAAAGATATGTATAAATAATTTTTTCATTTCATTCACTCTCTAACATTGCTAGATTCGAAAAGGGCCCCATGTTATTTTTCAATATTTTAAATTTTGCCAGTTTGGCCTTGTGTTGTTGCGGAATTATCTTTTATGGATCATGTGCGAAGCATTACTCAAATATGCTTTTTGATTGACAGTAAACTGATGCGCAAGGATCCAACTCCTGACGAGTTTGATAAATGTGAAAAAACTCAAAGTCAGAAGTCTAACAATGATCAAATTGTTGAGGATTTGGAAAAGGGGAAAGCAAAACAACGGCAGAAAACACTCGGAGAACAAATTCTTGATGAGTCAAAAAAACGCCAAGAAAAACTGAGTCAGAAATGTCCCAATGATCATATTGGTGAGGATAAGGAAAAGGGCCATGAAAAACAAAGTCATAATTCGCCAAAAGATCAAATGGACAGCTACCGGCGGGAAAAAGGCAAAGTGAAAGAGCCGAATTTCAAGTCACTGAAGGACCGACTAATTGACGAAATAGAAATACGCAAACAAAAAAAGAAATGGCCCATTGATTTAACTGTTGACAATTTGAAGGAATTCAATAAACATTTTCAGAGTAAATCTATTTTAATTGACCCCAAATTGGTGCCCAATTTTGTTGAACTGATTTTGAACATTGGCTTTGTGAAGGTATACCAAGTGTTACAAGATGAATTTTACGAGAAGCCAAATCTTTTCTGGGAAACAAAAATTGAACAACAATTTGAGAAAATAAGGTAATTCATTTATAAGCAATTCTCCAATTTTTCATATTTATTTACCAAAAATACAAATTCTGTTGAAAGCTCATTTTAAAAAAGCGAATCTATTTAGGTCTTCCAAAGGTGGAAACTAGGGTAGGCGGCGGTCGGTTTTGGTTCAGTTGAGCGAAACCGAAAACCGACTTTTTTAAACCAAACCCGAAAACCAGGGGTCCGAAACCGGCTTAATCAAAAATTGGGGGCCAGCTTATCGGGTTTCCCGGTCAAAAAAATACACCCCTAAAGATGGGATCATGAATAGAGAAATAAATCAAAAACTACAAGAGTAATTGATTTAGCACGAGACACTTGGCCAAAAAGGCAGATTTTTTTTTCTTTTTCTGCTCGTTAGGGGTTGAGTTTGTATTTCGCCATTTTGCCTTTTAAGTGCTGTGTAAACTAACGAAATAATGTTAAATTTTCAAAAAAAAAAAAAAAAAGAAGAAGAAGGTGACTGGGGTGTAGACCATTTGGCCAAATGGTCTACACCCCAGTCACAACATTAACAAGCCATATAAAATACACATAAAATTCTCAGCAGCTTTCTCCGGGCCACATGAGAGTTTTTGGGGTATTTTTAGTATCAATTAAGCAATTTTTGAAGTTATATTATTTGCAGAAAAGACATTGAAAAAAAAATTGTGCCAGAATTACTGGGCCAGTCCACCGCCGAAGACAGTAGCGCAAGCAGCAGCAGTTCATCGGTAGAGATGTTTTTCTTATGCTGGCATTATGAACTTGGCGCCTCCGGACTCCTGATCCTGATCCGGGAGTTTTTTAGAAAATTGACCCGGATCAGGAGTCCGGAAAAACAAGATTTTAGTCCGGGAATCCGGTCCGGGGTTCATTCCCGAATCCTGATCCTGATCCGGGTAAACAGACCTCGCCCCGCTAATTTTTTTAATTAAAAAATAAGCAGAAAAATATATAAGAAGCGCATAAAAACGCTTCCGTTCCGAGTGTAGAACATAAAAAAATAGTGGTGAGTGAAAAAAAATATATTATTCATTTGGTAATTTTTTTCCTTATTGAATAATATTTTTCAAAAAGGTTGGTTTATGACGTGCTGGGTCGTTTCATAAAAACCGCCATTTTGCAGATTTTTCGT
The DNA here is from genome assembly GCA_039877585.1 of Heterodera filipjevi. Classification (NCBI taxonomy): domain Eukaryota; kingdom Metazoa; phylum Nematoda; class Chromadorea; order Rhabditida; family Heteroderidae; genus Heterodera; species Heterodera filipjevi. The sequence continues at coordinate 5,226,481 of JBDPZO010000007.1, read as the reverse complement.
CAAAACCATGTCATAACTTTGCTCAAACGCAACTAAATTGCATGATCTTAATAACATCCGATAGCTCTTGGTTAGCTTTATCAGCCTACCAAATTTCAAAAAATTTGAAAGGGATTTAAGAAAGTTATAGCCATAAAAAGTGCAAAAAACTCAATGTTTTTCTTAAAACTTAATCGAATTTTTTGAAATTTGGTAGACTAATAGCGCTAACCAATAGCTATCAGACCATACCAAGATCTTTTCATTTGGTTGCGTTTGAGCAAAGTTATAACCAGTTTTTGGAAAAAAAATCTGCAAAATGGCGGAATTTACGAAACGCCCATAGTGGGGGAATTTACGAAACGACCTAGCACCGGTTTATGACACCAAATGCTGAGTTTGAAAATTTTCGTTTGGCCTTGTTAAATTGACTTTTCAAAGCCAAATACTTCAATCTTAGATCAGGGTAGGGATGGTTTAAGCTCTATTTCAAAAAACATAAAAGTACTACAGTTCCAAAAAATTTTTCATTTGCAATAAAAAAAGTAATTTATTCAATTTGTATTTTTACCAGAAAAAAAGTTTTACTGCGTCGTTTGTCAGCACCACAAGCTGCCATTCCTTAAGCGTAATTCAAATTCTAAACTTTGTATTTGTATAAACTTTATTTAAAATAGAAGCTCCTATAAAACTAGTTAATTTTCATAAAGTGGCATTCTCGGGTACCAACCTTAGTGTTTTTTTTTGCATTTTAAGACAAAATAAAAAAATTCGAGAAAGTAAAAAAGAAATTATCGGTAACCTGTATTCATGATTAAAATTATTCTAAAGATTGAGTCAAGTTCGAGCATGGAAGAAGACTCCAATGAAGATACTACACAAAGTTTAAAAGCGACAAATAAAAGCCCGATAATCAGCAGGGATCCGACACCATCTTCTAGCAGGAAGCCACGGAAAACAGTTAAGCGCATATAATTCAAAGGCGATTAAGACAGTCACCCAGAGTGTGGTTCGAATGTTTTTCGAAAGCCGGTTTAATATTTTGCTGAACTTATCTAAATTTATGTATTTTTTCTGGACTCAAATCAGGAATACGACGCAGTCAGGCCAAATCGGTCGCGTAAAAAAAATTGTCTAACTGTAAAAAATTTAGAAATTTTAATGATTGCTAAATTCCTAAAAACATAATATATATATTTTTTTTTATTACTAATAAAAGTTGGGATCAATGTTTTTTATCATAACTTTTCTCCTAACCAACGGACAATTAATTAACCATTATATGGCCAATAGCTAGCTATTGACTAGCTCAATAAGCTTCCAAAATTCCGAACAAAAAATTTATGTATTACATTTCAATAAAGCATGCACAAAAAGGTGTTGGAAAAAGTCGATTAAATTTTTCCGAATTTAGACGCACCAGTCCAGTCAACAGAAAAAAGAAGCCGAAATGCAAGAGGAAATGACAAAGCGAGAACAGCTCATGTGGCAAGTGGAGCGGGTCACTGCCGCACTCATTTACACAATAATACACAAAGAAATGCGAGAAGTATTCGACAGAAGACGGGAAAAAAAGGAGGAAAAGGAAAAGAAAAAGGAGGAACAAGAAATGATGGAACAGAACAGTGATGAAAGCTTGGTACTGACAAACAGAGGGGTTGCCATCCCGAGGACGGAGTGACAAAATGTTGGGGCTTGGTGTTGACCAAATTTTTATGGTCCGACGCTTTTTTTTTGTTGTTCTGAAGCCTTGAGAGAGACAGGCCATGTTGCCTTGGTCAACCCTTTTTTGAATTTTTATTATGGTCGGTCCCATATAAAAATAAACTTATTTTAAAAAAAAAATAGGAAAAAAAGACAGTTAAAGAAATGGTCTCCTAATAATTAATAGTTTCAAATTTAAAAACTTAAAGTTTCAGATCAAAGTAATTCCTTGACAACTAGAAAAGTTTGCTTCCTAAAAGGGTTGTTTTCTCCGGTAGGGCCCGTTTTTGCCACAATTGAAAGTCGGGATTGGGCCTTGATTAAAAAAACAAGCCTGGACTTGCGGTCTTTCCTCATCTTTCATTCCAACAAGTTCCAAGCCAATAATTTTTGGAGCATATGGCACCTTCCCGAAATCGCTTGAAAGTTAAAAATTTAATGAGTTTACTCACTTAAAATTTTTAAATTTCACCTTCGTTAGAGCATCACATCTCTTGTGACCCGAGCACGATGATGCACATATTCCATATTTAAAAACACTATACAAATTAAGGCAGGTTCCAGCACGGAAAGAGGCAACAATGATGAGGATGAAAAAAGCAACAAACAGAAAAAGTCTGCAATCATGAGACTAATGACAAAATCGATGCGAAAAGGCTTGAAAAAACTAAAAGTTGGCCGAGCGAAATCGGTATTCATGCATATGGCAGCAAGCCTAGCGCTGGGATTTTCAGGGATTCCCATAAAACAGGTCAAAAGCAGTGCTAAGCCGGGCACGTTAGTTAGGTCCGAATGGTTTCCTTCCAAAAATTCTGGGATTTTCTCTTTTCTTTGCTCAAACGCAAACAAATTAAACAATCTTGAGTTATCCGATAAATTATGATGGAGTCTATTAGCCAACCCAATTTCAGAAAATTATGTTAAATTTTTAGAGACTTATGTGAATTCTTCTCTTTTTTGGCAACATTTTTTAAAACAAAGTGAATTTTTTAAAGTTATGATGGCTAATAAAACTAATCATACGCTATCGGATGATATCAAAATTATTTAATTTTGTTGCGTTTGAGCATATATGACCCGTTTTTTGGTGGATTTATAAAAGCGCCAACACGCTTTAAATCTATTATATTCGGTAAAATTAGAGATGCTTACATATAACGACCAAATTTAATTTGATTAGCATTCATAAAAGCTCATTAGAAAAGTTGCCAAAAATTTTAAAAAGTGAGCTCACGTCTGTGTGATTGCGAAAATTAGCATAAATAATATAAAAACTGAAAATTAAGAATAAATGGAGCAATGAAGATGATGACAATGACATGACTAACAAAGGAGGATCTGCTGACCAAATATTTTACGCTTATTGGGTGAGATCGGTGGAATACGCATTCCGACAGCAATTTCAAATAGAAAAGGAAAAATTGAAGAATATGGCACAGGAAATTCCCCAAAATTTTGTGAAGCTTACAAAATGCATTAGCAAATGGAAAAATATGGCAATTTTAATGTGAAAGGGACAGGGAAAAAAGCTAAGATTGATCAGTAGCAACCGAACCCATTGTTATGGTTTTGCTACATTCTTTTATTTATTTTGCTTTGCATTTTTTTTTTATACATAAAATATTTCCATTTTTATTTTATTTTAAATGAAGGTTTAAATAAATTTCATTCGGGAAAAAGTTGTAATAAAACCACATATTATGTTAGAGACGGGTAGGAAGTCAGTTCGGTCTTCGGTAACAAACGCCAAAAAATTCCGGGCAAAAAAATTTATCTTAACAATTTTTGAAAAAAATGATGCGAAAATGATTGCATAAATATTTTAACAAAATTTTCTTAATTATAAAATAAAATTTTTAAACATTTTTGACTTTCTCCTCGGTACGCCGGCCTTTAGTGAGCTTATACATTTTCAGATTAATTCCAAAATTATCATTTTATTGAAAAATTGTTAAATTTTTTTTAGGCAAAAATAATTATTCGAAATTAAAAATGTAAATGTTTGATATTTAAACAAGTACAGCAAATAAATACAGGTTACAAGTGCAAGTTTTTTTAAATTATAATTAAACAATTGCCAAAAAAAAAGTATTAAAATTTTGAAGTTCCAACCTTTTGAAGTTTAATCACGGATCGCTTGTCAAAAAAAAATTTTGAAGGACCTCCGTAAGTAACAAAAGAGTTAAGTGTTTGAATTTAGGTAATCCCACCCTGAGAAAATATTGATCTAAAAAACTTAAATTTGGTAAAATCATAAATTAAGGTAAAATTAGTTATTTTTAAGCAATTGCCAAAAAATTATTTTTTAATAAAATTTTAAAAATTTTTTTTCTTTGTTAACATTTGAACTTTCTTTCTTTATAATTTGTTTGAGTTATGTCGTATTCATTTGTCATTACATTAACTTAATTTCCTGTAAATATTTTTTTGCAATATAAATATTCTATTGATTATGAAATCCATCACATTTATTTCATCAAAACGTGAACACATCGCATTGATATGAAAAATAATTGGTTAATTAACTTGTGATTTTTATCAGACGACCGCCTCTATTTTTGGTTATTAAATGTCTATTCGATTAAAAATTTTATTTTTCCTATTTTTCAAAATTTCTCTTCCCTCATGGATATTCCTCTTGTGAAGAACACAAATTTTACCGTCCAATTTGTGCTCGACAAACTTTCGACGTCAATATGTCCTGAAAATTTTCTGGATGCCAATCTGCTTCAAAATTTTCAAATAAAGGTATTTTTTCTTAATGATCTATTAAATTAAAAGATTTAAATAATTTCCTTTAATGAATTTTTAATTTATTTTATTTTTTGGAAATTATGAAAACATTTGCAAAAAAATAATTTTATAATCATATTACTATTAAATATTTACACTAATATACAAATAGAAGAATTTTTTCTCTCAGTAATCGATTAATAAACTAAAAAAATTGAATAGAAAACCAAAATGTATTATTTTTTGAAACTTTAGCAAATTTCCGATGAATCAGCATTTATGTCAACAATTTATCGAATCAACTTTTCATGGAAAAGGAGTTCAAAAACAAATGAGCGCCCAAGTAATTGGCCAACGTCCGTAATTTTAAAAGTAAGTTTTATTGCCAAATTACGAGAAATTATGAAAGTAATATTTTTTTTTCAGGTGCCCGGAGCAAAATACGACGAATTAATTGCAAAAAGTAAGGAACAAACAAATGAGGACGATGACCAATTCCGTGAATTTTTCTTTGATTATTTGGAGAAGGCACACAAAGTAAAAAAGCGAATAATAATTATATTTAAAATTAATATAAGGTTTGAATTTATAAAATGATATTATTTAAATCAAAAAAAGATTAAATTATTTCGAAAAAAGCGTGAAGTCAACTTTTACAATTGTTACCACCGTTTGGATTCAGCAAATCAATTTTTGCCAAAGTTGTTTTATGGTTCTGACTACTGTACTCAGCATAATGAAGGTATATGGTAGATGGCAATGATTGGGTCAGCTGATTAATTAACAAATTCTGTCTGCCAGATTTAAAATGAAAGCAGAGTTTGTTGACTATTTGTGCATTTTTGCGTATTTTACCAAAATGCAAAACCCAAAAGACTCAAAAATGCCCACCGCTTTACGGTTTTATTTTCCAATCAAATTTAGTTTATTCGACAAAATTTTCAGCAGACATTATCATTTATTTTCTTAATAACGTCGATCTGACCAAATTCAGGATTGATCATCATGGAGGACCTAAGCGACCGCGCGTGCAGTGCGCCGGTGCTGCCCGGTCTCAACGACGCGCAAGTGCACGCGGTACTTGCGGCAATAGCACGCATGCACGCCACCGCATGGGCACATCGGTGGGAACTGATGCGCCAAGTGTGGAACAACGGCTCAATGGACAGTTGGGCTTTGAAACCGCACTTTGTGCGCTCAATGGTTGAGGCGAGCCAAAAATTGGCAAAAGTAAAATCAATAACCAAATTACCATTTTGGATGAAATATAATATTTTATCAATATCCATTAAGTCTCAAAGATAATTTTTTAAAATTATATTTAAAATTTTCAAAAAAAAACATTCTTCTTAGGATTGGCTCTTCATATTTTCTCAAACTTTAAAGCAATTTTTCAATTTCCTTTAAATTTTTAATAAATAATAAGTGTTCGAAAAATACGCTTTTTTTGTTTAAATCAATGAATAAAAAATGTCTTGTCTATATTTGATAAATAAATGCATTTCCTTTTTTCCATTATTTTGATCGAACCAAATGCCATTGGACCACTGGTGCATCGCCTTTTGCCACTGATTCGTGTGGATAAAATTGCACTGAGTTTTTATGATGAAAATAAATACGGTATGAAAATGCTCAAATTCAGAAATTACATAAATTTTATTATTTTTTTACTCTTAAGGGTTTCCTGCCTGTTTTGTGCATGCCGATCTGTGGGCACCAAATATAATGTGGTCAAAAACTGCAGAAGGGCGGGCAAGGTAAAAAAATGATTAGAAAAACTATTTTAGGACTTAAAGCCCCATTAAACAAAGTCAGATTGAAAATCACTAATGAGAGCAAATGGGTATTTTTCACATTTTTGTTTTTTCCAAAAAAAATTATAAAAGAAGGTGAGCAAAGGGGCAGGCCAAAGACCGACCGGGGGAAATGGCGGGTAATAAATGAGCTGCTTGCTACCTACGGAACCCAGAAAAAATAGAAAAATCCTTGATATGTAAGCAAGTGTATCTCAAATGTTGAAATTATATTAGAAGTAAAAATTATTATTTTTTTTTTGAAAATGACTTTATAATAATAATATATATGAAATTATTTTATTATATTTAAAGATTCGCTTTAGCGACAATTTATGCGCAATCATTGATTGGCAAACTGTCCATTCGGGCAATCCATGTGAAGACATTTGCCGTCTGCTTGCGCTAAACACTCCGAGCGCATACCGTCGCGCCAACACTGACAAACTATTGGCATTTTATGCCGAAAAAGTTACCGAGTTTATGGCCGGAAATTCCCCGTTCACAATGGCACAACTGAAAAAGGCATTTTCTGGTGCAATGCCTTACGTAATGATGTAAGAAGAATTATAGGAAAAATTTTGTTTTCCTTTTGTTTTACGAAAAAAATATCTTACCCCACAAAGTCACTAGAAAATTTTTGTTCAAATAAATTTTACTAACTAATTAGTTAAACATTTCAGTGGATTTTGAGCAATATCAAAGGATTAGCCAAAATAAAATTATATAATATTATATATTTTTAAAGGTTTTTATGTTATGGCACAACTGTTTACTGCACAATGGACACGGTGGTGGGCAAAGAAGGCACCGCAGAACGAGAAGAACTCCGCGCCGAACTGTTCGACCGTGTTCAATCATTTCTTGAGGATACCGAAAAAGAATTTCTGGACCAAATTTGAAGAAAAATTAAAGCAATATACAATAATGCAAAAAACAACAACGTTGGTTTGGTTTGTAAAAATTTAATTAATCATGTGTTGTTTACAAAAAGTCTCCGATCACTTTCAATTTAAATGAAAAAATATCTAAAAAAAAATTATATGATTTTATTTATTGGTTTCACCTTCGTCACAATATTGGACTCCTAGTTCAATTATTTCTGACTCAGCAGTCTGTGAGATGGTAACATATATAAGGTGGAATTCGCCTATGACAAGAGATATTTTTATGTTATTTTAGGTGGCTAGGAAATGGGACCAAATTGAATTAAAATATCACAACTTCGCAAAGGTAACAAATTTGTTCTACAAGTCAGATTTTTTTTTTGGAAATTTTGCATAGACAAATTCGGACCCCCTTTATCAATCTAAGTTTATTTTTTCGATGTAAGTTTTTAAGCCGAGATCGGCTCTTGCTTTTTTCAAATCAGATTTTTTTAACAATAGTAAAAACCGAGCCGTTTTTGAAAACCCTCTCAACCAAAAATCTTGGACAAAAATAGCCATCAATTTTAAAACAAATCTCTTAAGCAACTCATCTAATTTGCGGATGCAAACAAAATGCATCCAATTATATTGGTTAAATTTTTTGATAATTTGAAAAAACCGACTTCATGGCTCCATTGTGGCAATAAAAATAGGTGGTAATATTGTCTAATAAAAAAAGCGATGCCAAAATCAATGCGACTGATACAAACCAATGGCATCTCTATGTTTTAGAGAATAAAGAAAAAAGCTAATGAAAATCAAAAAGAAAATTTATTATTATATTTTTAGAAAATGCAAATATTAAAACAATTATTTTTCTTCATTTTTATTTTAAATTACTTTGGTAATTCCAATTGTGCAACATCACAATTTTATGAATGGGACCAGCAAAACTCGCTTAAAAATGTCAGCACATTGGCAAAAATGATGAGAGATTTGTACAACAATTTTGAGAGGGATTCAGAAAACAGAAATGTCAAATTCAATTTCACATTTGTCAAATTTGCGTCGGAAATTGCCAGTTTGAGAGTGGTCAACAACAACAGAAACGATAAAAAAGTCTTTTATTATTTTGGGCTCATAACTGCTCAAAATTATTTTTACAGTAAAAGAAAGAAGCTAATGGGACGATTTTAGGGTGGGGGGGGGGAGGAGGGGGTTAACTTATTGCTGAGATTTTTAGGTGAAATAAACAAAGTTTGTGTTAATTTTACAAAATATTTTCCTAAAATTCATTAGGCCTAATTTTTTTTATTTTTGCGTTTTATTCTGCATATATTTTTATTAATGCCAAATTTTTAAAATCATCATTATTTGTCTACCATAATTTAAGGTTTCCAATAGGGTTATTCACGGTCGGTTTTCTCAAAAATCACAAAAAGATGGGTTTATTCAAATACACTAAGATTTTCAAAAATGGCCTAACGCCCTCCTTAATGATCAAAATACTAAAAAAAATTGTTAAAATTCGGTTAAGCAAAAACCGTGCGTACTCCATAAACCAAACCAAAAACCAGGGGTTGGAAAACCGGCCTAACGGAAAACCGCGACACCCGGTTTAAAACCGGTCGTGAACAACCTGTTTTCCACTTTTATGATTTTCTTTTTGGCGCTCAATTTTCAACCCTTTTACTAATCATTTTTGGGTCCAAATTTTCAGGATTTCCATCAGAATTTGGCTGTCGTCCCTCCTATTAATTTAGGCAATGATCAAACACTGATCAATCAGATCACCGATGCATTCAATCGACACATATTTTTTTCTAAACAACCAATTGCAAATGTGGTGGTCAGTCAGCTTATGCAATTGCTCTTCTCTTTTGCCATTCGTTTTCTGCTGTCCATAGTGTATGAAATGCAAAAAAAATATAGAAAAAATCCTTCGTTAAAAGTTTTCATTATTTTTGATTTTTTATGCCCTGAAAAATATTCGGATGGCCTCGCTTCCCGTTGTTATTTCTGAGTCTCGGATCAACTCGAATAGCACTAAGTGTCATCATTACGCTAAATAATTGTAAATTTTTGTTTCTTTAGTTATAAAAATTATTTCACAAATTATCATTGCATTGGTGAATGGCAATTACACACACTTTTATCTGCTCATAAAATTTTATCCTTTCAAAATGGCAGCAACGATTTATATGGGTATGTTATTGCGTCAATCTTTGTTGGCCTAAGGGTAGCATTTAAATAAAAATTTAAAAAATAATACTCTTGGTACCCTTTTCTGAAATTAAAAATTTTTTTTTTTTTAGAGTTTTCAGAGTCTGAACTTTTCCTCTGGAGTTGAGACTTAATCCTTCCACAACTTTAGCATTTTTCCATTTAAAATTGTTCAACTTGAAACGAAATGGAAGCATCGGTGGATTGAACCTATAAACGAAAAAGGACTACCTTTAACACATGATCATATCGAACAACAATATATCGGTGAGCTTAGGGAGGGAATGGGGATCAATTACAGTGGCAGATTTACTGTAGAGGAATTAGTTTGGTCCAAACTCAGACTAACCATCCTACCAGAAAATGGTTATTGTGCCCGTTATTATTAGAGACCGCAAAATGAGGCAAACACTTTTTTGTTGCGCACCAATTTAACCATAATATTAAGCATAAAAAACACTTTTTCCACATGGTTTAAAGCTTCTACGATGACTTTTATAATACCTTTTTTTTATTTTTTTTAGGTATTTTCGTACTTTTAATAACCAAAATGAAAAATAGTCCCATACGGATCGGGTTTAAAATTTTTTAAAAGTACACCCCTTAAGAATGGAAAAAACTTCTAAAAAATTCATTACATAACCTTACAGATTAAAATTATATAAATTTTTATTGTTCGAATTTCTTTCTTTTATTTATGTTGTTGACAGATTGCTTAATGATTTTCTATTTTAATTCAGAAAACTTCAATTTCATTAAGCAACTTTCCGATTTAACAATGACTCATTATGACATTTATCAATTGCTCAAAACAATTTTAAATGAGTTGTCTTCCAACAAAAAAAGTATACGAAGCATTGACAGCGATAAAAACCAAAATGAGAATTCGTCTCCATCAACTCAAATTTACACATTTTTGAAGGGTCATTTTATTCAACGTTTAAAAAAGAATTACAAATGCGCCTTTATCAATTTTGGCCAATTGTTGCTTCAGCGGATGGAATTCGATTATCCATTATTTAAAAAATTAGCGGATGAAAAAGCATGTGGCAAATTACCGTTTCAAGACAAAATTTTGGAAAACGATAACACTCCGGCACTAGGGTATATACTGTACTTGTTTATATAAGCTTTTATTAGATCCGCCTCCTTTATTAAGAGACGACCTTTTTAGGGACGACATTCGGTTGAAGAAAAACTTTTCCAGTAACGATCAATACAGTAATATTCCTAATTGGAAAAGAGACTTTTCCCCTGCTGAAAATGGCAGAATATATTTTTTCAAAAAAATTGGATTTTTAAAAAATACAAAATTTTATGTATATGTTTTTCAATATTTATGCATATAGGGAATTATTTTATATAATTCCGAGCTTTATGTTTATGGATGTCTTTCTCATTATTTTTTAGATGTAAACAGCTTGAAGTGCAATTATTTCACGAACCACTGTGGAATTATGCTAGAGCAATTAGCATTGATGAAAACGAATGCAAAGGTAATTATAGAAACCGCAAAAAAAGCCACAAAAACCGTGGGCACTATAATAAGAACAACAAAAAAAAAAATTTGCAAAAAAAAAAAATTTGCAAAAAAAAGCCTAAAATAAGCACTAAAAATAGAAAAAGCAGAAAAAACCATTCCTAAGTATCGAATTTTCATTTTTGTGGGATTTTTTTTTATGAAATTTTTTAAACCCCTGAATTGAATATTCAAAAATGGCAAAAATAGACAATACAATGTTTATGATTTGCATATCAAAACATTTGGCAGAAAAAAGGCATTTGCCGTCTCAACTGATTAACGTAATGATTTGGTTGCATATTTTGAATAAAGATAACATCATTTAATCGAACACTTCAAGGAGTGTTACTGTTTGCTGAGGCTTTAATAAACAAAAACGCTGATTTTGCCAAAAATACTCCGCAGCATTCAATCACAAATATTCAAAAATGGGATGAGTTAAATATTTTGGGACAAATTTTGTACCATATCGGTGACACAGAAAATGAAGAAAAATTACGAGATATTAACTCGTTAATTGAGCTTGAACTGTTTTTAACACAATTAATGGCGGACTACAGTCACTCAGACACATGCCGATTATTAAACAGAAAAAACAACTCACAAATTTATGAGACACCCCTGGAAACTTTCGGTCACATATTGTTCGAAACTCTTGACAAGAACACAGACTCTGTACAATATGATGACAAACATCAACTGTTAACACTCCCATTATCAACCATCGAGGAAATTTTGGAGCGATTGTATACACTAATAAAGGAGAGGTAATCTTTCCTTTAAGTGTCTAGGAAATTTTCGTTATTTATATTAAACAAATATAGGGAATAATTGGGAATGATCAATAGGGCTGCGAAAAATATGGAGTAAAATATAAATTGTTGATTTTTGCAGGAAGGTAGGCCAAGCGCCAAAGTATTTTTGTGCAAAATTTCTATCTGTACGTCATGTCTAAACCGAGTTAGCAAATCAATATTTTTTGAAAAATATATTTTAACTCCATATTTTTCGCTGCGCTTATAGTCAGATTAAGAATATATGTAATAAGAAAAAACTGATTAGATTATTTCAAAATTTTATTAAAATCCGGAAAATTTTAATTTATCTAATTTTCTTAATGAGTTATGTTATTCAAAAATAAAATAATTTTAGGGCAAAATAATTATACCATGTTAACTATAGAAAATATGAAAAATAAATAGTTATACTTAATTTTAATTAAAACTGTTTTAAAAAAAAAAAAATTTTTAGGCAATTAAAACCCTCAAATTTTCATCTTGGCAAAGAAATGGATTTTGTAAAAACTTTGCATAATATCGTGTCGGTTGATCTAAGTCTTAAGCTACAAGTGTTTGAACAAAGTGAAAATTCATTTTGGTTAGAACATAATACTGTTCTGTTGGAACTATTTTTCTCATTGGCTATTCGTTTGTGTGTACAAATCGACGAAAACGCTAATGAAAATATTGGAAAATATTTGAAGGCATTTCTATTTGTATACAAATATGGTTTTTCAATTTACAGGTAACCAGGGCTAATGATATGTATACTGTATTTTAAAATATAATTTCCATAAACATATAAGGGTTATTTTTATGATGAATGGGAAAAAGTCAGATTAAGGGTTAAAATATATGTTCCAATTTTAGTAATGAAGAAATGGTTTCATCCAAAATTTGGGTTAGCCGACATTTGCGCCTCTAGTCTATATTTGCGCCCCAGACATTTGCGCCCCAGACATTTGTGCCCCCGATAGTTAAAAAACTCTTTTTATTTAAAATGTGCCTTTCCCAAGAGCCAACGGGAGAGAAAAAAGGTCAAAAACTTCATGGCCAAACAATTCTAGTTTTCCTTCTCCGCGTTCAGCGTGCGGCACCAAGAAGCTAAGGTCCGCCTTTGGATTGAGAATTAATAGTCCGTTTTAACTAGCAGGACCCCCATGAGTGCGACAAAGAGGAGGCTAAGACACTGCATGTAATTTCATTTCGCCTAACAACAAAAAAGAATTGAATATTGTATTGAATAAAAAAAGCTAAGTTTTCGAGTTTCGCGCTTTTCGTAGTTGTTCAATAGGGTTTAACAGTATCATTTTTAGGGATTCAATTTTATGTAAATACATATTTCTCATGGATTCTACATGGTCTAATTAATACGTAAAACAACTTCTTTTTTGCATTTGCTTATAAAATTTGGGACTTTTATTTACATATTTTACATAATTCGTCGTTTTTTAAATAACGCCTTTTATGATGGTTTTTAAATAACGACATAGCACCTTGGGAAAGGCACATTTAGAAAAAAAACTGAATTTTTTTTAACTCTATCGGGGGCGCAAATGTCTGGGGCGCAAATGTTTGGGGCGCAAATGTAGAGGGCAAATGTCGAAGCAGTTGTTTATGCACGAAAGTTCTAGACCGAATTTAAGGCCAAGAATATTTTTTTTTAGGTCATTTGATTTCAAAATCAATGTTTCACGAAATTTGGTCAAGATAAATGTGCCAACATGGAAATTGCCATATAATGTGTTTTTGGACAATAAAAATGAGCTAATTGCAAAAAAAGCACGAGGTCAGAAAGAACTCAATATTTCCATTAGTATAAATAATAAAAAATACATTTATATTTTTTTTTTCTTGAACAGAAAATTTCGTCTTTTTGGTTAAATTGTCCAAACCCGAATATTTCCTATCTTCGTATGATTTTATTAAAATGGTTCATATACTTGAGCAAGTTGATAATGGTGGTCGCATTTTGGTCACGCCAAATGACCCTAAAATTTTTCATTATATTTTAAAATTTTTGGAAATTCCTTATGACGATAGTGAAGAGAGCCAAAAAATACCAACAAAAAAAGATTATTGTTTTTTGGCTTATTTGGTTGATGATTTATTGGAAGAAATGAAAAAAATTGAGGCAAAAAAGAAATTACTGAAGAATAAAGCAATTATAAAGCTAATTGAGCGTTTTGAGGAAAAGAAGCGACGGTTATGCGTAAATTCAAGATCAGATTTGATTTTTTGTTTAAAGTTTAATATAAGTAATCATCTTAATTAGAGAAATATGAATTGAATTTTGCCTTATTTATTTTGAAAAATTTAAATTTTGATCTTTTAGCTACCATTGTTCAGTGTGTCCTTCTTCTATTTTATTTTTTTTTGGAAGCAAAAAACATGAATACACTAAATATATTGGAGAGAATTATGTGAATTTTACTAAAGCAATTAAATTCAAATTCAATACGGGCATTGGTATTTTGTAAAAAAATATTTATTTTCTAATTATATATAATATTTTTTTTAAATGGTTTTTTCTTTTTTTCATAGAAACATTGCAAATTCTCAACGCTTTACTCACTGAATTAGAAAAAGTGCTTACAAATGATGGGCGAAGGAATAATATGGCCGATGAAAATGATATATTTGAAATGATTGAATGGCATTTGCTCCAAATTGAACTTAACCAACCCGGAGAACAGCAGCAGAAATGGGGACAAATTGAACAGATCATAAATTCATGCAAAAAACAAAAACAGCGAACTTTTAACGATCAATTGGAAACATTGAAAGACATTTTGGAAAAATTCAAAAAGCAAATGGAAAACAAACCACAAAGAAACCGGCCTTTGAACTTAAACCAATTTATTGTCCGTTCCAGGGCTGATTTTGATCATTAACATCGCTTTTTTCATTAAAGTTAGACTTTTATTAAAATTAGATTTTTCACCTTTTACAATTGATATGACAAAGAAATAAAAAGGGGGTTGGGTAGCATTTCTGATTTTTCTTCTATGACTTGTGGTAGTTAAAACTTGCTTAAAATTAAATAAAATTTTCTGGACTTTGAAAAGATAATAGAGCTAACCAATAGCTATTGGACCATGCCAAGATAATAAAATTCGGTTGAATTTGAGAAAAGTTATGACGAGGTTGTCATGGATCGCGTAACGAAAAAAGAACCAAAGAAAATTATTTTGAAATATTTATGAAAATAATGTGAATCACGTAAACAAATTTGTAACATTTGTAAATTTGTGCTTAATCATTTCCTTAAAAGGTGATAATTTGTGCCTACACACACACACACGGAAATTTAAAGTATTTAAGCCCTGTCAAAAGTGTATGCATTGTCATTCACAAATTTTTCACTGATTATTTTTGTTATTATTCATTTTAAATTGACAAATAAGTAACCAAACAATATTAAATGCACGAGCAATTTAATAAGGCGATAGTTTTGCCGGACCAACTTTTTGGAACAACTTGTCGCTGCCCAGCTTGTTTGTCGGACCAAACTTATCGTTGTCCAACTTGTTTGCCGGTCCAACTTGTCGCTGCCCAGATTTTATGTGGACAAACTTGTCGCTGCTAATTTGTTTGTCGGACCAAACTTATCCTTGCCCAGCTTGTTTGTCGGACCAAACTTATCGTTGCCCAGCTTGTTTGTCGGACCAAACTTATCGTGGCCCAGTTTGTTTGTCATACCAACTTGTCGCCGCCCAGCTTTTGAGTCGGTCAAACTATTTTGGTCCGGCAAACAAGCTGGGAAACGATAAGTTTGGTCCGACAAACAAGCTGGGCAGCAAGGAGTCTGGTTTGGCAAACAAGCTGGGCAACGACAAGTTCATATGGCAAACAAGCTGGGCAGCGACAAGTTCATATGGCAAACAAGCTGGGCAGCGACAAGTTTGGTCCGGAAAACAAGCTGGGCAGCAAGGAGTCTGGTTTGGCAAACAAGCTGGGCAGCAACAAGTCTGGTCTGGCAAGCAAGCTGGATAACAATAAATTTGGTTCGACAAACAAGCTGGGCAGCGACAAGTTTGGTCCGGAAAACAAATTGGGCAGCTCAGCGTAAAATTTTCCTCCTTCTGTAATTAATTCGGATTATGACAAAAATAAAAAGTAGTTACTCCCCCCCTTTTTGGCCCCTATTTTTCAGCGCGGACATTTCAGTACCGGCCATTTAAGCGCCAGCCTATGAGGGGGTCTGACGCCACTTCAGCGCCGAGCCTAATCCTATTGGGGTTTCCGGGCCATTTGACCGCCAAGCCAATACCTATGGGGTGTTCCCAAGCCATTTGATAGCTAAGCCTAAACCTATGGGGTGTCCTTTAGCCATCTGGGAGCCAGCCCTAATCCTATTGAGAGCCTTTTGAGGTCAAGTGAAAGCCCAAGCCTATTGTGCTTAAAAAAATTAAAAGAATTAATAAAATAAAATAAAATAAAATGAAAATAAATAAATAAATACCTAATAATAAATAAAAATTAATAAAATAATAAAAATAAAATAGTTATAGTAGATGTAAAACAAATAATAAATTAGTGTTAGTGAGGTAATTTAATAAAAATAAATAAAAATAATAATAAATAATAAAATAGTTACAGTAGATGTTATTAAAACAAATAATAAAATTAGTGTTAGTGAGTTAATTAAATAAAAATAAAAATATAAATAACAAATAAAATAAAAATAAAAATAAAAATAATAAATAATAAAAATTATAAATAAATAAATAATAAATAATAAAAATATAAATAAATAATAAAATAAAATAAAATGAATAAGATAAAAATTATAAATAAATATAAAACAAACAAATAAATAAAAATAAAATTAAACAATATAATATAAATGTAATAAAACAAATATAAAATAAAAACGATAATAATAATTAGTCTAATTAAATTGCGATTTGAGCGTACGCAGGTGTCATTTAGCGCCAGCAGTGAACTGAGCGCACGCACGGGTCATTTGATCGCACGCAGATGTCATTTGAGCGTACGTAGGGGCCATTTGAGTGCTAGCAGCGAACGGAGCGCATGCACGTTAATTAAAATAAATAAATACCCAATGTAAAAAATAAAAATAATAATAAAAATATAAATAAATAAATATAAATAACAAATAAAATAAAAATAAAATAAAATAAATAAATAATAAAAATTATAAATAAATAAATAATAAAATACAATAATAACTAAATAATAATAAATAAAATAAAAATGAATAAGATAAAAATTATAAATAAATATAAAACAAACAAATAAATAAAAATAAAATTAAACAATATAATATAAATGTAATAAAACAAATATAAAATAAAAACGATAATAATAATTAGTCTAATTAAATTGCGATTTGAGCGTACGCAGGTGTCATTTAGCGCCAGCAGTGAACTGAGCGCACGCACGGGTCATTTGATCGCACGCAGATGTCATTTGAGCGTACGTAGGGGCCATTTGAGTGCTAGCAGCGAACGGAGCGCATGCACGTTAATTAAAATAAATAAATACCCAATGTAAAAAATAAAAATAATAATAAAAATATAAATAAATAAATATAAATAACAAATAAATAAAAATAAAAATAAAATAAATAAATAATAAAAATTATAAATAAATAATAAATAATATAAAAAGCTAACTATAAATGTAATATAAACAAATATAAAATAAAACGATACTAATAATTAGGCTAATTAAATTGCGATTTGAGCCGTACGCAGGTGTCATTTAGCGCCAGCAGGACTGAGCGCACGCACGGGTCATTTGATCGCAGCAGATGTCCTTTGAGGCTACTTAGGGCCATTTGAGTTGCTAGCAGCGAACGGAGCGCAGCACGTTAATTAAATAAAGAAATACCCAATGTAAAAAAATAAAAATATAATAAAAATATAAATAAATAAAATTAAATTAAAAAAAAAGATAATAAAACACAAAATAATAATAATTATGAATAAATAGATAATAAAACTACGACAGTGTATATCTCGTGTAATTTATCTTCTCCTATTTTATCAAATGACACAAGAGGTTCTCTCTCTTTGACCTACATTTCACTCAGATTTTGCAAATTGACTTACCCTCCCAAAGGGTAATTAATCCCAAGTGCGTGAGACTCCTCTCTGTCCCGCTGTGACCCAGTTTTCCAAATAGGCCTTTCCCCACCCAAAGGTTAATTATCTCAATGCCTAAGGCTCGCCTCCCGCTGTGATCTATTTAAAAATTGAATTTGCCTTAGGGCGACTCTGTGCACAAGTAAAATTGCAAAAATATTTAACCAATACAACAAAAATTTTAAAACGAAAATATGCCCTGTTATGGGATTCTCCTTTATAACAGTTTCCTAGATATTTTAAGATTCATTTTCAAAAAATGTCATTCCTAAAATCACCCATAATTAAAAATTGGGTTGCTGTTGTTGACCTCAAAACTGTTCTAGATATTAAAAAGATAAATCACAGAAAATAAATGTCGTCATAATGAAGGTCTACAGCCCAAATGCAACGGGCATTATATTCCCAACAGGAAAATTTGTGTGTGCTAGGGCAGTTGACGAGAGACAATGTAGGAAAGCTGCTGAACAAATAACTGAATGAATAAGTCAATGTGGCTACTATGAGGCACAAATCGTAGAATTTACGGTCCAGAATTTATTTGCAACAACAGATGCTGGCTTTCATTTAAGGCTTGGCCACTTGCCAGACTATCTGGGAGCAAAATACTGCTCTTTTACACCTAAATTGTTCCCCGGCCTGTCTACCAAAACGCAGACCCTAAATTATCCAGCATAGTGTTGGCAAGTGGAAAACTGAACATAATAGGAAGCAAATCGAAACAAGCCGTTGATAACGTGTTTCATCACTTTTATTTAGTTTTGTACAATTTTAAATATTGACAACCATTAATATTGGTAAAATCTAAGTTATTTATATTTTATTATTTTACTTAAAATAAAATCAGTAATAGTTTAATTTACATAATTCAAAGAGGGTGTGTTTGGCATTTTTTAACTTA
This sequence comes from Heterodera filipjevi, assembly GCA_039877585.1. Lineage (NCBI taxonomy): Eukaryota > Metazoa > Nematoda > Chromadorea > Rhabditida > Heteroderidae > Heterodera > Heterodera filipjevi. Next base: position 5,207,865 of record JBDPZO010000007.1, on the reverse strand, counting down.
AAACCACTGTCATTATCAATCTAACGGGTCAATTTTTTGTTGTTCTCGTCTACACACGGATTGTTTGCGTAGCGAAAACAGATGACGTACATAAAATGCCGGTTCACAATAATGTTTTAAAACATGTTCATCATATTTTCTTTGCATTCATGTGATTTCGCAGTAAAATTCTTACTCCTTCCCAGTAAATGATTTTTGTATGTAGTTTAGAGTGGCTTTTCTTTAATGTATTTTACAACATTAACCAAAATATATAAAAAAATAATAAAAAAACTTAAAATAAAATATAAAATTAAAAAATAATAATAAAAATATTTTAAAATAAATATGAAATGAGAATAATTGTATAATAGGGCAAAACCAATTAACGAATTTCGAGAAAGGGAGGGTTTCAAGAAGGGGAGAGGAGGTAGGGCCAAAAATGGCATTTGAAAATTTCCTTTAACTCCCGACAAAAATAGTCTAAAAATTATTTTTAAAATTTTGGGACGCTTGTTAAAAATAAGAAATTAAATCTAAAATTAAAATTAGAAAAAACAAAAATAATATAAATGAATAGTATGAATAGTACTCAATTTTTTGACTACGAAGTGATTTGTGATTTAGTGTTATTTCTGGAGGAGGAAGTGAATGAAGGAGAGAAGGAGAATGATAACAAAGAAAATTGGTGTTAATTTGACGACGCAAGAATTGCGCAATATGTAGGTGTGTGAGGGTGTGTCAAAGATATGTATGCGTAATAACTTTTAAATAAAATGTAAAGGTCTCTTCAGAATTACAAAAACCAGAATATACCTCTCTTTCTCTCGGCTCTCGCTTTCGCTCTATCAAATATACCTATTTCTCTCCTGTGTCTCTATTTTATATTTCTCATCAATCTACCCATCTTATCTCTCTCTCCATCTGTTCTGTTACTCCAGGTTGAGTTTACGCTTTCTTCACCCTCATTCTATTCTCCTCTCTCTAACTTCTTCATACCCTCTCTCCTTTTGCTCACTCAATACTTCGCTCTCTCACTGCCTTATTTTTGCTTACCTTTCACGTTCTCACACTCTCTTTCAGTCCTATAGTTTTCCTTTTCTCATATCGGTGAATTTTTCTCTATTTTATCTCGCTCTCTATATGTGTATTTCCTACTGTCTCTACCTCTTTCTGGTCTCTCCTCCTTATTGCTCTTTCTCTCACCTGAATTTTTACCTATCTGTTAGCTGTTTATTCTGTTCCACCACCCCTCTCTGCTTTCACTCGCTCTTTTTCTCTACGTCCCCTTCAAGTCTCTATGGCTTACCTCTTTCTCACATCTGAGTTGTCTACATTCTTTCTGTCTGCAACTTCTTTAACATATATCTCTCTGTGGTATTTCTATCTCTTTTCAGTATTTCTCTCATCAGGGGTCTCTATTTACTTGTTATCATTCCACTCCCCACCACTCACTCCCTCTGATTTCTTTCTCTCCCTCTATGTTGTTTTTCTCTTTAACTTCCCTCTCTCTCTCTCTCTATTTCTGTTATTTTATACTCTTACCGTTTCACTCTTTCTCTTATACAATTATCCGTTTGTATCTAGTGATGAAACTTCTCTCTATCTATTTGTTGCTTATCACGTTCCTCTCACTCTCTCTTAATATTCTCTACTATTTTTTCCTCCAGTCATTCTCTGTCATTCCATTGCTCAATATTCATGGGCTCTCTCTCTATTTGACCTTCCCTCGCTATTTTCTCTCTTGTCTCGGTTTCTCTCTACCGGTGCACCTTATTTTCATTTTCCTCTCTTAATAGTCTCTTTACTATTTTCCTCTCCGTATTCCTTGTAAATTTTGTTGCATAAGATGCATAGGTTCTCTCTCTATCTTAGCTTTCCTCGCTATTTTTTCTTTCTCTCGTATAGGTTTCTCTCTGCGCCCTGTTTTCTCATATCGTATAACAGTATCTCTCTCTTTTTTCATTTATACTTTCTCACTTACTCTCACTTTTTCTGTTCCTTCTTCTCTCACCTACGTATCCATTCTCTCACTATTACGTTTTCTTTCTGTTTATCTCTCCAAGTACCTTTAGGCCCTATCCTCTCTCTCTCTCTCTCTTTCTCACCCACTTTCCATTGAATTTTCTCATTATGTTGATTCACAGTTCCCTCTATATCTCAGACGTGTATCCATTTACTTTCTCTTTCCAAGTACCCTCTTTTCCCTTTGCCTCTCCCTCCCTCTCCTTCCTACTCTATTTCTCTCCCCTCCTCTCTCTTTCTTCCTTCTCTCTTTCAGAATTGGTGTTCTACTCTTTCCACACTTAGTTACATAATGACTTTGTTTATCTGCAAAAATGAAATTAAAGAATTTTTGCCACAATTCCTTCTTATCTCACCCGTCTATTCCTATTTTTCTATGTCTCCCTCCTTTCTATCTTTCTCTCACTATTTTCTTGTATTTTCTCTGTCTCTCTTAATTTGTGCTTTCTCTCTACTTCTTTCTCTCTAATTATCTTATTTGACCTCTGCTCTGTCCCACCCTTCGTAATCAAAGCTTTCCTTTTCTCTCTTATTATATGTATTCTCTCTTTTTATTTCTCTCTAATTCTCTTATTTGAACTCTGCTCTATCCCATCTTTAGTAACCTAAGCCTCTCTTTATACGAGCTTATGAAAAAATTTAATTTAATTCGTAATAACAATAAAGCTTATCAATGCTTCCTCATAGCTATTTGCTTTCTCTTTCTTTTGTTTAGTTTCTCTTTTGTCTCTCTTTCATTTTCTCTCGCATTCAGGTTGTTCAAAAATTAAAACTCAGAAAATGTTATGAAATTGAGAAATAAAAATGGTACAATTCGATTATAATTAAAAATAAATTTGAAATAAAAAATATTGTTTTATTTGTGTCTTACTACATATCTCATCTTCTCTCTCTCTGCTCTCTGTTTCTCTTGTCGTGTATCTTCTCCTTCTTGCTATTCTTTTTCTTTCTCGTAATTTTATGCCCGTATACTTTTTTCTTCTTCTCTCTCTATCACTTTTTTAGTGACTAATAGGTTCACTCATCCTAATCTCTATGCCTAACACTTTATCCCTCTCTCTTCTTTTAAACTTATAATTTCCTCTTTCGTTCGCTGACCTATTGTTGCCTATACGATCTCACTCTCTTTTCTCGATCAGTACATTCTTTAGCTCTTATATCTCTAGGTACTCTCTCATTTCCCCTAAACTGTTCACCTACGACATCCCACTTTATTTGTCTCTTTTCTCTGCTTTCTTTCGCGTCTCGGTTCTGTCTTCTCTCACCCGCATGGCCAATTTCTCCCTCTATGGTTTCTTTTGTCTCCTCTATCTATCTTGTTTTATGCATTCTCTCTTACCTTGTCTCTTTAATTCGCTTATTTGATGGTTCTATTCTAAACACACTGATTCACTTGAGTTTATCTATTTATATGAAAAAATTAATTAAATAATTTATTTGCAACCAAAAAAGCAAGGAATTATCTATTAACCCGTAAAATATGCAAAAATAAAGCCACATATAATTGCCAAATATGCACAAATATGCGTAATGAGACGAAAAAAGAGCTTTTCCTCCTCTTTTTTCTTTTTTTGGTAATAAGTTACTCTAGTGCATGTGCCCTACTCTCTCTTTTTCTAGCTTCACTTCAAGTCTTTCAAACAATTAAAAATCGGAAAGATTAATAACATTTTAAAAATAACTCTCTCATCCTTCTTTTTCTCTCTCTCTCTCTTAACTCTCTCATTCACTCTCTCTCTCTATTGGTTTACCCTCCTCCATCTTTGTTCTGATGGTTTTGTGCCCTTAAAATGACTGTAATTTATAACAAAATAATAATAAAAAATATAATATATAAAGAAAATTTGTTAAAAAAAAAATTTCAAAATGAATTCAAACATATTCACAAGTTTATCACTTTAAAATCAACACTAGTCATTGTGCCATTTAAAAAGGCAACTCATAAGGCCGTCACGAATGTCACTAAAATAAATCACGTACATACTTTATTAATTTCAATCTCTCTATCTCCTTCTCTCTTGCATACCTTAATTTTAGGTATATTAAAATTAAAAAAATTAAAATATATAAAATAATAAACTCAAAGTTCAAAATAGTCTTAAAAAGTAAGTGGACAAATTAAAAATCTATAGCCTATAAACTCGCACTCTGTTTTTTCCTTTATTCTACTATTTTATGAAAATTGTGCAGTTGTATTTTTTCTGACCCACTTATCTGCATGCTTTTGCTCTCCAGTTTTCTTTTTAATTCACACCTAAGTATTATAATCAAAAGTTTTTTTATCGATTTAGATTATAATGCAACTAAATTATATAAATTTGAATAAGTCCTTTGGAAAATTTTAGTCCGTTAAAGAAGGTTTTAAATTCTAGAAATTTTATAGTTTTAAAAATAAACAAATAACTACTTATAAGTTTTAATAAAAACTTTTCTTTTTTGTCTTGGGCAAACAATAAGAATCTATTGTGTGCATCACAATAGGTGTGATGCACACAAAAGGTGTGGGATACAGCCAAAAGGTGTGGGCTCAGCCAAAAGGTGTGGGCTACAGCCAATAGGTGTGGGCTACAGCCAAAAGGTGGGGTATACAGCCAATAGGTGTGGGATACAGCCAATAGGTGGGGGATACAGCCAATAGGTGTGGGATACAGCCAATAGGTGTGGGCTCACCCAATAGGTTTGGGAGCACTATAAAAACAGTAATTTACATTATGTAACTAAGTGTGGAAAGAGTAGAACACCAATTCTGAAAGAGAGAAGGAAGAAAGAGAGAGGAGGGGAGAGAAATAGAGTAGGAAGGAGAGGGAAGGAGAGGCAAAGGGAAAAGAGGGTACTTGGAAAGAGAAAGTAAATGGATACACGTCTGAAATATAGAGGGAACTGTGAATCAACATAATGAGAAAATTCAATGGAAAGTGGGTGAGAAAGAGAGAGAGAGAGAGAGAGAGGATAGGGCCTAAAGGTACTTGGAGAGATAAACAGAAAGAAAACGTAATAGTGAGAGAATGGATACGTAGGTGAGAGAAGAAGGAACAGAAAAAGTGAGAGTAAGTGAGAAAGTATAAATGAAAAAAGAGAGAGATACTGTTATACGATATGAGAAAACAGGGCGCAGAGAGAAACCTATACGAGAGAAAGAAAAAATAGCGAGGAAAACTAAGATAGAGAGAGAACCTATGCATCTTATGCAACAGAATTTACAAGGAATACGGAGAGGAAAATAGTAAAGAGACTATTAAGAGAGGAAAATGAAAATAAGGTGCACCGGTAGAGAGAAACCGAGACAAGAGAGAAAATAGCGAGGGAAGGTCAAATAGAGACAGAGCCCATGAATATTGAGCAATGGAATGACAGAGAATGACTGGAGGAAAAAATAGTAGAGAATATTAAGAGAGAGTGAGAGGAACGTGATAAGCAACAAATAGATAGAGAGAAGTTTCATCAATAGATACAAACGGATAATTGTATAAGAGAAAGAGTGAAACGGTAAGAGTATAAAATAACAGAAATAGAGAGAGAGAGAGGGAAGTTAAAGAGAAAAACAACATAGAGGGAGAGAAAGAAATCAGAGGGAGTGAGTGGTGGGGAGTGGAATGATAACAAGTAAATAGAGACCCCTGATGAGAGAAATACTGAAAAGAGATAGAAATACCACAGAGAGATATATGTTAAAGAAGTTGCAGACAGAAAGAATGTAGACAACTCAGATGTGAGAAAGAGGTAAGCCATAGAGACTTGAAGGGGACGTAGAGAAAAAGAGCGAGTGAAAGCAGAGAGGGGTGGTGGAACAGAATAAACAGCTAACAGATAGGTAAAAATTCAGGTGAGAGAAAGAGCAATAAGGAGGAGAGACCAGAAGCAGTGAGAGAGCGAAGTATTGAGTGAGCAAAAGGAGAGAGGGTATGAAGAAGTTAGAGAGAGGAGAATAGAATGAGGGTGAAGAAAGCGTAAACTCAACCTGGAGTAACAGAACAGATGGAGAGAGAGATAAGATGGGTAGATTGATGAGAAATATAAAATAGAGACACAGGAGAGAAATAGGTATATTTGATAGAGCGAAAGCGAGAGCCGAGAGAAAGAGAGGTATATTCTGGTTTTTGTAATTCTGAAGAGACCTTTACATTTTATTTAAAAGTTATTACGCATACATATCTTTGACACACCCTCACACACCTACATATTGCGCAATTCTTGCGTCGTCAAATTAACACCAATTTTCTTTGTTATCATTCTCCTTCTCTCCTTCATTCACTTCCTCCTCCAGAAATAACACTAAATCACAAATCACTTCGTAGTCAAAAAATTGAGTACTATTCATACTATTCATTTATATTATTTTTGTTTTTTCTAATTTTAATTTTAGATTTAATTTCTTATTTTTAACAAGCGTCCCAAAATTTAAAAATAATTTTTAGACTATTTTTGTCGGGAGTTAAAGGAAATTTTCAAATGCCATTTTTGGCCCTACCTCCTCTCCCCTTCTTGAAACCCTCCCTTTCTCGAAATTCGTTAATTGGTTTTGCCCTATTATACAATTATTCTCATTTCATATTTATTTTAAAATATTTTTATTATTATTTTTTAATTTTATATTTTATTTTAAGTTTTTTTATTATTTTTTTATATATTTTGGTTAATGTTGTAAAATACATTAAAGAAAAGCCACTCTAAACTACATACAAAAATCATTTACTGGGAAGGAGTAAGAATTTTACTGCGAAATCACATGAATGCAAAGAAAATATGATGAACATGTTTTAAAACATTATTGTGAACCGGCATTTTATGTACGTCATCTGTTTTCGCTACGCAAACAATCCGTGTGTAGACGAGAACAACAAAAAATTGACCCGTTAGATTGATAATGACAGTGGTTTTAAGTTAAAAAATGCCAAACACACCCTCTTTGAATTATGTAAATTAAACTATTACTGATTTTATTTTAAGTAAAATAATAAAATATAAATAACTTAGATTTTACCAATATTAATGGTTGTCAATATTTAAAATTGTACAAAACTAAATAAAAGTGATGAAACACGTTATCAACGGCTTGTTTCGATTTGCTTCCTATTATGTTCAGTTTTCCACTTGCCAACACTATGCTGGATAATTTAGGGTCTGCGTTTTGGTAGACAGGCCGGGGAACAATTTAGGTGTAAAAGAGCAGTATTTTGCTCCCAGATAGTCTGGCAAGTGGCCAAGCCTTAAATGAAAGCCAGCATCTGTTGTTGCAAATAAATTCTGGACCGTAAATTCTACGATTTGTGCCTCATAGTAGCCACATTGACTTATTCATTCAGTTATTTGTTCAGCAGCTTTCCTACATTGTCTCTCGTCAACTGCCCTAGCACACACAAATTTTCCTGTTGGGAATATAATGCCCGTTGCATTTGGGCTGTAGACCTTCATTATGACGACATTTATTTTCTGTGATTTATCTTTTTAATATCTAGAACAGTTTTGAGGTCAACAACAGCAACCCAATTTTTAATTATGGGTGGTTTTGGGAATGACATTTTTTGAAAATAAATCCTAAAAATATCTAGGAAACTGTTATAAAGGAGAATCCCATAACAGGGCATATTTTCGTTTTAGAATTTTTGTAGTATTGGTTAAATATTTTTGCAATTTTACTTGTGCACAGAGTCGCCCTAAGGCAAATTCAATTTTTAAATAGAACACAGCGGGAGGCGAGCCTTAGGCATTGAGATAATTAACCTTTGGGTGGAGGCAGGGACCATTGAAAAACTGGGTCACAGCGGGACAGAGAGTATTAATTACCCTTTGGGAGGGTAATGCAATTCGCAAAATCTGAGAGAAATGTAGGTCAAAGAGAGAGAGCTCTTGTGTCATTTGATAAAATAGGAGAAGATAAATTACACGAGAAATACACTGCCATTAGTTTTATTATCTATTTCTTCGTAATTGTTATTATTTAGTGTTTTATTATCTTTTTTTTTAATTTAATTTTATTTATTTGTTTGTTTTATATTTATTTATAATTTTTATCTTATTCATTTTTATTTTATTTATTATTATTTAGTTATTATTGTATTTTATTATTTATTTATTTATAATTTTTATTATTTATTTATTTTATTTTTTATTTTTATTTATTTGTTATTTATATTTTATTTATTTTTATTTAATTAACTCACTAACACTAATTTTATTATTTGTTTTAATAACATCTACTGTAACTATTTTATTATTTATTATTATTTTTATTTATTTTTATTAAATTACCTCACTAACACTAATTTATTATTTGTTTTACATCTACTATAACTATTTTATTTTTATTATTTTATTAATTTTTATTTACTTATTTTTATTTAGTTATCATTTATTTTATTGATAATTGATAATTTTTATTTTTATTATTTATTTATTTATAATCTTTATTTTATTTATTTATTTTAATTTTATTATTTTTATTTTCATATTTATTTATAATTTTTATTTTATTTTTATATTTATTTATTTTATTTATTTTTATTTATTATTAGGTATTTATTTATTTATTTTCATTTTATTTTATTTTATTTTATTAATTCTTTTAATTTTTTTAAGCACAATAGGCTTGGGCTTTCACTTGACCTCAAAAGGCTCTCAATAGGATTAGGGCTGGCTCCCAGATGGCTAAAGGACACCCCATAGGTTTAGGCTTAGCTATCAAATGGCTTGGGAACACCCCATAGGTATTGGCTTGGCGGTCAAATGGCCCGGAAACCCCAATAGGATTAGGCTCTGCGCTGAAGTGGCGTCAGACCCCCTCATAGGCTGGCGCTTAAATGGCCGGTACTGAAATGTCCGCGCTGAAAAATAGGGGCCAAAAAGGGGGGGAGTAACTACTAATAAAATAGGTGATTGAGCAGAAAGGATAAAAAAAAGGAGAATAAAAAAAATGCTGATTTCTAACACGGCTTTGACATGACGTATAGGTTTGAAATTTTGCAGAAAAAAACTTTGGCGCAAGGCTTACCCTTCAGCAAAATTTCAAAATTTTTGACTTGCATAAATTTTTTTTACAAAAATTAACCGGTTGATTTTTGTTTCGGGTTTTTCGATTTCGGCTTTTGACCGCAAAAAACAGATCCAGAAAATTTCGGCTTTTTCGGTTTTTTCGGTTTTAGTTTTTAACCGAACCCGACCGACCGAAATATTCAAAAAACCGAAGAAGGAATTTGTACTTTTTTACACCGCCGACGCTTCCTTTTTCGGAATTAAAAATTAATTTCTCATTTCAAAGCCGAATTGCTCAGAAAAATAATTGGCGTAGAGAAAATATGGTGTTAATGCTTGATTAAGTTGAAAAAAAATGAATTTTAAACTGCTAAACAGCGTTTTCAAACAATTCTTATTTTTGACATGTAATGGTCTTTTTTCGGGAAATTTTTAATGGCACCCCTGCCTTATAGCCAGAGCTGACATTGAAATTTTCGAAATAAGGACATCTTTTAAAACACGCATCCAAAGCTTAAAACTCGTGCAGTCTGGTGCGAAAGCAACGGACAAAGGGAATGCCACTACAATGCTAATACGATCTCGGACTTTTTAAAATTAAAATTTTTAAATTTTCTAGACAAGCTCATGAAAATATTAAAATGATTTTAATCAATTTATTAAAATTTTTATTTTGAGGTTTATTGAATGTACATATTTGGGATTTTTATCAAACAAAAAGCACAGCCCTAATTATTACAGATGAATTTTTTTCTCTCTCAAAAAAATCATAATGAACAGAGAAAATTAAATTTGAAATTCAAGAGATGATTTTTGATTCATTTAAAATGGGTGTTTGTTTGTTAGCCGGTGTCAGTCTCAACTAGGGTTGCACGTGTCCGCGTATTTCGGCTAAATTCGGGTCCGGGTAGTGCCGGGTCTACGAATGCCGGATTCGGGTCCAAGTTCTACAACAGTCTGGGTCGGGGTATCGGGTCAAAGCGGGTATTGAAAAAGCCAGGTAATTGGGCCCGTACCCGGTTGGGTACCCGGACCCGTGCAACCCTAGACTCAACTATTGTCTCTTTGTGTTCCTTTCATATCAGCAATGCCATGTTTTCCCATGTTTCAATGCACTCTTCAACATTAATAAATGTTCGGTGAAGTTCACTTTCCATGTCCTCTAATAATTTTTTCTTTTCTTCTTCAAATCGTTGCCGGAAAGCGTATTCGACTTTTTTCACCCAAAATGGGAAATAAGCTTTGTCAGCAATTCTTCTTTGGTTTGTGACAATATTTTCTTCTTCTATATTGCTTGAACTTGCCTTAATTTTCTAATTTTGTATCATGAAAATATAAAGTAGACATCATAAGGGAGAGAGTCGAACTGGTAGGGCTTAAGTCATGACTTAGCGAAGGATCAAATTTGAAAACATAATTAAATTTAAATGTATTTGCGCAAATTTTCAAAATTTATCTGAAAATATCCCAAAATTAAGAAACTGCTTACAGCTTTTTGAACTATAATGAGATAATTTATGGGGCCTGTTCTGAATAACCCTGATTTGCTTCTTTTTTTAGTCATCCTTGAGAAAACCAAGGAAAAGCTCAGCTCGTGTCATTCCACATAAAGGAACATCCATTTTGATGAACCAACTTTTTGTTTTTGGTGTTGTGATGTGCGTATCGGCCATTTGAATATAAAAGATGGCTTATTGTTAAGGTCGTCTTCATTTTCACATTCTTCACTGCCCGAACTTGTCTTAATTTTCAAAATATTATATCCTAATGAATTTTAATGGGACGGGTTGAAGGTCAGTCGAAAGTGCGAAGCGGGATCTTAATTTTTAATTTTTCTTCCTCCAGTCTGAAAAAATCTCTATTAAATTTTTGTTTTCCGACGATACCGATCGCATTACAAAGTGCCGAAATATGACCTAAAAATAGTAATAAAATCAAAAGTAGCGCGAAAAACCCCCATGGTAAATTGGCAATTTTAAGCATTGGCAAAAAAAACGGACCGGGTCAACTGGGCGCTGCCAAGTAGGCGCCACCAACTTGGCGCTGCCAAGTAGGCGCCAGTCCAACTGGGCGCCAGCCCGACTGGGCGCCCAGAGTCGGAATCATACTAATTAAAAAAATCTGTAGTCGAGAAAAAACTGCAAACCGATGATCATTAAATTCAATTTTTGGCACTTCAATAACATAGAAGATCAACCTTCTATAGCATAGAGCGTCATTTTAAAAGCCATAAGTGGACCCACCGATATTTTTAATTAAATTTTATAATTTTAAAACTACTAATAAGCTGTTTAAGGTTGTTGAAGTTATTAAAAACGAATATGACTTTTAGTTAGGCCAATTAAAAATAAGAAAATTTAGTTCAAAAAAACAAACAAAAGGATCCTCCCTACAGTTTTAATTGACGCTCTATGCTAAGAAGTGCCCAAATTTTTTGCAGTTTGCGCTGAGTTAAAACATTGGTAGCCATTGTAAAAATTTAATAGATCTAAAATAAGCGTAAAAATACATAAGCATGGGTGCCATTTGCCCTTATTTTTTACCCCAAATCTTACTTATTTCGGAAAATTTTCGGTGGTACCCCAGTTCTTAAGCTAAATAAAATTTTTCACAATAGAAAATAAGAGTATGAAATAATTAGAATAATAATTTCATTAATTCTGTGGTTTTGTGCATATCATGTTTGGGCGCCCAGTTGGACTGGCGCCCAGTTAGAGGCGCCTACTTGGCGGCGCCCACTTAACAGCGCCCAGTTGATCCCCACCGAAAAAAAAAATAATGTAAATATTTTTAGATATTTTTAATTTCAAAATATCAGCCAAAATCTTGACAAGAATTTTTTTTTATTTTTAGGGGGCACTTTTTTGAAAGTTCTTTGTTGTATTTTTAGGCATAAATATGTATTTTATTCTCGAAACCCACAGAATATGAATTTATATTGACCAGAACCCTTAACAAATTAAATTTTAACGCCGAAATGATATTTTTGATTCCCATTATTCATAGCATATGTAAAACTATAGAACCTCGGGTCCTAGTAAATCTCATGATTAATCCAAAATTCTAATGCCGATCCTGGAATTTTGCTGCTATGTGCTGGTCGGGGGGATAAGGAAAACTGGAGTTTTTTGGCTGCACATAAAGAATTTTTTGAAAAACACCGTTAATTGGTCGAACTTCTCTCGCATTTCTTTGTGTATTATTGTGTAAATGAGTGCGGCAGCCACTCGCTCCACTTGCCACATCAGCTGTTCTCGCTTTGGCATTTCCTCCACAATTGCTTTCATTTCCAATCTGTTGAACTCCTGTTGTATATTCCACAAATACCACTTTCTCAAATCTTTGCCCTGTTTTAAAACAATGGAACATTTTAGCTTTAACCACGTATAAGAAACAGAGCTCGTATCGGAATTTTGTTTCAACTATGAACCAGGGACCCCATTTTATCTTGTTTTCGGGGCATTTGCCCCGTTTTTGAGGGTCTTGCCACAATTTTTGTTTTAAGTTTTATTTGAATTTCTAATACAAAATGGCAAATTTTAAGGGGTATTCTTTATTTTACACTATTTCCTATCTAAAAATGTGAAAAATAGACTTTACACGATTTTTCTTTATAAATTTATCACTTTCTCAAAAAGTACCCCGGCAGTGCCTACGGCACCAGCGTAGCATTTACTTATGATTTGTTCCTTTCCGATTCTGATTTGCTTCAACTTGTAAAACGAAAAGAAAACTACAATATTTGGTTAAATAATTTTACGCTTTTTTAACAATTTAAAGACAAAAAATTAAATGGCCCGTTTTGCCCATATTTTGAAAAAATGTGCCCCGTTTTTGCCCCAATTTTCGACCTCGGCGGCCCGATGAGTCCAACTTTGAAAAAAATTTCATATGATTGAGTGTCCGATGCTTCGGAAACCGGAACTCTACCGCTTCAAAAGTTCAAAATTGAAATTCCGGCCCCAAAAAGATCCGGAATCTCGTCTAACCGCTAGTTTTATCAAATTTAGTAAAGAATTCAAAGAATTTTTGAAAAAGAAAAATCAATTATTTTTGGCAAAATCTTTGCAATTGTTTCAACAATTATCATCAAAACAAATATGGTCAAAAAATGCTGTCGAACGCGCGGGGCCACCATAATGAGCATAATACACAAATGACTTACCGATGGAATTCTTTTTTTGCTCATTTTTTCAGTGGATTTGCCAAATATTTCGGGCATGACTTGTTTTTGAATTTGATTACTGGAAAAATATATAGGATTTTCTAATACTCATAGAAAAATTTTGATAATGTCTATTCGTAATGGAAAATAATATATAAACAAAAAATTTGCCTGTATTATTTTGGTTTAATAAGTTTTAAGTAAGGCACAATTTGTGGAAATTCCTCAAGAAAGCCTCCCCGAGAATTATTCGAAATTTTGAATTTACTAATATACAATTATCCAAAATATAACAACAACTTTTATTTACTCAACTAATCAAATTTATTAACTAAACATCTAAATTTTCATCCACAAGCAATATTAGAAGCTATTTCAAAATTAACAGTTTTCATTTAATTTTTTTTTTTAAATGAACTATGGGTCGCCAAGAAAGCATGCGCAGAGTTAGATTGGTTATTTTTAAAGGATCCCTAAGCATAGTGTAATAAACAATTGGCTTACCAGTACAGTTAATTGTTTTTTTGTTGCAAATTGCGTTTTTAAAGTTTGTCAAAACTATGTTAAAGTTTTACATAAAATTATAATGATTTTATTTTTTTTAGTTATTTTCGAAAATTTCCATTTTTCATATTGTTCTTAAAATAATAAAATATTTAAACCTTATTTTCTCAATCGATGACTTAATTTTCGATTTCCATAAACGATTTGGCTTCGCATAAAATTTCTCTTGCAATATTTTGTACACATCCGTAAAGCCAATGTGCACAATCAGTTCAACAAAATTGGACACAATGTCGTCACATGTATCCAACATTGGTCTTTTCTGGAAATATTCTTGGCATTGTTCCAATGCGCCAACAATTTGCTCATCCAACTGTTGATCAGACTCATTAAGATTAATTAGAAAACCCGTTTGAATAATGCTGCGCACATTTTTGACGAAAGTTGCTTCCATAACCATATGAACAACAGAAGGCCAAACTGAGAAAAATTTTGAATGTTGTAAAGAAAAGTGAGTCTTGTATAAATTTATTTAGGAACTATTTCTTCTGTCTTGTAAATTTTCAGTATTTTTGAATTATTCTTTTTGGATCAATTTTTAGAGCAGAATAAAAAGTTTAAAAATTAAACAGATAAATTCTTATAAAATGTCATTTTGCTAAATTTCATGCAGCTTCTATTCAAAATTAGTTTAGGTTGGAATCAAACATATGGGGCACTCCTCTCGTATGTAATCTCGATTTGGAACGAAAAATTTTTACCCTGAAAAAAAACCTGTAGCCTTTAAAGATAAATAAAAATTTAAATTCAAAAAAGGATTAAGGCTACAAGTTTTTTAAAACTTCTTAAAAGGCCAATTTCGATTCTTTTCTTTCATTTTTGTATAATCTCCCCGCAGGACCCATTCAGACCCACTTTTGTAGAATATTTTTAAGAAAAACCCAAGTAACAAATTACCAATTAGGAACAAAATGAACATTCTCTGGTAAATTTTCCAAAATATGTTCATTGTAAAGAGTAGTAATATTAAATGCTATTTCTTAATGCAAATGAAATATTTTATAAATAAAATAAATTTTGAATATTATTATTGATTATTATTGTTTTATAATTTAAATGTTGTTTCTTTCAGCAAAAAAGAAGCAAAATATTTCTTAGATATTATTAATAATTAATATTTCCTGTTAAACATTAATAAATGTAAATAAAAATACAACCATTTTTAAAATGGCAGTAAAACGCAATTGATATTCCCAAAAAACAGTTCAAATATTCGATAATCAAGAATTTTTTATCATACTAAATAATCCTTTTTCATAAGTTAAAATTAATTGTTTGCGCGCAACTATTTTGGAGGCATAAAAATTCTTCAAAACCGAGCCGAAAATTCAAGAAGAGAAAATTTTGTGGTAAAAATATTATTGTACCATAAGGAAAAAATCTTTATATGAATCTATTTTAAGCTCATATTTAGGGGTGGGATTCTCTTTTTGAATCAAAGAACTGTAATTTTTTTTAGACTTACATTCTTTGAAATGAAACGAACTTTTTCAATGAATCTATTTGAATTTGGCTGCATTTTGCTCAATATGCACTTTTCTATGAAAAAGAAATTTGGTATTTTTTTGCATCTACGAAAATTTTTCATATTAGAATTTATGTGCCTTTTTTCTTGAAAATTCTTTGGTCCCAATCAAAACTTCTAGCGTCGAGAAATTTCTCGGGTTTTTTTGGGCCTTGGTTTCGATCTTGGTCTCGGTATGTTAGTCTCTGTTCCGAGATTTGAATAACACCCCAAAATTTCGCCGGTCGAAATCTCGCCGGGACAAAATTGGCCAATGAAATTTCAAAAATAATCGTGCAATAAGAAATTCAATGTTCCAACATTAACTTTTTTGAAAAATTCCAAAAGTCTTGAAGAAATTTTATTCAACGAAAATCTTAAAAATAATAACATCACTCGTCAAACATAAGATTTTGGGGTAAAAAATAAGAAAACTTAGTAAGAAATCTCCAAAGCGTTAAAAAAATGGTATTTTCAAAAGATCAGTTCGTAAAATTTAAAAAAATTATAAAGAAAGTGATCCAACATGTCAGTTTTTACTAGATTGACTTATTTTTGATAATTTCTCTATAGAAAATTTAAAGTTCCCGATGGCGTCTATCGGCATCGCCGAATACCTTTTACTTTAAATTTTTTTAAAATTTATCCGAAAATTCAAATTGGTAGTTTTGGGCCCAAGTCTGTTTTAAATCACACCCAGATTTTCAAAATTTTCTCCGGCGCCGCCTATCAGCACCGCCTACCCCTTTTAGCATCAGTTTCTCGAAATTATTTAAAAAATTCTAGAAAATTGACCAGTAAGACAATTTTTCTGCTCAAAATACCAAACCATTAGAATAAATAACATTTTTATTACATACAATCATGATCATATTTTAGCACCACTCACAACCAACTTTGAAACCGCTTTGGCTGTACTTTGAAACTGAGCCTGCTGGGGCCTGGTGCTGGTATTCGGGCTTAACGCTAAACCCGAGTTAACACTTTTGCTTTGTGTTGCTCTCCAGGTTTATTCGTATTTTTGTTGCTCGTCTAACCCGGGATTATTTCTTCTTAAGCATTTTTAACCCTAAGTCGAGGCAGGGTAACGAAAATTAATTTTTAATTCGATAAAAAATGAATTTTAAGGCTTTAAAAAAACATTAATGCAGAAAATTTTAAATTACTATTTTTCTAAGCAAAAAAAAAAAATTAATTAAATTAATATTTTCTCACAGAGCCAAAAAATGCCTAAATAATTATATTCATTTTGTCAATTTTGCTGTTAAGAATTAGCGATTTATAACTTTGAAGACATGTTACATTTTTTAAAGACCAAAAAAATATACGAGTTCAGTTGTCCAATTTGGTAAAATTGCATCCAATTGTAATGAACATAATGTATAGGGTAGGGCAAGAACGGTTAACCGAACCGAAACCGAAAACCGGCCTTTTTGCGCCAAAAACTGAAACCGAAAACCGGTTGTCCGAAAACCGGCCTAACCGAAAACCGGGGGGGACTGGTTTCCCGGTTTCGGTTTGAAAACAAAAAAATACAACCCTAAAGATGCACTGTCAAGGAAGACGTTGGGGAAAATTTCATGGAAAATTGCACCAAATATTTTATTTTTTGTGTCAATTTTATGTTTGGTTTTGTTTCGGTTGGTTTTATTTCCCATCCCAAAAAAAATGTTTGGTTCGGTGTCGCCTGAAACCAATTCAATTTTTTTAAATTTTTCCCAACAAAACCATTGCCCATTTTATTAGTTTTTAAAATTATTCCATAAGTATTCAAATTTAACTACTTTTGTGTTAAAGTCTTTAACAAAATAGACATAATTATACAAAAATTTTCCCGGTGGCGCCTATCGGCACTACCGGCTCCCGCCCCTTATTTCAATTTTTCAAAGAACGAAAGCCAAAAATAAAGGAAGGTCCTTTGAAATAAAAAACGGATGGTGAACCTGTTTTAATTATTTATCTATTAAATCTAATCTTATTTTTTGCATGCTAAATAAACTTAGGCTCGAAAATGGTTGCAAAAATTTGGAAATATTTTCTGAAATTAAATCCGGAGCTAAAACAAGGCGAAAATGTCAAAAATGTTGCGAATTATGACGATGAAATTATTTGGACAAAATGGAAAAATTGAAAATTTCACATAGCAAAAAATTTCAGCAATTTGTTATGATCTTTTTTAAACGTTTTATTTTCTGAAAAAAAAAATTGAAGCAAAAAATTAAATTTTTTCAAAAACGAATAAACCGAAAACCGGGGGTCGTCCAAAGACCGAAACCTAAAACCGGGGGTAGCAAAACAGGCCTAACCGAAAACCGGGGGGACCGGTTTCAAACTGATTTTGCCCCACCCTAATAATGTACATAAGAGGTCGCATTAGTCGTATAAATCCCATGAGGAAGCCTAAGGGAGAAGGAGGGGCGGGAGTGATCAGGGACGAACCCAGGGGGGAGAGTATAGGAAGTATGTTACCAGTAAGTGCTGGCCTCTTGAACTAAAAGTCTATGGCTACGTTTTTTGGAACCATGTGTTTTTAATTAGTCCTTGTTTTTGCATTTTTCTTATCGGTACTGTGAGCTAAAAAGCCATTTGTTCATACTTCTTTATAAACAATGAGTTTTTGACCATAATTACTTAATCTTTTTTTTTTACCGGGGTTGAGTTAAGGCCTAAGATAACCCTTTTTTAAATTTCAGTGACAAAACGCTCAGTGACGAACTGCACGGAAAAAATTAAGTTTTTAAAAAATAGGAGGCAAACAAGTTGAAAATTAATTTGGTTGCTTCTGAGAAAAGTTATGACTAAATTTGGCGAAAATTCAGTAAATTGGCAGTTTTAAGAAACGCGCCAGCACCCCTTGAGGTTTAAGTGCTGTCGTAAATAATCCGATGTTTGATTGACTTCATTAACCTTCCAAACTTCCAAGATTTCAATGAACTTTGTCTATCATAATTCATACATTATTTTCATAAAATAAATCATTTTGCTATCGTTAGTCATTTTCTAGAAAATACATAAGTTTAAGAAATTTAGGTCAGCGCATAAATTTTATTCCGGTATTGTATAAATTTTGACCATTTCATTCTTGCCGTCCAATTTTGGCCCTTTTTTAATAAAACAAACAAAAAAACAAATTCAGTCAAATTGCATAAAGTTTTTACGGGCTTCATTAGGTTGAAATAGTATTTCTGACAACACCTTGGGTCTCTTTTACTTGTAAATTTTTTTAATTGATGCTGTATACCGTATTTTACTCTAAATAAGCCCCTATCTATTAGAACACTCCCCTCCATTATAAACCCCTTTAAAAATAGAAAAAAAAAATTCCTTTAACCTTAAAAAATTTCCTCTGATGAACTCAAATAAAGTGCATATTTAAATATCTTTAGATTTAAATTAATTGAAATTCTTTTTAAATTGAAAATTAATTGACTGATTGAAAAGCGCGATTGTTTATGGAATTAGTAACCAGGTACCGGTTCCCAAAAAGGATCGGTACTAGTACCGGTACCGCTTTACTCTAGTTATAACTACAGCACGAGGGAACAGAGATTATTTTGAAATTCTTCAAATATGTAGAAATATAGAATTATGAATTTGTTAGGCGTAACCATTGGTATTTTTTTGAATTTTTAATGCCTTTTACATTCGCATTTCTCCTATTTCTTTTTTTTGCGAATTATTAATATATTTTAAAATGTAAAGATGGCGAAAATGCATTTTTATATGAAATAGCCAAATGAATTTAAGGTCAGAATGTGAATTAGTATAAAAAAAGAGTTAAATATTCCATCAAAAGCATCCTATCCATCATCTAGCAATGTTATTTTCGTGAATTTTCAATATTTGGCAATTTGTTTGTCAGTCTTTTTGGCTTTTGTTTCTTCGTCATCCAATATTGCTTTATCTTCTCTTGGTTTTCTTCAAATGTATGCCTTTTTCGACTAATTCTAAATTTAAAATTGTCCGAATGCAAATAGTGCCCCAACTGAATAACTAAACGTTGACACAAATATTCCTGCAATAGATTAAAGCTTAATTTCTTGCATGCCTCTATCATATTTTATTATGTATTTTATACAAATAAAAGTATTATTTTTTAATCGACGAAATAATACATAGAAATTTATGAATGGTTTTAACTATTAATAAAAGGATAATAAATGCATTATATACATATAGTTTGTAAGTAAAAAATTCATGTAAGAAACAACAATATCTCCATAAATTTTCTGGCTTTTGTTCATCAAAATTGCCCTTTCCATGATTAATAGTTCTTCTTTTCATCTTCAGTATTTTTGCAAATTTCGCATCACTCATTTTTGGATTTTTAATTTCGCTAAATCCAGGGTTGCCAAATGAAACTTTCAAAAGACTCATTAGGCAGGCAAGCCCCTCATTTCGGGTCAAAAAGCCTCTTTCAAACAAAAAAAACTATCTACCTGTGCCCCCATTTCATAAATTAAACATAAAACGACATTAAAACTCGAGTTAGGCCTCAGAAAATCGCAAAAATCTATTGAAACTTTCGACCAATCGGCCTCTCAAAAACCACAAAATGAGGCTAAAGCGGTGCTCTGACCGAGTAACAATTATTGCCAAAAAATCACGAGTAACACGAGTTCGAGTAGAGTAATTTTTATTTTAAAATTTTAGTGAAAAATTACCTTCATATGTACATAAAATCGAATAATTAATAGGATTTTTATTCTCTGTAAAGGCTGCACGCACGAAATTTTTTTCGTGATTTCCGTGCAGTTCTGACGTGCTGGGGCGTATGTTAAATTCCGCCACTATGGGCGGTTGTTAAATCCGCCATATTCTACTGATTTTCCGAACATAATTGGTCATAACTTTGCTTAAAAACGACCAAATTAAATAATCTTAAAATTTCCGGTAGCTATTGACTGGCTCTATGAATATTCCAAATTTCAAAAAATTTTATTGTTTTAAGAAAAATATAGGCAAAAACCTGTTTATTTTTCACTTTCACAGTCCCAATTTTTGATAAACTTTATGAAATTTTATGAAATTTGGAAGGATAATAGAGCTAACAAATAGCTATCCGATGATACTAAGATTATTTAATTTGGTCGTTTTTGAGCAAAGTTATGACCAAGTACACTCGAAAAATCAGTAGAAAATGGCGGATTTAACAAACGCCCATAGTGGCGGTATTTAACAAACGACCTAGCACCGAATGAAGGTAGGAATATCAATCGATGACCATTTTTCAATTTTTTCTTTATTTTTAAATATTTATTTTTCCCATTTTGTTATTTTGTTGATAACTTAATTTTCGCATTCTTTTTGTAGGTTATTAAAACATCAAATATTGTGTAGTTTCGCGAATTGCTTCCATTGGAGGGGGTCGATTTATTATTTTATTTTGAGAAGTTCTATCGTTATTTCTGTATTAAAATATACCCATTGTTCTTTTAAATTAATTTTGGTCTCTGGCTAAGGATTTTTTTTTGGGCAATAAATGTTTATTAAATTTTTTTGCATTGCTAAATAATTAATTAATGAGAGAATTAATTTTGTTAGCTTTATGATTAATAAATTTATTTAATTTGTAAATTAGATCATTATTTAAATTAATATTTCATTGTCTGGATTAGGTAAAAAAATGATTAATATTAGCTGGCGCGTTTCTTAGAAGTGCCAATTTTACTGAATGACGAAAACCAAAAAATAAAAAAAAATGCTAAATTAGTCTTAACTTTATCATCAGATTGCGATAAACTTGAAAAAGATAATGTAATTTTATAAAATTAAGCAAGATACAACTTTTCTCATCCTCTTACTTGACCCGTTTCTATATTAATCCTCGTTTTTGGAATTTTCATATTTTTTTCTTTTGCTTTCAGAAAAAAGCTGGAAATGGAAAATTTCCTTCAAAATTTATTCTTACATTTAATTTTTATTAAAGAATTTTTTTTATTTTTTGACAATTTTTTAAACCTTGGTGTTTTTTTTCTTTTTTTCTAATTTGTATTTTTGATAAGCTTAATTTTTCATAAAATTTCATGTTTTCGTTTGTTTTTAGTTTTGCTTTGGTCAAGTGAATTCTTAAATCTTTATTAGCAATTAAATTACTATTTTCTGTTTGTTTTATTATTATTATTTTTTTCTCTTGCCTAATGGTCATCGATTGATATTCCTACCTTCATTCGGTGCTAGGTCGTTTGTTAAATACCGCCACTATGGGCGTTTGTTAAATCCGCCATATTCTACTGATTTTCCGAACATAATTGGTCATAACTTTGCTTAAAAACGACCAAATTAAATAATCTTAAAATTTCCGGTAGCTATTGACTGGCTCTATGAATATTCCAAATTTCAAAAAATTTTATTGTTTTAAGAAAAATATAGGCAAAAACCTGTTTATTTTTCACTTTCACAGTCCCAATTTTTGATAAACTTTATGAAATTTTATGAAATTTGGAAGGATAATAGAGCTAACAAATAGCTATCCGATGATACTAAGATTATTTAATTTGGTCGTTTTTGAGCAAAGTTATGACCAAGTACACTCGAAAAATCAGTAGAAAATGGCGGATTTAACAAACGCCCATAGTGGCGGTATTTAACAAACGACCTAGCACCGAATGAAGGTAGGAATATCAATCGATGACCATTTTTCAATTTTTTCTTTATTTTTAAATATTTATTTTTCCCATTTTGTTATTTTGTTGATAACTTAATTTTCGCATTCTTTTTGTAGGTTATTAAAACATCAAATATTGTGTAGTTTCGCGAATTGCTTCCATTGGAGGGGGTCGATTTATTATTTTATTTTGAGAAGTTCTATCGTTATTTCTGTATTAAAATATACCCATTGTTCTTTTAAATTAATTTTGGTCTCTGGCTAAGGATTTTTTTTTGGGCAATAAATGTTTATTAAATTTTTTTGCATTGCTAAATAATTAATTAATGAGAGAATTAATTTTGTTAGCTTTATGATTAATAAATTTATTTAATTTGTAAATTAGATCATTATTTAAATTAATATTTCATTGTCTGGATTAGGTAAAAAAATGATTAATATTAGCTGGCGCGTTTCTTAGAAGTGCCAATTTTACTGAATGACGAAAACCAAAAAATAAAAAAAAATGCTAAATTAGTCTTAACTTTATCATCAGATTGCGATAAACTTGAAAAAGATAATGTAATTTTATAAAATTAAGCAAGATACAACTTTTCTCATCCTCTTACTTGACCCGTTTCTATATTAATCCTCGTTTTTGGAATTTTCATATTTTTTTCTTTTGCTTTCAGAAAAAAGCTGGAAATGGAAAATTTCCTTCAAAATTTATTCTTACATTTAATTTTTATTAAAGAATTTTTTTTATTTTTTGACAATTTTTTAAACCTTGGTGTTTTTTTTCTTTTTTTCTAATTTGTATTTTTGATAAGCTTAATTTTTCATAAAATTTCATGTTTTCGTTTGTTTTTAGTTTTGCTTTGGTCAAGTGAATTCTTAAATCTTTATTAGCAATTAAATTACTATTTTCTGTTTGTTTTATTATTATTATTTTTTTCTCTTGCCTAATGGTCATCGATTGATATTCCTACCTTCATTCGGTGCTAGGTCGTTTGTTAAATACCGCCACTATGGGCGTTTGTTAAATCCGCCATATTCTACTGATTTTCCGAACATAATTGGTCATAACTTTGCTTAAAAACGACCAAATTAAATAATCTTAAAATTTCCGGTAGCTATTGACTGGCTCTATGAATATTCCAAATTTCAAAAAATTTTATTGTTTTAAGAAAAATATAGGCAAAAACCTGTTTATTTTTCACTTTCACAGTCCCAATTTTTGATAAACTTTATGAAATTTGGAAGGATAATAGAGCTAACAAATAGCTATCCGATGATACTAAGATTATTTAATTTGGTCGTTTTTGAGCAAAGTTATGACCAAGTACACTCGAAAAATCAGTAGAAAATGGCGGATTTAACAAACGCCCATAGTGGCGGAATCTAACAAACAACCGGTGCTGGTGCGTTTCTTAAAAACTGCCATGCATGCGCGTTTCTTAAAACTGCCAATTTCACTGATTTTTCGACTAAATCTTATCATAACTTTTCTCAGAAACAACCAAATAAAACACTCTTGGTATTGTAAGATAGCCCTTGAATTGCTCTATTAGCTTACTAAATATCAAAAAATTTCATCAAGGCTTAAAAAAGATGGAACCAAACAAGCACAAAAAATTGCCATAACTCTTGAATAAATTAATGAAATTTTTTGAAATTTAGCAAGCTAATAGAACAACTCATTGGCTATCTTACAATACCAAGAGTGTTTTATTTGGTTGTTTCTGAGAAAAGTTATGATAAGACTTAGTCGAAAAATCAGTGAAATTGGCAGTTTTAAGAAACGCGCATGCATGGCAGTTTTTAAGAAACGCGCCAGCACCCAAACAACCTAGCACCCAGTTCTGACTGCAATTGCATTTTCCCCATCCATTTCCATCCGATTTTTCGTCTTTCGTCCAAATTAATTGCAAAAATAGGTGACTAACACTGGGAAAAGCCAGTCAAAAAAAGATTCGTGATGTTTCATGGTCAAAAATGTTTGTTTCGAGGGGAGGGGGGTGACCGGCGCCATGGAAATTTTTGAATATATGGATGTGATTTGCTAACAGATTTTGACCAAAAAATGTGAATTTTTTTAGAATTTTTGAGATAATTTTGAGAAAATATATGGAGGTGTCCGGGGGTGCCGAATATATTTTTGGTGCTTCATTCACCAAGAACTATCCGCAAAATTTCTCTAAATTCCCTTCCTAACTTTTGTACTAAAACCCCATTCTTATCAGTGCATAAAGTTACTCGTTGTTCGTGGCAAAAGACGAATAACGAGTAATCACGAGTAACGAGACGAGTCTCACCACTAGTGCATATGAATGAATAAGAAGAAATTTGCGCCCCGACAATTGCGCCCCGACCAAGATTATCAACAATTTTTGTCCGCTTTTGCCTGACTTAACTTTGCCATATGCAAATAAAAATAAGCCCTGACTCAACACACAAAAAAAATAGAAGCTTCTTTACGCGCCGATCACGAATCTGGCATCCTTTTTGTCCAATTCCGAATCCCGAATTCGAACCAAAAGTCGAAAATTCATTTTTTTAAAATCCGATTTTAGGCCAAAAAAGGTATAAATAGCCTTAGATAATTTCATGACGCTTTTTTCATGTGCTTCATGTACATAACTCATTCTAAATTTAATCGGATTTAAAATTGTTGAATTTTCGACTTTTTGTTCGAATTCGGGTCCAGGGTCACAACAGGTTCGAAATTGGGCAAAATGGATGACAGATTCGTCATCAGCGAACCCGCCTTAAGACATGCTTTTATGGCTTAAAATTTTTTTTTTGAAAAATGGGAGGGGAGCCAGCCTTTGAATGACCGATAAAACTTAGAGGTGCGCCGTGACTGATAAAACCCGTGAAGCGTGAACCGTGACCGTGACCGTGAATTGACCCCGTGAACCGTGACCGTGACCGTGAACTGACCCCGTGAACCGTGACCGTGATAGAAAAAACCCGTGAAATTCACGGTAACCGTGACCGTGAACCGTGAATTTTTTTTTAATTTTGATTTTTTAAAATGTTTTTTTTTGATTTTTTTTTTTTATTTAAATTCTGGGTTTTTAATAATTTTTTTATTAATTTTTTAGGGGTAAATTGAATAGGTGGGGGGACTACTGGGCCCAACCAATTTAGAAAAAAATTCTTTGACTTTTGACACTGCTTGTAGGGCAGGGCTGGGACGCGGGCTGAAAAATTCCGCGGTCGCGATACGCGGTTGAAATTTGCCGCGGTCGCGAAACGCGCAAAAAAAAAAAAACGCCGCGATACGCGAATCGCGGACGCGATACGCGGTCCGAGTCCCACCCCTGTTGTAGGGGTACAAAAAATTGGGGACAAGTTTTTTAGATGGTCGGAAATTAGTTTTTTTTCTCCCAAAAAAAAGTGTTTATGCCTGAAGATAAGTCATGACTTCATTAACAATTTTATTTATTTGAGAATCAGCAAATCCATTCGACTGAATTTTGATAGCAAATTTGCACAAAAAACAAATTTTGATATAGATTTTCGGAATTTCAGAAACCTTGATGAGGGAATGGAAGCCGGCGGTGCCGATAGGCGCCGCCAGGAAAATTTTGAAAACTTATGGCCCATTTGTTAACAGATTTTCACCAAAAATGGTAAATTTTGTGTCCCTATTTTCAAAAGGATTGAGTGTCCGGCGGTGCCGCTAGGCGCCGCCGGAAAAATTTTTAAAAAATGAAATTTACAAAGAGAAATTGTCAAAAAACTTGGCAAATATTAATTATAATAGTTATTGGATCTCTTATTTTCAAAATTTCGTTTAAACAAACTGATTTTTGGAAAAAACAATTTAAAAACTAAAATTTCCTGCCATGAGCGGGGGCGGACTTAACACAAAATTTTCAATTTTGTCTCCTGCATTCCCTTTTTCCTAATTTCTTTCAGCTATTATTCTTGGAAAATAAAATCCCGCAAGTTTTCCAATTTTATCCAGTGTACATTTTTCACGGTAAAACCGTGAATAGACCCCGTGAACCGTGACCGTGACCGTGACAGAAAAAACCCGTGAAATTCACGGTAACCGTGACCGTGACCGTGAATCACGACGCACCTCTAATAAAACTAAAAAAATCATAGGGATGAAATCATATGACAAATCTGAGGTCATATACGTGATCAGTAGCGTAAATAGATTTGAAAAAAAATTAAAAATAAAATTAGTTCGTGGGGTGGCAAAAAGGATAAGCACCCTTAATTTATTTGGACGTCAACAGAAATACTAAAACAGCAAGAATTAATTCGATCTGTTTCCTTCTTATGCCATTCGTTCAATTGTCCTCCCATGGCCAATGATAAAATGACTAAAAATTGTTTAAAGTGAGCTTTATCATCATCATTTAAAAAAAAATAATCACTGACCCATTCAAAATGGGGTCACTGTCCCATTTTTCGAAAATTTAAATCAGAAAAAGCATGTATTATGGGATTTTCGGGGTCGAGTCACGAATCGGAGATCCATTTTGGCCAAATCCGAACCCTATCGAACAAAAAAACGAAAATTTTTTAAAATTTTGCATAGAACTTACCAAGCGCTGTCGAATGATACAAAGAAGGGAACCGCCCTGTTTGGCGCGGCCAGTTTGGCGCGGACGGTTTGGCGCCGCCGTTTTGGCGCGAGGCCGTTTTGGCGCTGGCCGTTTTGGCGCCGACCGTTTTGGCGCGGCCAGTTTGGCGCGCGTTATAAATTGGCTGTTTTGGCGCCATTTTCCTACCTCCAAATTTTTTTTATGGAAAAAACCTTATTCATCCAAATTTCCTTATTGAAACAATTTTAACACTTTTTCTTTAATTTGCATGCTTTTTTAAGAATGTTTGAAGTCGAAACCAAAAAACATAAGGAAAATTAGTCAATGATGGATTCCTCTACATCTTCGACAAATTCAACGCTGACAACGATATCAAATTTTGGCGTTGCGAACGAAAGAACGAATGTCGTGGAAGAATACACTCTGATTTGAACAACAAATGAACACACTCACGAATCAAACATTGCCAACGCCGAAGCGCAAAAAATCATCACAGGAGTCAAAAGGCGTGCCGTTGAATCTATGGAGCTGCCCTCACATGTTCGTGCAAATGCAATGGCCAACGTTTCAACTCCGGTACTTGCTCAGTTACCAACTTCGCATGGAATCAAAAAAGTTAGAAAAGGGGCAATTTTTAAATGATTTTTTTCAATATGTAGGTAATCAAACGGGCTCGACATGAAATTGCAGCTCCACCGCCTGCTCCAAATTCAATACACGACCTTCAAATTGGTCAGGCCTACCAAGTGTACCAACGGGGCGATGGAATGGAGGATGAGCAATACTTGCTTTCCGATTCCGGTGTTTTTTCATTCAATGGCGACCAGTCGCAACACCGGTAAAAAAATTGGTACTATGCATAAAAAAACACACTTTGAATTCAGAATCATTATCTTCGGAAAGAGCTCATACGCGAATTGGGCTCACGCCATGACGGAGGTGTTCGCTGACGGGACTTTTTCAATTGCCCCTCATCCATTTTTTCAAGTCTACGTTCTGCTAGCAAAGTTAATTTGGTTTTTACTCATTTTGGTTTAAAAACCCTTATTAGGAAGGGAAAGTGGACGTTTCCGGTCGCGACATGTCTTCTCACCGGAAAGTCACGATTGATTTACGAAAAGATGTTCCGAATGATCGTCGAAGCATGGCCTGCATTTGCGCCAACGTCCATAATGTTAGACTTTGAGCAAGCCGCAATGGAAGGTGCAACCGCTGTGTTTCCGAATGCGCAACTACGCGGATGCCTTTTCCATCTAGTGCATAACTTACACAATCATCTTGCCTTGGAAGGACTCCGAAATGCAAGCCGTTGCTTTTTCATTTCTTTTCAAATAAAATATTTCCTTTTAGCGATACAGAAGCGACCCCGTTTTTGCAGAAACCGCACGTATGATCACCGCCCTTGCGTTTGTGCCCGTTCAACATTTGACTGCGGCAGTTACCGCTCTTAATGATGTTGTGCCACAAGCACTAGACCAAATTCTTGGCTGGTGATTTTTCTTTTCTTTTTTATTGTTAATACGCATAGGTAAATAGGTTTCTCATCAACTACACGGGCGTTCCTTTGGCGAATGGAACGCGTACCCGTCCACGTTTTCCAGTTGATTTTTGGAATGTTTACGAACGGACTCTCAATGAAGACGAACGCACAAATAATATCGCAGAAGCAGCACATCGTCGGCTTCAGACAATTTTCAGTTGCCGTTATCCGACCATTTGGCGATTCATTGACGTTCTTCGAATGGACCAACGGGCGCGTGACGCCGACTACGTTAGATTGTAAATGGGCAAGATCCGCCGCCCAAGAAAAAGAAGTACCGAGATGCAGACAAACGCATTTTGAAAAAAATTGAAAATTTTGATGACCAAAATATTGTTGAATTTCTTAGAGGAATTTCGCAGAATTGTGTTATGGACCCATAATTCGTTTTTTTTTGTTAATATTGCCGTATCTTATATCAATGATCAATTTCATAAAATTTTTGTCCATCAGTGGCAATTTCAATTTTCGAAAGTGATAAAAATAAAGATTTTTTTTTAAGAATAAAATTTTGAAACAAAAAATTTAAGCTTTAAGCGTTTTTTTTTTTGTCTTCCATTCTTAGAGGATGTCCTTCGCAGCAAGATAATTGAAGCAAATTATAAAAGGTCAAAAAAAATTTTTCCCATTCAGCAAATCGCGCCAAAACAGCCATTTTATAACGCGCGCCAAACTGGCCGCGCCAAAACGGTCGGCGCCAAAACGGCCGGCGCCAAAACGTCCTCGCGCCAAAACGGCGGCGCCAAACCGTCCGCGCCAAACTGGCCGCGCCAAACCGACCCCGACCCACAAAGAATGCTTAGTTTGGTTAACTCTGTGAAAAGTTGTAACTAACGACGCCAAAAACTCAAAGGCAACCAAACTAAACATTCTTAGTATTATTCGATAGCTCATGGTAAGCTCTCTATGTCTACAAAATTTCAAAAATTTTGGTCAAGCTAATCAAGTTAGGTTCAAAAAAGTTCAAATTTTGGAAATGTTCTCAAATTTTCGGTCGGGGTCAGTTTGGCGTGGCCGTTTTGGCGTGAACCGTTTTGGCGCGGTTTGATATAACTTTTCTCAGAGTCAACCAAACTATGCATTCTTAGTATTATTCGATAACTATAGTCAAGTTCTATAAGCCTGCAAAATTTCAAAAAAATTTGGTACAGTTAAAAAAAGTTAGACTCAAAAAATCGAATGTTTTTTTTGAGTTTTTTCAACCTAATTTTTTAATACCTTAACCAAATTTTTTGAAATTTTGCAGGCTTGTAGAGCCTACCAAGAGCTGTCGAATGATACTAAGAATGTTTGGTTTAGTTGTTTCTGAGAAAAGATATATGAAACCGCGCCAAAACGGCCCGTTCCGCAAATTTTTGTACTTTTTTGAACCTAACTTTTTATTATCTTTATAAGCTTACCAAGAGCCATCGAATGATACTAAGAATGTTTAGTTTTGTTTCCTCTGAGAAAAGTTATATCCATTAAATCCAACGACGCCAAGATGGCCACGCGAAAGTGACTCCGACCGAAGAATATCACTTGTCGGACGACACCCAACTCGTTTTTACCCCAACTCGTTTTTTTAACCCTGTTTTGCCCGTATTTTTCGTAGAGCGCAGACGGCGGTAGGTTAGACAGTCCTTATATTTATAACATGTAAAAAACGAGTTGGGGTAAAAACGAGTTGGCCTGAAACGAGTTGGGGTAATACCCACTTGTCTTGGTCAAAATCGAACATCCCATCATGTCTTTTATCGTCTAAAAGACCATTGAGACATAAATTCAAGTTTTGGAACTACAAGCCTGTTTTTGGGAAGGTGTGGTCATTGCTGCACTAGGCCAATTATTAGCGGATTACAAAACGTTTTAGCATTTTTCTTCAAAATCCAAGCATTTTAAGCATGACAGACTGAATGACTGTTTTTCTTTGCTTTATTGAAAATGCTTCTCATAATCTTATGAAATTTTACAAAGATGAAAAAGAGAAAAAAGGCACAGAATTATCGCCGCTTAAATTAGGGGGTCAAAAAACATTTAAAAAATAAGATCGATGATGTCATTTTTCAAAAGAAAATGCTTCCACGCCTCTCCATTTTCTCTGCGTGTGCCGTGCCGTCCGCTTCACGCATTTTTGCTGTACCCGACGCCCTCCTTCTTCGGCCCGCTGAACATGTCGCTGAAGCAGTACCAGAAGGCGTGCACCATGCCGGGCACCCACAGGAAGAAGCTGAGAAATTTTTGGGGAAATTTTTTTCTGGAAAAGTTTTTTTT
The DNA here is from genome assembly GCA_039877585.1 of Heterodera filipjevi. NCBI lineage: Eukaryota > Metazoa > Nematoda > Chromadorea > Rhabditida > Heteroderidae > Heterodera > Heterodera filipjevi. Next base: position 5,177,712 of record JBDPZO010000007.1, on the reverse strand, counting down.
TTTATATTTTTCAGTGGTCACACCTCCTCTGAAAAATGAATGGATTGTGGGGTTTGAAAAAGGACAAAATGAAATTTATGCAAAAATTCTTAAGAAATTGTTAGGAAAAAGCAAAAGAAATCCAAGTCTATCGCCCCCCCCCCCTTCAAAAAAACAAATGAATCGAAGTCCAAACCCCCCCCCCCCCCCCTAAAGTCTGGAGTTGAATCCTCTCGCCTTCCCTCGTCTTTTCTTTAATTTGCAAATGCTAGATTAAAAAAATGGCATTCAAATTCCGACCGACTATTTAGTAAAAAATTTTATTTTGCTAAATTCGGCCTGCCCCCCCCCACGCCCCTCACCACAGAATGATGTTGTAAATGACGTGCTCCGTGCATGCATTTCCGTCGCGCAAATAGCCGCGGAAAAACACAGCGACCGGCTTAAGCAATGAAAGGTTTTTTTTTAACTCGTTAAAACCCAACAAAGCTCTTTGGATGTGCCATTTGGTGTCACTTACCGGCATGAAAAAGCAGCACCAAGTCTAAAAAATGGGATGAGGGGGTTCAAATTTTTTTCCCCGAAAAAATTCCTCTCAAAAAACTGACCATGACGGACAGCAAAATGAAGGCACCGAACGAGAAGTTGGGCATGCCGACGGAGTAGGCCAAACCCTGCGAAGTTTGGTAGCCGAGGTCCCACAGAGTGCTCCACAACGAGTCAATGTTGTTGTAGTTGCTGCGTTTGGATTCCATTGCTCGGATTTGTAAAAGTGCGAAGTGAAAGTAAGAAGGCAAACGTTTGCAAAATCAGAGAGAAAGGCTAAAAAAAAAATAAAATTATACAATTTTCATTTAAGGACAAATGAGGCTAGGCCTGGAAATTTTCGAGAAAAAATGTGATGGCGTGAAAAAAGGGGGGTATCGAAAATTTAGGAACAGATCACTAAAAGGACACAACCAAATTTGTGTATAACAAAAACAATTTTGGAAAACAAAAATGAAAAGCAAATAGGAAATGATTTTTTGCAAAAGAAATGAATTTTCCACACACCAAAAATCAGAAGTAATTCTAAGAATTTTCATTACGACAAAAAGGGGTTTTTAGGGAAAACACAATAATTTTTAGCGGGTGGGTGACGGAAATTTAGCAAAATTATGCATGAATGAATTAATGAGGTAAATGGAGGAGCAGCAGGAGGAAAATGTCCTCCGCACATCAAATGCAACTCGGAAAATGCAAAAATTGAGCTGAATGATGAATGAGAAACGATTTGGAGGGGATAATATATGCCGACCGCCGTCGGTGGGTTGGGTCCCACCCACAAATTGGGGAGGAAAGGGAGGGGGAGGGGTGGGGTCAATGAGAATGGTACAACAAATTTGTGTGTGTTGTTTCTCCTCCCTCTCTTTGCCCGCCCCGTCCCCCTCAATTATCGGCCCTTCTTTCTGTGCATTTATTTATGTGTGTGTGTATTTTGCACAATTTCCTTATCTTTTTATTATTCCCCCCCCCCCCCCCCCCCTCCCATGGGCTTATCAGAAGAGCAACACAGATTTGATTTTGGGTTGTGGGCAATGAGTGGACGAAGGGATGGAAGATGGACCATCATCACCTTTATCCCCACCATCCACGGTCGGGGTCATTTTGGCGTGGCCATTTTGGCGTGGCCACTTTGGCGTGACCGTTTTGGCGTAGCCATTTTGGCGTCGTTGGTCATAACTTTGTCCAAAAGAAAGCTAATTGAATATTATTACTATTATTCGATAGCTCTTGGTAAGCTTTATAAGCCTGCATAATTTCAAAAAATTTGGTCCGCCCAATAAAAAGTTATGTTCAAAAATTCGAGAAAATTTCTGAAATTTGAAATTTTTTAACTTTTTTAAACATAACTTTTTATTGGGTGGGCCAAAATTTTTAAAATTATGTAGGCTTATAGAGAAAACTTGGGGCTATCGAATGATACTAAAAATATTTAATTTGGTTCCCTCTGAGAAAAGATATCCTACGACGCCAAAATGGCCCACGCCAAAACGGCCACGCCAAAGTGGCCACGCCAAAATGGCCACGCCAAAATGGCCACGCCAAAATGACCCGTTTCGACCATCCATCCCCCCTTCCTCATCATCGTCCATTTTTGCAGAGAGATTGTGGACGAAAAGAGGCGAGGAGAGCGGGTGGGGGGGGGGGCGAGAGCAAAGAAAATATGCAGTGGTCAAATGCCCCCACTGTCCAGGCAAACTGGGCGCCGTCCAACACAGAGCCACACGATAGAATTTGTTGTTACAAAGTTACGAAACTTTTTTTGTAAATACATAAGACATTAATCAATTAATCATTGGACAGCTAAAATTGATCTCAATTAAAAACCTGTCTAAAAAAAAGTTGTTATGAAAAAAAAATTGACGAAATTTAGTAAAAGCATTATTTTTTACAAAATTGGCACTTTTTCAACAAATTTATTTTTCCACTTTATCCATGCGAATAGAAAGAATAAGCAGAAAATGCTAACAAAAGATACACAATTATGTTTATTTAGTTCTAAGAAATTTTACAACACACCGCACCGAATTAGGCCCGCGCTTAATCGGCCGTCCCTCCCCCCGCGCCTAATTTGTTGTGATCATCGGCAAGCAACAGCATTAGTAGAATTAGTAGCAGTTATCAGCAAAATAAAATTGACGAGTAAAAGAGGAGAGGGGAAGGTAACCCTCCCTTTCCACTTAACCACCGCCGCCAATTTAATGGTGGGAAATGCCCTTTGGTCCGTTGGTTTGTTTGTTTGTTGTTCCCCTCTTCCATCTCTCTCCCATTAGACCCCCCTGTTCAATGGGGCCATAATCTTTGACCCCATCTTCCTTCCTCCTTCTGCTGCTGCTGTTGGTGTGGTTGATCAATGATGAAAAATATTATATGTGTATATGGTGAAATAAAGGGTCGGATAAAGGCATGAACCGATTTTGAAACACCTCCCCCCTCTCTTGACTTAACTAACCAAATCCCGACCCCTCTCTGATATCCCGATCACCGAAAACCCATCCTTGACCATCATAGTTTGATTTTTTTTGAATTACCTCCGTCATTCATGCCCAAGCAACACCCACTGATTTCGGCCCTAGCCCTTACCTGGCATTCCCCCCCCCCCCCTCGTCTCCTCCGCCCTGACAATTCGAAGCTCGAAGGATCTGGCCCTTGTCCCACCATAAAAATTTGATTGAAATTTGTGCAAATGATTAAAGGAAATCAAGTTCTCTTATGAATTGTTAAATTTGAAATGTGTAATCGGAATGATGATACGGGATGGGCGTGGGTTGATGAGTAAAATATTGATTGAAACAAGGCCAGTGCATGGGCTGGCGTGCAAAGAATATCCAGATTTGAGAATTGGTCGTAATACTTAGATTTATTTTCGTGAGTTGGACTCGCATTTAGGTTGTTTTTTGGGTAATGGTAAAGAAGATTGGTCTCACAAAAAAAAAGGAGATTTAAAAGTGGGTTTTATGAAATCCTGAGTTGTACTCAGGGGTTTCGGGGGGCGTTGATCACGAATATGACATCAGATTTACCGTATGATTTTATCTGATCTATGATTTTTTTTTGCATTTCTATGATCATCAAGTTTTTTCTTCTTCGTTATTTTAACTAATTTTATCTGATCTATGATTTTTTTTTGCATTTCTATGATCATCAAGTTTTTTCTTCTTCGTTATTTTAACTATCATCCAATGGCAGGCAATTTTATGCGTGAAATATGCATCAAATCAAGCATGGCAAAATAAAAGTGATTCATTTGGTCGAAGATATTTTCATACAGCATTTGTGTCTTTTTTTGACGTTAAGTATTTATTTCATTGCCATTTGCGTACACTTATGCATATTTCGTGTATTAACACATAAATTAACGTTATTCCATTAGAATCCCAATAAAAAAGAAAAAAAAAACTTGATGAAAATCCATAGACATGAAAAAAAATTCTAGATTAAATGAAATCATACGATAAATCTGGTGTCATATCCGTGATCAATGCCCCCGAAAACCCCTGAGTACAACTCAGGATTACATAAAACCTTCCACGGCGGACACTTAATCCCTTTGAATCTTTTCATAAAAGATGGCCCACATTCTGTAGGTTTTGCCAACCTGACGAATTTTTTGAATTTTGCAGGCTAATCGAGAACAGATCTCTGAGTCGGTTTGGTGCGGCCAATTTGGCGCTGGTTTTTGGCGCGAGGACCTTTTGGCTCCGGCCGTTTTGACGCGGCCAGTTTGGCGCGCATTATAAATTGGCTGTTTTGGCGCCCGTGTTCCCTCTTCCAAATTTTCCAATGGGAAAACAAGAAAACAACACCAACTTGACCAGATCACTCCTTCATAGATTTCCGAAAATTCAAAATTAGTGGCTTGAACTCGGGGTAAAGGGGAAAAATCCTAAAGGTTCATGAATTTTCTTTGACAAAAAAAATATGCCCGACAGAAACATTAAATCACCCTTTGTCACAGCTGAGGACCGAAAGCCTAAACACCACGCTAAAAGTGGAAATGACGCCAAAACAGCCAATTTATAACGCGCGCCAAACTGGCCGCATCAAAAGGGTCGGCGCCAAAATGTCCTCGCGCCAAACAGGGCTGTTCCCTTAAAAGGGCTTTACCGAAAAAGTGTTTCGAATGAAACATTTAAGTGCCCATTAAACTCACAACATTTATCTCTTTTTACCTATTTTATTGTTTGTGGAAAAACGTAAAAATTCGATAACAACAAAAACGCCGAATAACAAATACACACAGTACAAAGGAGGGGCGAAAACCATTGCTGCCCTCTAAACATTTTTATTTTGTTTTCTGCGTTTTTCGGTCCTTTTTTGTGCCCCCCTCTCCTCTCCCTTCACCACCCATTGATAAACTGTGCCCAAAAATGCATCGTTTAGAGTATATTATTTGCACAGCAGCAACCAGCACAGCGGTACGACGATGGCTACCACACCACCACATAAAATGGCACACACACAGAGAGAGAAAAAAAAAAGGACTGTGATAAATGATATTTGAAATGATAAAATGATTGGGAAAATAAATGGGAAAAATAATTTTGAATTTCAACTGAATTTCACATGAATGGAATGACATGGCATGCCATTTGCAATACGAAAAGGGGACAAAAGTATGGTACACGGACAAAAAAATTCCGCGGTTCGTGATCGCGATTAACGGTTGAAGTTTTCCGCAGTCGCGAATCACGGGAAAAAACGCCACGATTCGCCGATCGGGTTCGCATATTGTGAGAAAAAAAAAATTAAAATAAAATTCTATTTTTTAACAACCTATAAAGACAGCTCGTACCAAATTTTTTTTTAAGAATCTCAATTGTAGGCGTCACCGGGAGAATTAATTAAATTTGTTTTTGGTTTTTTGAAAAGATATAACTCAAAATGATGCCGCTAGTCAACTTTTGATGAAGTTTGTTTACAAGATTTTTCTCAAAAAAAATCAGTTTTGATCCACTTTAAAAAAAAACTTTTTAAATAACAAAATACAATTATTCATTTCGGCGGAAGCAGAATTAATCCCGAATTTACCACAACAATTTTTTTAATTTCCAAAAAAAATTGTTCACAGTTAATAAATCAATTTTTGAGCACAAATGATTAAAACAAATTGGTTATTTTGGACAATTTAAGATAAATTTTGACAAAACCTATGGGAAAAAGTCCGGCGGTGCCAATTGGCGTGCCAAGGAAATTTTTGAAATTTAATTAATTTGTTAAGCAACTTATTGTAGGCAACCTTTCCCAGTTATTTTTTATTCGACAAATATTAATTTTAAAAAAAGGAAAGTTTTATGTAATGCAGCATTCAACATATTTTGCATATTAATAGATAAAGCATAGAGCTACCCAAACTTTTTTATTTTTGAATTCATAAAGGGGAGTCGGTGGTACTGGTAGGCGCCACCGGAGAAAGATTTAAAATTTGGGTATATTTTGGTAGCAGATTTTGCACCAAAAAATAAACATTTTTAGTTTTTTTTTTATAAAAATCCTGAAAATCGCCAGTTTAAGCAAAAATCCAAAAGAAAAATAAGAGCACATTTTTCAAAATTTTCCGCGGTGGCGCCTAACGGCATCACCGGCTCTCGTCTCATTGATTCGTAAAAACGGTGCTTTTTACTGATTTCTCTTGCCTTCAGAATAATTTTTTCAAAATGATGATTTTTTGCCAGCCAAAATGATGATTTGAAATTTTCATCTGGCAATCTTACTTAAAAACCCTTTAAAGATGCTCTTATTTCATGTTTTTTTAGAAAAATGGAATAATTTGAAGATTTAATTTACATTTACGCTTTACATATTTATTATTGATTTTATTTTTTGTCAAAAATTTAAAAAAAAATTTTTTAATCTTTTTTTTTTCAAAAAATTTTGCTTTAGAAAAGTACCGGTTGTACCGGCCAAAAAAACCAGTACCGGTACCGACCTTTCCAGTACCGGCAAGTACCGGTACCGGTTTACGTGAAAAGTACTGGTACCGACCTACCCTAGAATGTGGTTGGTTTTTTTTGAAAAAATAAATATATCACATAATAAATTTTCTTGTTTCGATTTATCAAAATCGCTTTTTTCCATTTACCAATGGTTGCTTTGTGATTTTTTAATATTTTTGCAATTTTTCTATTACTTATTTTTGGATTTGTTTCGTTAATGTTTTTTTTCTGCTCATTTTAAATTCTTCCTTCCATTTATAAATTTCACTTGGATTTTTCCCCAATTTTCTCACAATAGAACATCAATGCTTTTCCTGGCTATATTTTTTGCTTTATTTTCTTTTTTATGGCATAGAATTTTCGAATAATTTCTTCTTTTTTTTGCGATTATTTTCATGAATTTTTCTTTTTTCTTGTCCATTTTTTATTTCAATTCGGTGGTCAATTGGCAATACTTTGATTTTTGCTTTTTCACTTTATTTTCTCATCCCCTCTTTCTCCGAATATTTCAACAAATGTGTTTGCCAATTTTTTTCTGTCAACAGACTCAATAGAAAATAGAATATATTATAATAATTTATATTTACAATTATAAATAAAAGATAAATTCTCATTTATTATTTTTAATATTGTAATTTTTAAAAAATCTTAATAATGATTATGTGTAATATTAATCGCTAAAATTTTAACTATATTTGCTTATTTTTTTTTTGTTTTTTTTTATATTAGATAAGAAATATTTTTGTCTAAGTAAAAATATTTCAAGAAACTTGAAAAGAAATTAGATTTAACCAAATTACGAAAAGAACAAACAAAGTAAATGAGGTGCTGGCGCCTGTCTTATTACTCCAATTTTTATAACTTTTTCAGAACCTAACAATCTTGGTATTGTAAGATAGCCCTTGAATTGTTCTTGCTAAATTCAAAAAATTTCACTAAGTTAATAAAATGGAATGTAAAAAAGTTGAAAAGTGGCCATAACCTTAGAAAAAGATAATGTAATTTTTTGAAATTTAATAATAGAACTAAAGAAGGCTATCTAACGAGGTGCTAGTGCATTTCCTAAAAAGTGCCACCCAAGCGCGTTTCCTAAATAGGCCATTTTTATGAATTTTTTTGAAAAAACTGGTCATAACTTTGCTCAAATGCAACAAAATTACACAATCTTGGTATGGCCCGATAGCTATTAGTTAGCTCTATTAGCCAACCAAATTTCAAAAAGAATCATTAAATTTTAAGTAAGTTATAACCACAAAATTCATTTTTTGGTCTATATTTTTCGCAAAATTTAATGATATTTTTCGAAATTTGGATGGCTAATAGAGCTAACCAATAGCTATCGGACCATACCAAGATTGTGTAATTTTGTTGCATTTGAGCAAAGTTATGACCAGTTTTTTCAAAAAAATTCATAAAAATGGCCTATTTAGGAAACGCGCATGGGTGGCACTTTTTAGGAAATGCACTAGCACGATCTAACGATACCAAGATTATTTAATCTGGTTGATTCTGAGAATTTTATCCGTCTGTGAAGTTGAATGCCAGCATTGTTATGGTGCTAGGTCGTTTTTTTAAATTCCGCCACTATGGGCGTTTGTTAAATCCGCCAGGGCGTTTGTTAAATCCGCCAAGTGGGCATTTGTTACCGCCACAATGGGCGTTTGTTAAATCCGCCAAGTGGGCATTTGTTACCGCCACAATGGGCGTTTGTTAAATCCGCCATCCTCCCTACCCCGAGAATTTTTTTTAAGATTTAAGAATTTTTCAAAGAAATAAAAGAAAAAAATATAAATACCAAAAATCTCAAAAATTTTCTAAAAAACCTGCCAGAAATTTTTAGCTATTTTTAAAAATTACAAATTTAAACAAAAAAAAAATATTATTTTTTTGACAAAATCTAAAAAAATCAAACTTCTTTAAAATTGGTGATTTCGGCTAAATGAAGCCGGTTTAAAAAAACCAAATTTTATGCCAGTGAAATTGGCGGATTTACGAAACACGCATGGGTGGCGGTTCTGAATTCAGAATATTGTTGTTTTGTTCTGATTTGGACACTCCAAATCAGAATATTCTAATAAATTAGGACATATGGTATCCCTATAATATAAATCCCAGTGTCGTCCTATTAATAAATTCGTTGCCATTCCTTTAGCGACATAAATTTACAAAAAAAAAAACTAAAGCATACATTAGAAAATTATCCTGAGTTTTCATCAAACCATTTAAAAATAAAAATTCATTAAAATTCTTTTTTTCTAATTAATATGTTAGTGTATGTGGATTAGTTACTGTTTTTCATTACTTTTTGCGATTTTTCAAGCCCACCGCGCCACCTCGCAGAAAATATTTGTTAAACTTCTTTTTTAATTTCATAAATATAAACATTTAAAATGAACAAAAAAGAAAATGACAGAAAAAAAAAATTCAAAATTTTTTTGATTAAGAATCAATTAGGCTTTGAAGATGTATATATTGGCATGTTTTGAAAAATCTGTTATAAAAAGCTAAAAGAAGACGTCGCAGGAGGTATAAAACAGGGATGGGCCAATTTCGGATTTCGGCTTTTTGGGCCTTTCGATTTCGGATTTTGGGCACAATACGAAACTTTGGGCGAAAGTTTAATCGAATAAATTTTTTGGTAATTTTTCGAAACAAAATTTTTTTGGAAAAGTGAGTCTCAGATTTTGAAATTTCCTACATCAGGGGTGGGTATATTCTTTTTTCAAATAAATGTTTCTTTTTCAGCATAATGTTCATATTTATTTCTTATTTCTTACTCTGATGTAAAAATAAAGTTAGGCGGGACCGAGAAAAAGGCGGTTCCGTCTTGGTTTTTTGAACTCTCGTTTCCCAATCCCGCTGCGATAAATTTTTGCGCCAAATACGGGAGTTCTTAGGAGCTGGGGTCGGTGCGGGAAATTTTTGAAAATTTTGGTCCGATTTTTTAAAGGATTGTAACATAAAAAGACCATTTTTGAAAAACATTTTAGGAAAACTCAAGAAGCATCAAAATGTGGCTCGCAGAGTTGATGATTGTGGAATCACTTTTACGTTTAGCCCAAAATCTGACCATTTTTGGGGAAAATCTATTAATAAAACGGCCATAAATTTACAGAATTTCCCCCGGTGGCGCCTATCGGAACCACCGGACCCACATTCACTTAGGTTTTCTCAAAAAATTATCTTAAACACTCTCAAAAATTGTTTATGGAAAATCAGGTTTATAATGATTGTTTGTTCAAAAATTACCTTAAATTGCTAAATTTTTCCCGCGTTTCCAGCGGTGCCTTTTTCGGTGGACAATTCGGCAAGTAAGGAAATTTGTAAAAATTTTTTTCGTTAAATAATTTTTTGGTATTTAAATCATAATAAATAAGAGCAGAAAAATAAATAAAGAAAATTCTATTTTTCAAAAAAAAAATTTTTAAGCATTTTAACGAAAAAAAGATTTCCCTGCCCATTAGTAAAGGAAAAAAATAAATGCATCAAATTGTTTAAATTCGTTTTCAATCTAAATTACCGTGGGGAATGTTTTACTAAAAATACCTTCTAAGGAAATTTGAAAAAAAACAAAAGATTATATAAGACCAACCAACGACTACGCAAAAATTAAGCAATGTAAATTTCAGAATTAAATAACTGAACACATTACAACAATAATTGAAATCATAAATGAATAATTTTACATTTTTTGGCATTAATAGATTTTTCGACTTTAACCCATGGTTCGAGCTTTGTAAATCAGACTATTTTTAATTTCGAATAAATTTTTACTTTTTTCAGTTTCTTTCTCATTTTCCCATCTTTTTCCAAATATTTCTTCAAATGATTTCACCAATCTTTTTCCGTCAGCGGACTCAATGGAATAAGCCAATTTTTAGTTTTATTACTATTAATATTAATAAAAGATATTTTCTCCTTTTTTTCTTTATTAACAATTTTAATAAAAATTTATAAAAAATAAAATGATTATTGGCTAATATTATCATTAGAAATTTTAACGGATGTTTGCTTAATTGAATTGATTTATTAATTTCCCAATTTCAGGCCTGTTATAAATAATTATCAATGTTTTACCAAAAAGATTAAAAATAATTTGTTTAGAAAATTGTAAAAAATTTAGCGAAATCAAAAAATTAAATTTTTTATATAATTCACTTGGCTTAAATCCTTTTAAATTTAATAACAAAGTTAGTTTGTAGGTAATAATTTATTTATTATATTTATTTATTATTTTGGGTTAATGTATTGCTGACTATTTAAAAATTTTTTAAAATGTATAATAATTGTCACTGTCTACTTTTTAAAAATAGCTTTTCAATAATAACTCCTTTCTCTGCGTTGTCTTTGAAATTCACCTCAAACAAATTCAAGTAAATATTTCACGTATGAATTCATTTAAATAGTTAGAAGTTGATTAAATTATTACAATTTAAATAAATTCTTTTATTTAATTAGTAATTTTTAAATGCATTGTTGATTTTTTGCTTTAATTTTTCAAATATATAATATAAGTGTGTTTATTAATAAGCATAACTTTGACAATATTTTCAAATTGAGATCAACTTAATTAATTTTAAATAATCAAAACCTTTTATTAATTTCTATTTGCATATATTATGCACTTTTGGATTATTTTTTAAATTTATATATCCATTATTTAATTATTTAACAGCTTTATTTGTTTTCATTCTGCTTCAAAGTTTTTTTTAAACATTATTTTACTAAATATTTCTTTAGTTAATTAATATTTTGATTTTAAATTTATTACGATTAAATTCACTTACATTCTGTTGTAATATCTATTTTTTACTTGATAATGTGCTCGAAATCGTCTCCGTTGACGTCACGTCTGTTGGAGTTAGTTACGGGTTGAGAAAATATTTAAGTTGCCATATCCCACATAGATTTTAAATTCCATTTTGTTTGTTCTAATGTATATTATATCATAAGCCAATATAAACATAAATATAATTTACTGAACGGTAATTTTTAATTTAAATTTATTTTTTTCCAACGGATTTACTGATTAATTATTTGGGGTTTTTTATCCTTTAGCTAGTTTATTCTTTTTATGTTAATTGTATGTGTTTAATTATAAATTATATTGCTATTTGCTCAGTCTTAAAGTAGACCAAAAATTCCTCCTTGTCTTTTTTAGGGTGTTTGTCTTATTTTCAGCAGTACTCCATTGATGCAATAATAGTTCAACAGTTAAAAATGATATACTTTTCTCTTTTATTTATGACAAAGTTGCGTCTTTTAATACTTAATCTAGGGGGTTAGGCTTCCAGAAAACTAACTCTGGAAATACTTTAGATTTTTTTCTAATTTTTTAAGTTTTTTTCTCTTTGTATGTTTTTTGTTTAAAAATTTTTTTTTTTTTTGATAAAAAAAATTAGAATATTTTTTTGAAAAAACCTAGGTTAGAATTTAGTTATTTTTTTTTATTTTAGGCTCTAGTTTTAAGATTTTCACTGCCCATTTGATCACTGCCCAAATGATCACTGCCCAAATGAACCACTGACGAAATGATCGGCTACCCATTGAAATTAAGTTGATTTTATAGATAAAGCATTTTTCATTTGTCTTTTTTTTCTAAGCGCTCTTTTTAAATTCCCATGGTAATTGTCACATTTTGAAAAGTCTTTAATTTAATTAACTTATTTATTTTTAAATTATTTATTTAGGATTTTATAAATGTGTGCTGGTCCTCGTGTAAATTCGAAAATATATATATAATTATCAACAGATCAGTGAATGAAGATTATTATAATTTCTTTTTAAGAAATAAATCTGGAAAATCTTATATAAAATATTAATTTTAACAAATAAAGTAAATTGTAAGAGTTAAAAAATTACTACTTTTTTAATGCTCTTGGAGTTTTTTTTAATTTTAATTTGCGAAGAAGATGCGGTTTTGGTGAGATTTTTTTGTTGTTTTTTTATAATAAAAAATAATATTGGGTTCGTAAATATATCCGTGTCGTTTTTTATATTGGCATGTTTGAAGTAAATTCAATTTTTTAGTCTGGAGCAAATAGTTAATTTTAAATATTTTAATAAGAGTTTCTTAAATTATTTTTATTGCGTATCAGAATTAATTTTGTTCGTAAAATACATATAAATATTTCAAATTATTAGAAATTTGTTTTTATTCATGGTTCCTTCTCGCAATTACTTGTATTTTATTTCGATGCATTTGTTATGGGTTTTAAATAATAGTTTATTTATAAATAAATGAAAAAATTTTTATTTTTATTAATGATTATATTTTTTTGATATATTGTTAAAAATAATGTACCATCAAATGATAAAAGGCATGGCCGCAATAAAGTGCAGAAACTTAATAAATAGTTTTACAAAAGTTACATTTATATATGTTTTTTGGACGCAAATATAATAAATGAACGAAAAACAATTAAGACTTGCTCAAGGTAAATCATTTCAAGAATCAAAAATCGCGAAATATACAAACTCAATAGTAACAAAAAAAAAACAGACATAAAATAAAAAAAGTTCTAAAATTGTGCAAAATTGTCGGTGCACAATTAGCAGGGGCAAAATGTCGAGGCGCAAGTGTCGGGTGATCAAATGTAGGGGCCCAGAAGTTGGCTAACCAAATAGACACAAAAAGGCAAAAAATTACATCACTATTAGTAGTGAATTTGTTTAATTAAAGGAAAGTAATTTGTTGCTGAACTAACTAAGGTTGGTAAGGGGCTCCCGGACAATTCGACAGTGAGGACAAACCGACAGAAGTGGGCATTCCGACAGTGGATAAAAATGAGAAAAATATGATAAGATTTATAGCCAAAAGAGCTGAAGTGCTTGCCTGCCAAATGCATAAGTAAGTTGACCATTTTCTTACCTTAATCGCCTATCAGAAATATCGAAAAAGAAAGTTCCGATATTTTTTCCCTTTGAGTTGGCAATTTTTGGAGAAGATCCATTTAAAAAATTTGTGCTTTTTTCACTACATTTGTCTTTTTTCATAAATAGAATTATTTTTCATCTGTTGGTCTATTATTATATAATAACTTATTTGTAAAATCTTATTTTTAGTAACAAATTCTTCTACGTCTAGTACGATTTAAAAAAATATATATTATTTTAAAAGATTGAAAAGTTTTTAATTCCTTTTAATAATTATCATTCCAAAATAATTTTTCTTCTTTATGAAATAATATTTATTTTTTCCCATTCAATTATTGTGTATTTAATTTAATTTTTGCATAATATTTTAAATTTAAATTCCCTTTAGATTTTTAATAATTTCATTGAGCACAAGTAAGGATCTGCAATTGGTAGTTTAATTATTAATCCTTTAATATTTACCAAATTTATTTTATTATATTTTTGTCTGATATTAAACTGCAAAAATTGTGTAGAAGACCCTATTGTTGCGAGGGTTTGTGGCTTCATTTATTATTTTGTTTTTGTAACTTCTATTTTTAGTTCTGAATTGACATATACCCATTTTTAATCAATTTTTATCCATGGCTTATTTGAGCAATTTAAATGCTTAGTAATTTTTTTTAGCATTGCTAAAAAAATTTTTTTTTATTAATGTTAATGACAGAATTAATTTTGTTGGCTTTATTATAATAAGTTTTTGTTATTTAATTTGTTAATTAAATCATTATTTACTTTAATTTTTTGCTGGAATTAAGTAAAAAAATAAATCATTACTAAATTCGGCTTGTTTTATTAATCTTGATGCGTTACTTACGTAAATTTCTTTTTAATTTAAATTATTTAAAGTAATGGTGAAGTTTTTCTTATTTGAAAGCTTCAACTTCAATCATTTAATTTATATTATCCTTTTTATGGGTGTTGGCGCGTTTCTTAAAACTGCCAATTTTACTGAATGAAGAAAACCAAAAAAATAAAAAAATAGCTAAATATGTTCTTAACTTTATCATCAGAATTAACCAAATTAACAATTTTGGTATCGAACGATAGCACTTGATTAGCTCTATGAGTTTACTAAATTTCAAAAAATTGCATTAACTTTTAAAAAATTAGAGCCTAACAAGTAGGAGAATTGCCACGACTCTAGAAAAAGATAATGTAGTTTTATGAAATTTAGCAAGCTATAGTTTTGTTCTATTTAGCTCTTCCTTTTATTAGACTCGTTTCTATGTTTATCCTTGTTTTGAAATATTTAATATTTATGTTATTTTGTATAAAAAGCAAAATTTTCCTCTGTTTGGAGCTTCTGCCATTACATTTATAATGCCAATAATTGCTTATTTCACATTTTATAATTTAGAAATATACAGCTAGGAATGGAAGATTTCTTTAAAAATTTACCCGCTTAATTTATTTTTTATCCAAAATTTATTTCTTTTTTTTATAAATTTCGAACCTTTTAATTGAAAAATGGTAAACCTTTCGAGTTCCATGTTCTTTTAATTTTCAAAACTTTTTCCGTTCACTGACGGATTTTCCTTTGACGGATTGTCCTGACGCCGCTCCATTGTCTTCCACTGTTCCCGTTAGTTTTTTTAACAATTTTATTATTTTGTAATAAGATAATTTGCAAGAGAATTTTAAAAATAAAACTTCATAAATCAAAAAAATTATTAAAGAATCGATTAAAGCGAATATAAAACTTGGGGGTTTTTTTGCGCTTTACGAACCAAATCATTTAAACTATTTTCAAAATTTAAAATAATTATTTTATTATTTTTCAGATTCGCCAAAGTCTCTTATTTAAAATTTTAGTTGTTTGCAAATCATATATTTCGTTATTACATTATTTATAACTTTGATTAAAAGTTTTTAATTGCTGTGTTAGCGTACTCAGAGATATAAATTAAAAAATTGTTTAATTTTAATCGGCTTCATCCTTGACCCGAGATAAGGCGACGCACAGCTATTCATGTGAGAAGCACTTTTTGGAATAGTTTAAATATGCTCTTTTATAGAATATTATTTTAATTTACTACTACCAAAAAAAGATATTATTTTTTTCTTTTTTTAGATTCATTTTTGTGATCATATTAACCAATGAATTCATAACAAATCCATTCTTTTCATATTGACTTTATGACTTAATAAAAATTCATTTTTGAATAAATAAATTATTCTTGGGCGTAAAATATGTTTTTGTTAATTTAAAAAAAAAATTATACCTTCTGAGTACCATGCTTCATAGGCAGGCACAAGGCACATACCGTCCTAAATCATGTTCAAATTTATGTTTTATTTTTGTTTTTTATTTTAAATTATATTGTGGAAATTAATATTCTTTGACATGGTAAGTAATAACAAAATATTTGTTCAATCTTTTTGATTTAATTAAAACAAAAATAGTTTTGGCCAATTTTTAGTTCTTAATTTTTATCTTTCTTAAATCAATTATTTCTTAGTAATATTATTCATTTATTTGTACGGCTGTCAATTATTCTAAATTAGCAATGTTTGTTTTTTCTCTACCTTAATAGTTAACTTTGATTATGAAAAATACGTCCAGGCGACCTTATTTTTTGTATATATTCTTGGAAGATATGTTCCTTAAATTTTTTATATAAATGGTTTCAAAACGAATTTTTCTTAACAATGGGTTCTTTCATTACATAAAATATATCATTGTTTAATGAGAATTTATAAATTTATTTGTATTGCGTACTAGAACAATTGGGTTCATAAAATATATATAAGTATTTAAATTATTTAATTTTATTTTTTATTCATGATTCCGTCCTCATTCTCTCAATACCATCTCAAAGTATCATTTAATTACTGTTTCCATAAAATTTCATGTAATTATTTTTTAGTTTTGCAGTTTAAATATTGATTTTGGTCAAGTGAATTTTTTAATCTTTATTCAAAAAAATTAGCAATTAATTGGTATTTGTTTGTTTGTTTATTAATTTTTGTTTCTCTTGCGGAGAATTGGTTATGTCTGAATTCCTAATGATAACTTATCGCTTCATTTATCTTACAATTATAATTTTTATTCAATTTTCGTTTTGATATTCATTTAATTTTTTCCTTTGTTTCAATTAGTATAACATGTCAATATAAAAACGACACGGACTTATTATCCAACCCAGATAATTATTAGACTGTTTTAAACGACTTTCTTAGGAATTGCTCAAAATTTTCACATGCATGTCACTTTTTTTCTTTTCTGCCATGAGCCATCATAAAACTTGTCTATAAAAAATTATTTCCTATTTACATTTATTTAACAAATAAAATTAATGTAAGTATTATAAATTATTATTGTTTGTATGCTGTGCTGAAGCTCCATTTGAGGCTGTGTTTAAAATTGGGTATTTTTATAAATGTGAAAATTTTTTATTATTGAGATAATTTTGTGTAAAATTTGGAGGATTCACGATGGCAATGGACATTTAAAGTTCACTTGAGCAATAGGCATTTTTAATGCAATTAAAATTTTCTAAATTTTTTTATTTTGTTTAAAATTATATGGGTTCATAAATGTATCAAAAATAATTAATTTTTAGGCTTTAATTTTTCAAAATTTTTTCATTATTAATTTACAAAATTTTTTCTAATTTTATTTTTGATAAGCTTACTGTTTTGTCATTTTATTAACTGTTTTTATAAAATTTCATGTATTAGGTCTTCTTTGATTAAAAAAAATGATTAAGATACATAAAATAATGTTTTTTGTAATATTTATTTTAATTTCTTCTTATTTTTTTGTTTTTCACGATCGGTCCGATCTCTAACAAGAAGACGATAATTTCGTGGGATTTTGTAGTATTTTTATTTGAAAATGGGTTTCTCTTTCATATTTAGTACTTAATATCATAGTAATTATCACATTTAAAAAGAAATTATTTTTAATTATTTATTTTATTTCATAGATAATTTATCTTTTTTAATTTTTTAGGGGTTTATAAAATTGTGCAGTGCTTCCATGTAAATTCGAAGTTGCGTTCAACAGTTTATGTTTCGAAATTTCTGTTTTAGGTTTGAAATATAAAACTAATTAATATGATAAAACAAATATTATTCAAAATTAACTTATTTCTTTTAAATAGTTGGCCAAGAAGATAATAAATAATGTTGCATTTGTTTATTAATATTATTAATATATATAAAGATTATTGAAAATTTATTTAAGAAAAAATCTAAAAAATAAAATTAGAAGGTCAAATTTATTAAAAATTTTTGATGTTTTTTTTAAATATTTTTCTTGACGAAGAATAAGCGAGTTTGTGAGATTTTAATCTGATTTTGACTGTTATAAGTTTTAAATACCACAAATTAGGATGCCTTCAAATAGATAAAACATGTTTTCACATGTCAAAATAAGCACGGACTTTTTACCAAGTCTTTTTCAAATGTTTATTTTTTAATCGCTTTTTTTAAATTTCATGGTAATTATTATTCTTTTTAATTAATTTTGGATATATCAAAAGATTCAATCTATGCTTTATATAAAGTAAATGATGGCATTTTTAATAAACGTAGAATAACTTTGCCTTTTCCCTAGCAATACTTTTGGTTCCAAAGGGGTGGAGATATAATTTTTTTTATGAATATTAAATAGTTTATGTCCACAAAAATTCGTCATTTTGAGAAGTTATGCGATTTTTCATTTGATTTATTTAATTATTGAATAAAACTTTTTTTTGTTTAAAACTTCTTTTATTTACATATTTTTTTGTTTCTTTAAATTGTAAATTTTCTTTGAATCTCAGAATTTTCCCATTTATGTCACTTTTTTCTTTCAAGACATGAACCCTTTATAAAATTGTTTATCAACAATTTTATTTGTTTATTAATATATATTGCCAACAGTTTCATGAAAACGATTATTTTTTTATAATAAATTTGCCAAGAAATTATAATTTACCAAATAACGAAATGTAAGAATAAAAAATTATTATTATTTGTTATTCTCCAAGTTCCATTTGAGGCCGGGTTTAAAAGTGGATATCTTTGTGAAATTGAAAATTTATTATTAATAAGGTAATTTTGTTTTAAATTATTTTTAGAATTAATCATTCTTATATTATTTTGTTACTTTGAAATATTATGCAAAATTATTAAATGATTATTAAATCGTAATGAATAATGAACTATTTTTTTAAACATGGCTCAATTACTATTTGTGACTGATTGGTTATTTTTTGTTTATGCCTTTGTTATTGGAATTTAAATAATATTTATTTATAAATAGATGAAATACATTTTTATTTTCATTTAGATGGGGTTTTTTGCTAATTGGGATAATTAAAAATAATTGTTGCAGGGGGGGGGGGGAGTGCGGAAATTTTGCAAACTCGGACCAATCTTTACGGTTAATTGACCGGTAAAAATCAAATTCATTGTTTGTTTACACAAGTCGTTTTATTGTCCTTTTGATTTGCCAATTTTTGGACAAGATCCATTTAAAAAATTTGTGATTTTCGAATTTGGAAAAAACTTATTTTATTTTTGTTGGTAGCCAATAAATTCACTTTAATACATATTTTATCTCTTTTTCATTGCATTTGTCTTTTTTCATAAATAGGAGTTATTTTTTTCATCTATTAGGTCTATTATTTATATACTAATTTATTTGTAAAATCTCATTTTAGTAAATATTCTTCACTTTGCTTCTAGTACGGTTTTATTTTTATTTACTGGAAAAACATATTTATTTTTAATATTCACCTTTCCACAATTATTCAAATTTTTATTTCAATTTTTTCTTTATTTTTAAATATTTATTTTTCCCATTTTGTTATTGTGTTGATAACTTAATTTTCGCATTCTTTTTGTAGGTTATTAAAACATCAAATATTGTGTAGTTTCGCGAATTGCTTCCATTGGAGGGGGTCGATTTATTATTTTATTTTGAGAAGTTCTATCGTTATTTCTGCATTAAAATATATCCATTGTTCTTTTAAATTAATTTTGGTCTCTGGCTAAGGATTTTTTTTGGGCAATAAATGTTTATTAAATTTTTTTGCATTGCTAAATAATTAATGAGAGAATTAATTTTGTTAGCTTTATGATTAATAATTTTATTTAATTTGTAAATTAGATCATTATTTAAATTAATATTTCATTGTCTGGATTAGGTAAAAAAATGATTAATATTAGCTGGCGTGGTTTCTTAGAAGTGCCAATTTTACTGAATGACGAAAACCAAAAAATAAAAAAAAAGGCTAAATTACTCTTAACTTTATCATCAGATTGCGATAAACTTGAAAAAGATAATGTAATTTTATAAAATTAAGCAAGATACAACTTTTCTCATCCTCTTACTTGACCCGTTTCTATATTAATCCTCGTTTTTGGAATTTTCATATTTTTTTCTTTTGCTTTCAGAAAAAAGCTGGAAATGGAAAATTTCCTTCAAAATTTATTCTTACATTTAATTTTTATTAAAGAATTTTTTTTATTTTTTGACAATTTTTTAAACCTTGGTGTTTTTTTTCTTTTTTTCTAATTTGTATTTTTGATAAGCTTAATTTTTCATA
Source organism: Heterodera filipjevi (assembly GCA_039877585.1). NCBI lineage: Eukaryota > Metazoa > Nematoda > Chromadorea > Rhabditida > Heteroderidae > Heterodera > Heterodera filipjevi. Next base: position 5,157,797 of record JBDPZO010000007.1, on the reverse strand, counting down.
AAATTTCATGTTTTCGTTTGTTTTTAGTTTTGCTTTGGTCAAGTGAATTCTTAAATCTTTATTAGCAATTAAATTACTATTTTCTGTTTGTTTTTTTATTATTATTTTTTTCTCTTGCCTAATGGTCATCGATTGATATTCCTACCTTCATTCGGTGCTAGGTCGTTTGTTAAATACCGCCACTATGGGCGTTTGTTAAATCCGCCATATTCTACTGATTTTCCGAACATAATTGGTCATAACTTTGCTTAAAAACGACCAAATTAAATAATCTTAAAATTTCCGGTAGCTATTGACTGGCTCTATGAATATTCCAAATTTCAAAAAATTTTATTGTTTTAAGAAAAATATAGGCAAAAACCTGTTTATTTTTCACTTTCACAGTCCCAATTTTTGATAAACTTTATGAAATTTTATGAAATTTGGAAGGATAATAGAGCTAACAAATAGCTATCCGATGATACTAAGATTATTTAATTTGGTCGTTTTTGAGCAAAGTTATGACCAATTACACTCGAAAAATCAGTAGAAAATGGCGGATTTAACAAACGCCCATAGTGGCGGAATTTAACAAACGTCCCAGCACGCCTTCATTCCACACTTTGTCACAACCAAAGGCGGGGTATAATTTTATAGGTCGTACCCTCAAAATAATAACATACTTCATTTTTCTTACAAATTATCATTTTTTTCAAATTTATATTCCGATTTCGTTTTGCTGTTTGTTTAATTTGTTACTTTTGTTTCAATTAGTATAATTTTATCTTTTTTTCAAATTTACATTTAAATAAATTAAACAATGATGAAGATACCTAAATAATATTTTTTGTATATTTGTTTTTATTTTTCTTTTATTTTTCTATTTTTCTTTATTTTTCTCAATTTAATTTCTTGTGAAAATATAATTGATAAAGTGTTGTATGCCAAAAAAGACAAGAGGACGAAATGTGATATTCATGTGTGTAATTGTCTTTATGCTGATTGTTTTCTAACAACGGTCGTCTTTACCGGTATTTTAAAATCATATATGTTTAGATTTGCTATGTTGGTCAGTTCATATTTTTGATGATAATTATTTCAAAAGACATTGAAAGATAATTGATTTTATTGGATATTTAAGGTAAAATTTATAAATGCATATTATTAATTTTCTAACATTTTGGCGGATTTATAAAAGGCACTAGAACTTGTAAAATATAAATCTCTTTATTAACAAATCATTAGTTATTTGCTTTTATATACAAAAATTATATAAGGGTTTTTTTTCTGGAATGCAATTATAAGAACATTTTTGTTTTTAATTTTATTTTTTTATTGGTTTTCCTGGTATTATTTGAAAATTTTTAATTATTTTTAAGTTTTTTTATTTTATTTCTTTAATGCGACTTAGGCAGAGCTCTGAAAGAAACAATGCCATGTATTGGATATATTAATGCACAAAAACTGTGGTCGGGCGGAATCACTGTAGGGGACGTGCTGGCCCATTTCGCAAATCCCCCTTTTTTATGTTTTTTAAATAAATTTAGTCAGAACTAATATTTAATAAAATTTTTAAATTTAGGAAAATAAAAAAGCACAATGCAAGGGCTATCGTACAATAGCAAAATTGCTTAATTTGGTTTCGTCTGAGAAAATTTATGAGTTAATTTACTAGACATTAGCTCGTGCTAAGATGGTCTGTTCTTTCGGTGCTAGGTCGATTCACAAAAAGTGCAAAGTTACAGCCAAAAAAGCAGAAAAAATTGCCATAACTCTTGAAAAACTTAATAAAATCTTCTGAAATTTAGATGCTAATAGAAACAAGTAAAAGTTATTGGACGATACCAAGATTACTTAATTTAGTTGCGTCTGAGAAAAGTTATGACTTAATATAGTCGAAAATTCAGTAAAATTTGCACTTTTTGTGAATCGACCAACCACGGTTCTTTCAACAGTTAACTACATTTTTCGTTTTGTAATCAAAATAAAAATAAAGTTGCATAAAGTTAATTTCCGGTTTTTTTATTCAATTTTTATCTTTATCAATACACACATATTTTATAAAAAAAGCTTGTTACAACGTTTAGCAGCGATTTTATTTTTTATTTATTATTTAAAAATATTTATTTTTATTCTTAGTACTCATAATCATTTTTATTATTTTACTAATTTGCTGGTTTAAAATAATAGATGTTTTTAAATTTAAAGCGTATAATTCTTTTGACTTCTGTTATAATTATTATTTTTTATTTTTTGCATAATCGCGCACGATTTGTGGCTTTCTCCGCGTTGTCTTTCAAATCCTCCTCAAACTATTTCAAATAAATATTTCACATATGTGTTTCCTTTAAATAGGTTGAAGTTAATTAATATATTTTTATTAAATAAATTGTTACAATTAAATTTTTCAAATTTTATATTAATCCGTTCTCGAAAACTTTGATTTGAATAAAGTTAGAAAAAAATAAGGTTGAAAGTGTTGCATAAAATAGGAGGAGAATTTATTACTTTTTCAATGTGCAAAGCTTTTTAAACATCATGTTGTCTAATTAATTCTTTTGTAAATTTATTCTTTGATTTAATTTTAGGTTTTATTATTTTTTTATTTGTTTAATCGCGAATCAAATTTTTCTTTGGTGAACTCTCTTGGGGTTACGTGCTTAGCAATTAATTAAAATATAAGACTATTACAATGAATTCAAATTTAAATCACATATCACAGAGCTTAAATTCCAATTTATCATTTGAGTGCATATATTATAATTTCAAAAAATAATTAAATGTTGTTTTTAATTTTTTATTTATCTATATATTTTTTTCCACTGACTTTTGGAAATTAATATTTCTTTAGAATTTCATTAATTTATGTGAATTGCTAATACTTTTTCCTATATTATTGTATAGTTTAGGTTCAGAGAGAGATTACCGTATTAAGCTTAAATTTAAAACTAATTAATATAATAAGGGCTTACACATTTTAAAAAGAAATTGTTTTCTTTTATTTAATAGATATTTATTTTTTTGAAAGTTTTTTTAGGATTTTATAAATTTGTGCTGGTCTTCCTGTAAATTCGAAGAGCGTTGTATCGTTTATGTTGAAAGATTCCGTTTTATATTTGAAATTTAAAACAATTAATATAATAAGACCAACTTTTTTTTTTTTAATAGTTGGCCAAGAAATTTTGAACCAATAAATTAAATAGTAGGAGTTAAAAAATTACTTTTTTAATGCTCTTGGGGTTCCATTAGAGTTTGCAAAAAGTTGTATAAAATTGGATACTTTTATGAATTTGAAATTCATTTTATTAAAGTTCATTCCTGCAGAGAGATTTCCTTTGTTATTATGCTTTACGAAATTTTAAACAAATAATATTATAAGGTCAAATTTATTGAAAATTTTTGATGTTTTTTTATATTTCTTGGCGAAGAATAAGCGAGTTTTGGTGAGATCTCAAATTCTGATTTAGTGTTATAATGGACGAAGATTGGCCCATTCAAGCATATGGTGGTACGGAGCCGTTATTTAAAAACCATTATAAAGGGCTTTATTTTAAAAAATTCAGAAAATTTCTTTTAATTTCAAAAAAGTTGTGGCCAAAAGAACTCAAAAGACCCAGCTTTTTCAAACATTTTTAACCATAACTTTTTGAAATTAAAAGAAATTTCTGAAATTATTCAGGCTAATAGCTCTTAGGGCTATCAAAAATAAAAAATTTGGTAGCTTTGTAGCAAACTTATGGCTAGTTTTTTGTTAAAATTTTTTATAATGATGCTTTTTTAAATAACGCCCTTTATGATGTTTTTTATATAACGACATAGCGCCAATATGGTGCCTCATTTTCTCAGGCTAAAATTTCCCAAAAATTTTTTTTTGAGGGGTTTAAATGATTTTTTTTAAAATCCTAAGAGCTGCGGGGCGAAAAAAAACATACCGGAAAAAAAAAAATTGGAAAAAATTCTCAAAGCAAACAGAAAGAGCACAAAATTCTCTACTTAAAAGGATCTCCGTCAAGTCAAATATTCATCGTTTTTTGCTGTTCACTTTCAAGAATAGTTTTTGAATCACAAAGACGATGCTTAAGTGTAACAAAAATTGCGATGTTCTATAAAAATTCATATTTCCCTAAGTTTTTTTTATCACTTTCATATTAGTGAGAATTTCAGATTGTATTGCTTTTCAATCAATCTTAATTGTTTTTATTACCATTTATTCGTTAATACAAATAAATTAGTTGGTAAAATTAATTTGAAATACAATTTTTCCCATAAGATTAGCCTCAATTTAAAAGATTTTGCATTTTCTATTAAAATTAATTTTTTACCCTACAGCTGATATTACATTGATATTTTATTTATATAATGAATAATAGGGAAAATGCATTTTCTCAATTAATTGAATGAACTTTTTTTTTGCATTGGTAAAATCGGTAAAGAAATATTTGTTTGAATTATTATTTTTTTTATTTCTGTTTTATTGTTTATAAATTTAAGTGGAATATATAAAAGGCTAATTTAATAATATTTTATACATTTTTATTTTTTATTTATGCCAGGTTTAAAAAATAAATAGTTCCCCTCAATTGTCTTTGGAGTCGTCCTCATTTTTAAATTTAAAAAAGTTATATTAAAATTGAAGTCAGAAACGGGTTTTCCAATAGTTTATTATATGTATTATTATTTTGTATCCAAAGCATTTGCTTATAAAAATGTTCTATATTTTTATATTTTTAAATCTTTAATTCTTATATCTTAGCACCTTTATTCGATTTTTTCTGTACTTAGATGCAGTCAAATCAATAATTAATTTACAAATACAAAATGATCAAAAAATATACACTTGAATTTATATAACTTTATTTAATTTTAGTTTTAAGGGTTTTAAATTTAAACGGAATTTAATAAAAAGAGAGGCATTATTATTTTGGCACTTGAGTGCATATTTATTTATACAAAGCATAAAAAAAACATATTTCTTATTAAGTTTTATGATACAATGGTAATTAAGAGGCAGGTCCTTTCTTTATCTTGGTCGAATACAACAATTATTTTATATTAAATTTTTTTTTGTTTAATTTAATATATTTGGTAATTTAAATAAATGAATGGCATTTTAATAATTCTCGCTTTCATCTTCGAAGGGCTGGCTGATTTTATATTTTATTTTGATTTATTTGCCCATTTCAAATGAATAATTATTTGTCGTTCACCCTTTTAAAATACACAAACTTAAATGAAATTTCGAAAGAAAATCTATCTATTTTATTTTAAAATATGCTTTTCATTTTAAAAAATTTTAAAATTATAGATTTTTACAAAAGAAGGGATTTTATTCTGCTTAAAACGCATAATTTATACATCGTTTCGTAGTAGTTCTTGATTTCAACTGAGTGGGCTCGTTTTTGATTTTAATAGAATAATTTATTAATATAACCTTTTTCTAAAATTGATAAATTGTTTATCTTTGTATACAGTGTGTTCCATTAATATAAGGACATTTTTTTCAGGAGCCTTTAATTTTTTAGTAAAGCGCTAAAAAATGAAAAAATTCATGTAAAGATAACTTTAAATGCTGACCAAAAAGGTAACGATTCCAACTTTGTCAGACGACTCCTTTATGTCGAAGCAGAAAACTCGAAAATGGCTTGGAATCGGGGTAAATTCGAGAAAAAATTTTTAGGGGGTTAACAATTTTTTAAAAAAAATTAAATCTGGCCGACAGACTGAGCACAAAATTCTCTACAAAATGCCGTTTGAATGGTATGCCTACGCTTTTTCTCCGAGGAGGGGCGTTTGGTTGACTAACTAAATCGCCAAAAGCAACAAATAGAAAATTGACTATTTTTTGGGTACTTTATATTTGAGCATTTGCCCATTTCTCGAAGACCAAGGCGTAGACCCACCATTCAAATGGCGTTTTGTAGAAAATTTTGTGCTCTATCTGTCGGCCAATTCGTTTTTCGCAAAATTTTCCAAATCCCTAGAATTTTTTTTTCGAATTACCCCGGTTTCAAGCGATTTTCGAGTTTTTCGGTTCGACATGAAGGATGGATCTGATGGGTTAGTTACCTCTTTTGATTAACATCAAAAGTTATATTGACATGAATTTTTTAAACATTTTTTAGGGCTTTATTAAATAAAAGCTTCTGAAAAAAGTGTAAATTCTAATGGAACATCCTTTTTTGAAAAAAAAATTCATAAAATTTCTCACTTTAGAATTTTAATATGTCAGAATTGAAATTTCAGTTTAATAGGTTCACGGAAAGCAGTCAAACTCATAAAAATAGGGTGTCTTTATTTTAACGGAACACATTGTATATTGTCAACAGTTTAATGAAGACAATATTATATATTTTTTCTATAAACTTGCAAAGAAATAATAATTTATCAATAAAGTAAATTAAGATTATAAATTATTATTGTTTGTATTGCTCTGAAGCTCCATTTGAGGCTGTTTTAAAATTGGGTATTTTTAGAAATTTAAAAATTTTCTTATTAATATAATTTGTTAAAATTTCCTTGTTTCGTTGAATGGACATTTGAAGCATACTTTGAGAATTATATTTTTTTTAAATTTGCGTTGGCCGGTTCGCCTTCCACTCTTATTATATACTTTAAAATTGTTTATGAAAATCTTCAAGAGTTTAGCAAAGTGGCATATTGAACATTACACTCGTTCGCCCAAGTGAATGTTGTATCATCTTTAATTTGTCTTGTTTTGATTATATTAAGTAAATTCAATATTTTGTTTGGCTGCTATTGAATAACACATAAATTAATTTCGTACCTTAGTAAGTTATTAACAATGCTTATTTGAGTTTTTAATTGTTCGCTTTTTTATTCCTATTTGCCCATTTTTCTTTTTTATATTTTGTGTTAATTTCTTTTTCGAAGTTTTGGGTTGCATATATTATTTATTTTATATATATCATATTGTGCAATAAATTGAAAATTTATTTAAATTTAAATAGCCTATCAGTGATTTTAAATTCCAATTTGTCTTCTAAGGCATATTAATTATATAAGTCAAAACAAACTTAAATATTATTTTCTGGGTGTTCATTTTTTATTTAAATATTTTTTCCCGCTGATTTTATTAATTAATTTTTTTTTGTTGGGTTTTTGTTTTTTTAAGTAGTTTTTCTTTTTAAGTGTTAATTGTAAGTATTTAATAAATTAAATTGCTTTATGCTGTCTTAAAGCGACCCAATAAGTCCAGTTTGTCTTTTCTTTAGGGTATAATTGAGTCTGTTTTAATTAATTTGTCTTTTAATTTACTTTTTATTCAAATTAGAAAAAAAACAATTGAAATGAGATTATAAAATAATTTGTCGTTTTAATAAATTTTGGTATTTTTTTTTGGGAATTCATTTTTAGATTTCCGGGAAAATAATCAGATTCATTCAGAACTTTCTCAGTAATAGGTCATATAAAAAGTTAAACAGGCATTGGCACAAAATGTATGCTGATGATGTTAAATTAATTATACACATTGACTCCAAAAAGGATTTACTCTTCCAAGCTTTATCTGCTTAAATAAAATGGGCGGTAGATTATATGAAAAAAGTTCTGTTGTATATTTGGGTAAGAATAATTCTAGGCAAACATATAAAATAGGCCAAAACAAAATTAGCGTAACAAATTGTGCCCATGATTATTAATCATATCAATCATATCTTAAAAACGGCCTATTACATTGCATATAAAATTTTAAAATTCTAATATAAGTTCCTTTCCGATAAAAGATTGGACTTCTTGATAAATTTTGGTAAAATTCTGAAAATTAAAAGCAATCTTTTAAAATTTTTTCAAAAAATTTTATATTTGTATTTAAAACTTTGTTTCAACCCTTTTCCTTTTATGTTTTATTAATAAAGAAAGCCTACTGTTCCATTTTTATAAGGAATGTCGAAAAGAAATAAATTTAAACTCTTAAAAAATACTTCTGCTATGGCTGCCGGCTTTCGCATATTATTTGTGTCTCTTTGTTTGTTGAAAAGAAACAGTACGCCAAAAAGTATGATTATAATTTTTTCATTTAATTTTAAACGACTCCATTCTTGCTGCATAAAATTCTTGCGTCTCGCGCTAAAATGCGAGAACGAGAACCACAAAAAAGGCAAGAAAGCGAGAAGCGAGACGAGCAACATCCTTGTATACAGACATTTATAAAGGTGCATATCAAAGTCCGTCTTCTTCTTTTTTGGTGGTATAACAACATGGCCAACTATTTTTTTTCACATGAAGCCTATAAAACTCTGCATTAATAACCTTTTTTTAATTGCAAAAGTTAATTAGAGCCGTTCTACAATAAGTATCACAATATTTTATAGAAATTTAAAAAGGTAAAAATATAGTTAAAAAGTAATGTTATCAATATTTTTTTTCCAATTAGCAATACCAACTTTATCAATTTTCAGTATTTTTGAAATCTTTCGTCACTCATTTTTGGATTTTGTTTCTTTATCATCCAATTTGCTCCATCTTTCCCGTTTTTCTTCAATTGTTTGTCTTTTTCTACACATCCCAAATTCTCTCTTCCATCTTGTAACACTTGTACAACCAACTCCAAATTTCTTCGTTATTCGTGCATAAATTTCCTTTGATTCTTTTGTTGAATGCTTTCTTTTTTCTTAAATTGTTTTACTATTTTATCAAATTCTTTCAAAAATTTATTTTTTTTCGTTTACATTAATTATCCTTTTTTTTTTTGCTTCCGCCAATCAATTATTATACATTTTTTAAATTTGTTCCCAATTTCTCGCAACAACACGGTCAATTTTACTCACTTATATTCTTGGAATACTTTCTTCTTTTTTGCTTTATTTTCTCTTTTACGGCACAGAATTTTTGTAATTATTTCTCTTTTATTGCCATTATTTTGAATTGAGTTTCTCGTTTAATGTTGGGTTTTAATTCCGTTTTGAAAATTAAGTGGCAATTCTTTTCGCTTTGAGTTTCCGTTTCTTTCTCATTTTCCAATTCTTCTCCGAATATTTGAGCAAATGATTTTTCCGATTTTTTTATTAAAAACAAAACGCATCAACAAAAAATAACCAATGAAGTCTAAAATAGTAATTAAATCTTTATAAAAAAAATTAAAATAGTAGACAGATCATTAAATTACAATTATTAAATTATTATTAATTAATATAAATTTGTATTCTCAAAGTAAAACCTCTTTTTATTTGTTATATTTTGAAAAAAGTTTTTATTATGTACATAATTTAAGCAATTCTTAAATGACCAATAAAAAACATTTAATAAATGATGTAATAATTTAATTGCTAATAAAGATTTAAGAATTCACTTGACCAAAGCAAAACTAAAAAAAACGAAAACATGAAATTTTATGAAAACAGTTATTAAAATGACAAAAAACTAAGCTTATCAAAAATACAAATAAGAAAAAAAGAAAAAAAACACCAAGGTTTAAAAAATGTCAAAAGATAAAAAAAATTCTTTAATAAAAATTAAATGTAAGAATAAATTTTGAAGTAAGAGGATGAGAAAAGTTGAATAAAAATTTTTTTTTATTTTTTGTTTTCTTCATTCAGTAAAATTGGCACTTCTAAGAAACGCGCCAGCTAATATTAATCATTTTTTTACCTAATCCAGACAATGAAATATTAATTTAAATAATGATCTAATTAACAAATGAAATAACAAAAATTTATTAATCATAAAGCTAACAAAATTAATTCTCTCATTAATTATTTAGCAATGCAAAAAAATTTAATAAACATTTATTGCCCAAAAATAAATCCTTAGCCAGAGACCAAAATTAATTTAAAAGAACAATGGATATATTTTAATGCAGAAATAACGATAGAACTTCTCAAAATAAAATAATAAATCGACCCCCTCCAATGGAAGCAATTCGCGAAACTACACAATATTTGATGTTTTAATAACCTACAAAAAGAATGCGAAAATTAAGTTATCAACACAATAACAAAATGGGAAAAATAAATATTTAAAAATAAAGAAAAAATTGAAATAAAAATTTGAATAATTGTGGAAAGGTGAATATTAAAAATAAATATGTTTTTCCAGTAAATAAAAATAAAACCGTACTAGAAGCAAAGTGAAGAATATTTACTAAAGATATTTTACAAATAAATTAGTATATAAATAATAGACCTAATAGATGAAAAAAATAACTCCTATTTATGAAAAAAGACAAATGCAATGAAAAAGAGATAAAATATGTATTAAAGTGAATTTATTGGCTACCAACAAAAATAAAAATAAGTTTTTTCCAAATTCGAAAATCACAAATTTTTTAAATGGATCTTGTCCAAAAATTGGCAAATCAAAAGGACAATAAAACGACTTGTGTAAACAAACAATGAATTTGATTTTTACCGGTCAATTAACCGTAAAGATTGGTCCGAGTTTGCAAAATTTCCGGACTCCCCCCCCCCTGCAACAATTATTTTTAATTATCCCAATTAGCAAAAAACCCCATCTAAATGAAAATAAAAATGTATTTCATCTATTTATAAATAAATATTATTTAAATTCCAATAAAAAGGCATAAACAAAAAATAACCAATCAGTCACAAATAGTAATTGAGCCATGTTTAAAAAAATAGTTCATTATTCATTGCGATTTAATAATCATTTAATAATTTTGCATAATATTTCAAAGTAACAAAATAATATAAGAATGATTAATTCTAAAAATAATTTAAAACAAAATTACCTTATTAATAATAAATTTTTAAATTCACAAAGATATCCACTTTTAAACCCGGCCTCAAATGGAACTTGGAGAATAACAAATAATAATAATTTTTTATTCTTACATTTCGTTATTTGGTAAATTATAATTTCTTGGCAAATTTATTATAAAAAATAATCGTTTTCATGAAACTGTTGGCAATATATATTTTTTATAAAGGGTTCATGTCATGAAAGAAAAAAGTGACATAAATGGGAAAATTCTGAGATTCAAAGAAAATTTACAATTTAAAGAAACAAAAAAATATGTAAATAAAAGAAGTTTTAAACAAAAAAAGTTTTATTCAATAATTAAATAAATCAAATGAAAAATCGCATAACTTCTCAAAATGACGAATTTTTGTGGACATAAAACTATTTAATATTCATTAAAAAAAATTATATCTCCACCCCTTTGGAACCAAAAGTATTGCTAGGGAAAAGGCAAAGTTATTCTACGTTTATTAAAAAATGCCATCATTTACTTTATATAAAGCATAGATTGAATCTTTTGATATATCCAAAAGTAATTAAAAAGAATAATAATTACCATGAAATTTAAAAAAAGCAATTAAAAAATAAACATTTGAAAAAGACTTGGTAAAAAGTCCGTGCTTATTTTGACATGTGAAAACATGTTTTATCTATTTGAAGGCATCCTAATTTGTGGTATTTAAAACTTATAACAGTTTAAAATCAGATTAAAATCTCACAAACTCGCTTATTCTTCGTCAAGAAAAATATTTAAAAAAAACATCAAAAATTTTTAATAAATTTGACCTTCTAATTTTATTTTTTAGATTTTTTCTTAAATAAATTTTCAATAATCTTTATATATATATATATATTAATAAACAAATGCAACATTATTTATTATCTTCTAGGCCAACTATTTAAAAGAAATAAGTTAATTTTGAATAATATTTGTTTTATCATATTAATTAGTTTTATATTTCAAACCTAAAACAGAAATTTCGAAACATAAACTGTTGAACGCAACTTCGAATTTACATGGAAGCACTGCACAATTTTATAAAACCCTAAAAAATTAAAAAAGATAAATTATCTATGAAATAAAATAAATAATTAAAAATAATTTCTTTTTAAATGTGATAATTACTATGATATTAAGTACTAAATATGAAAGAGAAACCCATTTTCAAATAAAAATACTACAAAATCCCACGAAATTATCGTCTTCTTGTTAGAGATCGGACCGATCGTGAAAAACAAAAAATAAGAAGAAATTAAAATAAATATTACAAAAAACATTATTTTATGTATCTTAATCATTTTTTTTAATCAAAGAAGACCTAATACATGAAATTTTATAAAAACAGTTAATAAAATGACAAAACAGTAAGCTTATCAAAAATAAAACCATTAAATGAAAATAAAAATTTTTTTTCATTTATTTATAAATAATTATTTAAATTCCAATAACAATAACCAATCAAGGCACAAATAGTAATTAAATCATATTTAAAAAAAAAATTAAATAGTCCATTATTAATAAGCTTATCAAAAACACAAATTAAAAAAAAGGGATTAGGTGACAATAAAAAAATTCAGTTTTATGAAATAACAAAATTTGAACATTAATAATGAAAAAAAAAAATTTAAAAATTAAAGCCTAAAAACTAATTATTTCTGAGAAAAAAAACAAAAAATTTGTTTAAACAAAATAATAACGAATATTATTAGTAATTGATAATATTAGAATAACAGTTTTTTCTGCGTCATGATATCGAGTATAAAGGAGGAATCATGAATAAAAACAAATTTCTAATGATTTTAAATATTTATTTATATTTTACAAACCCAATTAATTCAAAAAATAATTTAAAACAAAATTAGCTTATTAATAATAAATTTTCAAATTCACAAAGATATATCCAATTTTAAACCCGGCCTCAAATGGAACTTGGAGAATAACAAATAATAATAATTTTTTATTCTTACATTTCGTTATTTGGTAAATTATAATTTCTTGGCAAATTTATTATAAAAAAATAATCGTTTTCATGAAACTGTTGGCAATATATATTAATAAACAAATAAAATTGTTGATAAACAATTTTATAAAGGGTTCATGTCATGAAAGAAAAAAGTGACATAAATGGGAAAATTCTGAGATTCAAAGAAAATTTACAATTTAAAGAAACAAAAAAATATGTAAATAAAAGAAGTTTTAAACAAAAAAAGTTTTATTCAATAATTAAATAAATCAAATGAAAAATCGCATAACTTCTCAAAATGACGAATTTTTGTGGACATAAAACTATTTAATATTCATTAAAAAAAATTATATCTCCACCCCTTTGGAACCAAAAGCATTGCTAGGGAGAAGGCAAAGTTATTCTACGTTTATTAAAAAATGCCATCATTTACTTTATATAAAGCATAGATTGAATCTTTTGATATATCCAAAATTAATTAAAAAGAATAATAATTACCATGAAATTTAAAAAAAGCAATTAAAAAATAAACATTTGAAAAAGACTTGGTAAAAAGTCCGTGCTTATTTTGACATGTGAAAACATGTTTTATCTATTTGAAGGCATCCTAATTTGTGGTATTTAAAACTTATAACAGTCAAAATCAGATTAAAATCTCACAAACTCGCTTATTCTTCGTCAAGAAAAATATTTAAAAAAAACATCAAAAATTTTTAATAAATTTGACCTTCTAATATTATTTGTTTAGATTTTTTCTTAAATAAATTTTCAATAATCTTTATATATATATATATATTAATAAACAAATGCAACATTATTTATTATCTTCTTGGCCAACTATTTAAAAGAAATAAGTTAATTTTGAATAATATTTGTTTTATCATATTAATTAGTTTTATATTTCAAACCTAAAACAGAAATTTCGAAACATAAACTGTTGAACGCAACTTCGAATTTACATGGAAGCACTGCACAATTTTATAAAACCCTAAAAAATTAAAAAAGATAAATTATCTATGAAATAAAATAAATAATTAAAAATAATTTCTTTTTAAATATGATAATTACTATGATATTAAGTACTAAATATGAAAGAGAAACCCATTTTCAAATAAAAATACTACAAAATCCCACGAAATTATCGTCTTCTTGTTAGAGATCGGACCGATCGGCTTCTTTTGTTTTTTTTTCGATTTTTAACCGAAACCGACCGACCGAAATATTCAAAAAAACCGAAGAAACCGACCGACTTTTATGAAAAACTGAAAAAACCCGAAGAAGGAATTTGTACTTTTTTACAATTTTTGTAGCAATTTTTTTTAATATTTTCCATTTTTTCCCGGCGGCGCCTGATTTTTCTTACAATTTAAGAAATAGTGCCCGTTGCACCGATGATTTCTGATTTTTCGCACAATGGTTTTGGCTTTTTCCAGCGTAACTGATTCATCAAATCCAATATTTTGCACGATTTACATTTGATGAAATTTGAATGGTCAATTTTATCAAACTTCTTCAGCTCTCATTACAATCTATATTTGGAAAAGATTAGAAAATTGAAAAAAATAAACTCACAAGAAATTTGGGCAGAATTTCATTAAAAGAATATTAAACAAATCGTTTCAATTTCTTTATAGAAAAGTGTCAAAAATCCCGAGGTCTCGGATGAATTTTGCCGCGTATTGCGGTCGCGGATGGCGGACCAAAAAATCCCGCTGTCGCGAATCGCGATGCAGGACCGGGAAAAAGGCGGTTCCGTCTTGGTTTTTTGAACTCACGTTTCCCAATCCCGCTGCGATAAATTTTTGCGCCAAATACGGGAGTTCTTAGGAGCTGGGGCCGGTGCGGGAAATTTTTGAAAATTTTGGTCTGCTTTTTTAAAGATTATAACTTAAAAAGACCATTTTTGAAAAACATTTTAGGAAAAACTCAAGAAGCATCAAAATGGGGCTCGCAGAGTTGATGATTGTGGAATCACTTTTACGTTTAGCCCAAAATCTGACCATTTTTGGGGAAAATCTATTAATAAAACGGCCATAAATTTACAAAATTTCACCCGGTGGCGCCTATCGGCACCACCGGACCCACATTCGCGTATATTTTCTTAAATATTTCATAAATTCCCAAAGTTAGTCAAATTTGTTACCAAAAATCCCGGCGGCGCTTATCGGCACCTCCGACCCTTCTTTTCCCAAAATTAAAAATTTAGTGTCTCTTTTCTGACAGACAGCTAAAAAAAAAACATGGCACAAAAGTACAATTTGCTTGTTTTTCGGATTTCGGATTAAAAATTTTGGATTTCGGATTTTATTTTTTGATTTGGCCAATCCCTGTTTTTTTACCTCTAAGTAAGAAATAAGGATCCTAGGCTGACATAAGGACAATCCTTATAAATAAGGACAAATGGAAACCTTGCTTAGCGCTATAGAAAAATGCCCTCTGGAAGTGCTTGGCAAATCGGGCTCTATAAAAAAAGGAACAATAATGAATCATAGTCCGAAAGTGTTGAATGTAGTAAGAGTATTAAATGTAAGCAAAGCAAAGGCTGACCGTATGGTCTCAATCTTCCAAAAATAATTACAAAAATTGATTGACCATTACTCTTAATAAAAATGGTTAATTTCAAATTTAGAAAAACCACCAAAACTATGAAAAAGCCGAAAAATTGAAAAAAAAAACCGAGGTTTTTTCTCGGTTTTTTCAATTTCGGATTTTTTTCCGACCGAAAAAGTTTCAGCTTTTAAGGTTTTGTTCGGTTTCGTTTTTTTTCGGTTAAAAACCGAAACTGACTAACCCCACCCCTTCTGTCCGGTCTCTACTTCTTGGTCAATGAAATGAAAAATATATTTTAATTTAAAAAAAGCACTTACTTTATTAATTAGTTGTAAATTTAAGCCTAATACGGAATCTTTGAACATAAACTATACTATTTTAATTAATTGCTGAGCACGTAACCGCAAGAGAGTTCATCAAAGAAAAATTTGATTCGCGATTAAACAAATAAAAAAATAATAAAACCTAAAATTAAATCAAAGAATAAATTTACAAAAGAATTAATTAGACAACATAATGTTTAAAAAGCTTTGCACATTGAAAAAGTAATAAATTCTCCACCTTTTTTTTTCTAACTTTATTCAAATAAAAGTTTTCGAGAACGGATTAATATAAAATTTGAAAAATTTAATTGTAACAATTTATTTAATAAAAATATATTAATTAACTTCAACCTATTTAAAGGAAACACATATGTAAAATATTTATTTGAAATAGTTTGAGGAGGATTTGAAAGACAACGCGGAGAAAGCCACAAATCTTCGTCTGACTCATTTGTGCGCGATTATGCGAAAAATAAAAAATAATAATTATAACAGAAGTCAAAAGAATTATACGCTTTAAATTTAAAAACATCTATTATTTTAAACCAGCAAATTAGTAAAATAATAAAAATGATTGTGAGTACAAAGAATCAAAAATAAATATTTTTAAATAATAAATAAAAAATAAAATCGCTGCTAAACGTTGTAACAAGCTTTTTTTATAAAATATGTGTGTATTGATAAAGATAAAAATTGAATAAAAAAACCGGAAATTAACTTTATGCAACTTTATTTTTATTTTGATTACAAAACGAAAAATGTAGTTAACTGTTGAAAGAACCGTGGTTGGTCGATTCACAAAAAGTGCAAATTTTACTGAATTTTCGAACTATATTAAGTCATAACTTTTCTCAGACGCAACTAAATTAAGTAATCTTGGTATCGTCCAATAGCTTTTACTTGTTTCTATTAGCATGCTAAATTTCAGAAGATTTTATTAAGTTTTTCAAGAGTTATGGCAATTTTTTCTGCTTTTTTGGCCGTAACTTTTGAAAAAGTAGATGACATTTTTTGAAAGTTATCTTTGTAACAGAGCAATTCAATGGCTATCGTACTATACTAAGATCATTTAAATTGGTTGCTTCTGAGAAAACTTATGACTAAATTTATTCGAAAATTCAGTAAAATTTGCACTTTTTGTGAATCGACCTAGCACCGAAAGAACAGACCATCTTAGCACAGAGCTAACAATATAAAAATCCTAGAGCGAAAATTATAATCATTTCGAATCATTTAATCACCACGAATGTTCGGTGTTCGATATAGATGTATAATTTGGTGAAAACCCCGGGATGGCTTCTTGAAAACAAATTTTGGCTGAATTCGACTAGATTTTGGCTTGGTCGACACAACGTGGGGAGGTGGAATAAATTTTTCCAAATGAGGCTTTTTCACCAGCCCAATTAGGCTTTTCAAAATTTTCATCTCAAAATCTATGAGTATGAAAAAGTTTTTTAAAAAAAATACCATTTTTGTGAAAAATCGGAATCGTAATCGGAACTAATCGGATTTTTGGCCATAATCGGAATTGGTTTTTTAATCGTATCGGATTTTTGGCCAACAAATAAATTGGAATTTAAAATCTGTGATATGGCGACTTAAATTAAATTCATTGTAATAGTCTTATATTTTAATTTATTGCTCAACACGTAATTAACCAAATGACCTCACCGGAGAAAATTTCGCGTGCTCATTATCAAGTAAAAATAAAAATTACAACAGAATCTAAGTAAATCCCATCAATTTAATTAAAAAACAAACTATTAATAAATAAATAAGTCCAAAAAATGTTTAAAAATACTAACCAAGCAAAATAAAGATTTTTATAAGAAATACTAAACGAAAATTCGCGAATTATGACATTAAAAAGAAAGCTCTAACATCATTCTTATAAAAATATGCATATAATTGGCTAAGATAATATTGAACAAAAATAAACTAATATTACGATTTTTTTTGTTTTTTAAAACAAATTTACTAAAATAAAAAATTAACATTCATTCAATAATATTTAAGTTTACCAAGAGAAAGAAGTAAAGAGGGATTTGAGCGTGATTAAAAATTAGAACAGACAGTGAGAAATAAATTAGATTAAAATTAAAATCAAATTATGAATTAACAAAAAATAAATAAATTAGAAAAATAATGTTAAAAAATGCTTTGAAGCAAAATAAACGCAAAAATAAAGATTCAAAAAAAATGAATATAATAACAACAAATTCGCTGCTTATGACATGAAAAAAGAAACGCTCTATGGTGGCTTTGGAAAGCTCTAACAAATAAGTATTCAAAAACTATAATTAAGCACAAGTTAAGCAATTTAAAAAATTCTCAAAAGAGTTAGAAAATAAAATTCATGAAATTCCCGGGTTTTTGCATAATATAAATTGCAACTTTTTTGAAAAAAATTTTAATCTGTTAACTTCTGCTTATTTATAGTTTCAGAAAACTTAGGCTTTCCAACCATGTTTTTAAAAATTTGCGGATAAAGAAAAAGTTCCTACTAAAATTTACCCGGTGACGTTTTGTTCTATTCCGATAATTTTAATATATAGAAGCCAATAACTAATTATTTGTTCCTGCATAATCTTAACTGAATGTTACTAAGAAATGAATTGATTTAAAAATAAAAAACCAAAAGATGAACAGATTATTTTGTTATCAATTACCATGCCAATGAGTATTAAACTTCTCTATATAATTTAAAATAACTAACATTGCAAACTATGAGGTGCCTATGAAAAATGACACTAAAAAGTTATCATTTTTCAAATAACTAAAAAGAAATTTAACGCCAGAAAATAATTTACTTATACAAAACAATTTTCATAAAGTCATAAAGTCAAAATGAGAAAGAATGGATTTACAATGAATTGATTGGATTAAAGTGTTTACAAAAACGAATAAATATATCTAAAAATGTTTTTCACATGAGCAGCTATAAGTTGCCTTGTCATAGCCAAGGATGAAGCCGATTAAATTAATTTTTTAAATTTATCTTTGAGTTCGCTAACACCGAAATTTATTACAAACTTTAATTCAAAGTTATAAATAATGTAATAACGACATATAAGGTTTGGAAACAAATAAAATTTTGAAGAGACTTTGTGAATTTGAAAAATAATAAAAGTAAATAAATTTCTTATAAATGAAAATAATTTAATTTGATTTACTAAATTGACTTGGCTTTTTTTACATTTTTTCGAGCCACATTAAAGCAATTAAATGTTTGCATTTCGAAAACAGTTTAAATGATTGGATTCATAAAGCACAAAAAAATCCAGTTCTTAAATTCGCTTTCAGAGCTTCAAAAATGCGCCCTCGTGGAAGAGCATCGCGATCAGCGTTTGGGCCCCTTAATTCGTGGCATCTTTTCACCGCCTCTGTGATCGGATTCGTTTTCAGCAGGTGGCACTTATGCGCTCTCTGTTTAGAAATGATTTATAAAAATCTTTAATTTTTTTTTTCTTCATTTTGCGAATATATATAAATAAAAAGATAAATGTGAATATCATCTAAAAATAATGATTTTTACGACAAATCTCTTCAAAAAATTTTGATATGGTAAAAATGCTGGCAAAAATTGATGAAAAATCATTTTCACTTTAATCAGTTCTGTTTATTAAAAAAAAAAAATTTTTTCAAAAATAAATGGACTGCAACAGCATTGTTTTACTGCTGATATTTTCTTTGACTGGAATTTTTCAATTTGGTATTTTTACACATTAATTTAAAAAAGATGAAAAACAATTACTTTCAGCGGTCTCTGCACCTGTTAACAATGACAAAGAAAGTGGTAAAAATTAAAATAAATATTTTATTTGAAAATCAGCAGAGAATGAATACAATTAAAATTATATAAAGTTAAACTTTTTATTCGAAATTATATTCGAATGAGTTAATAATTTTTCTGTTAATTTTGACCAAACTATTTTTTATACAATTTTTGAAATAAAAAAAACCGAAAGTATCTTAATAAAGTTGGCATATTTTTCATAGTCTCTCCCTTTTCCCCATGCTTACTTTTGTTCATTAAAAACTCTAGGCGAATCATCAAGCGAGGCAAAAAGTGCTGCTGATTCATTGAAGACCCAACTGCCACCACAGGCAACTGAGACCGGCACAAAAATAAACAGTATAGTCAAAGCGGCCGCCAAAAATGTGCCATCACCGCCGCCGGCGGACGATGGGGAGCGGGTGGCAGCAAAGGCAGCGGAAAGTGTGGTCGGTAGGCAGCCCAAGGAGCCGCAGTCCAAGCTGAGCGCCGACAGATTCAATGTGGCAACATTAAATTGCGGGTTGTTTTTATCTTTGCCATCATAATATTAATTATTTTTGAACTGATGAGACAGGTTTTTACCCCTTCCTTGGCCAATTGGAAGTAAACACAACGATTTCCGTTTACAAAAATTGATTGCCGAATTGACGAATTCGCAGTTTGACGTCATTGCCTTGCAAGAAGTTGAGAGTGAATGTAGGAAAAATGTTTTAATTTATTATTTCAAGGTGTGGAGTGAAGGCATTTTTCTTCAAATAGCACATGAATTGAACTCCATTTTCCCCCATTCACATTATTTCCACAGCGGTTTTACGGGTAGCGGCACATGCGTTTTCAGCAAGTTGGCATAGGCCCTCACATTGGATTATTTTAACATTTTTTTACTTTAAGGCACCCCATCATTTCAACTTTGCTCCATAGATACTCACTTAATGGCTTTCCTCATCATGTACATCGGTCCGTTTTTTTAAAATGACAAAACTTTTGCGGTTTTTATACTTTTTCCTATTCATCTTTTTAGTGGCGATTGGTACGGTGGCAAAATTGTTGGAATGGTTGAGTTGATGGTGAAACAGTATCGCGTTGCTTTTTACACGACACACCTTCACGCCAAATACAACCGAGAGAACGGTGAAACAATTTACAATATAAAATTAAACAAATTATGTTTATAAAGTCTTTCCCTATAAACCTTAGATCCTTACCTTCCCCACCGCATCTCACAATGTTTCGAGATGGCTCAGTTCATTCGTCATACCTCACAGGGGTCTGCAGTCTTTTCCTTTACTATTTCAATTTGGGTACCGTATGTGAGAGTAAGTTTTATAGAAAATTCTTTTGATGGTAGGACGTTTTGACAATATTTGAGAAAAAAATATCTAATTTATGAAAATGCTAATAATAATAAAAAAAAATTACTCTTTTTCCTTATCATTTTCGGACTGTACAATATAGTAAATTTAATAATGATAAAATAAATAAATTATTTTTTTAAATATAATTGGCATTGGCATTTCTGATATTTTCATAAATATTGCCGAAATAAATTAGTAAATTTCTGTCATCATTTCGGTTTCTCACTTTTATATTCTTAATATTTTTCGAATTGCTACGTAAAATCAAAATTTCATCTCGGGATTCTAAGGTGTTTGAACTAATTCAAGAGTGAAGGAGGTTTAAGCTTTTCATAGTATCTAGACAAATCATATTGTTTCTTTACGTGCCAAGACATTTGCGCCTCGGATATTTTCCAAAACCCTGTTCAATTTTAATATTAGCCAAACAGAAAGCAATAAAAACTTGATAAATATACAAAAATGCATCATTTTGTATTGTTTTAAAAAGGAATTAAATTTTTGTATAATTAATCATTATTAAAAAAAAACCCTCGAAGAATAAGATTTTCGACCACAATCACTATGGATAATCCATTTAAAAATTTTTATTTTTTTTAATTATTTAAAATTTAAGCTAAACTGAATTTAGGACATAGGCCAATTGTCTGAGGCGCAAATGTGGGGTAACCATATTTAAACTAAAAATACTTGAGCACAAAGCTTAATAATATCTTTTTAAAAATTTGTCCTATTCAGTTCTGATTTCGTAGTCGTGGCCGGTGACTTCAATGTTGAGCCCAATGACCTTGGCTATCACCTTATCAAAAACATTGCGCAACTCTTTGATGCCTGGGAAATTCGATCTGTTTCTCCTGTCGTTTTTTTCATGGTTTTTTTTTTAGTATTTAAGTGACCTTCCTCCACAAGAGGACGGAATGACTTGCGAGAGACCCGACAACAGCTACACTTGCAAATCCGCGCTTCAAGAATGTCCAAATGGCAAGAGGCTCGACTATATAATGTACAGAAGTGGAAAAAGTAATCAATCACCCTTTATAGTGTCATTTTGTCTTTAATACTTTTTAGCTGATCTTTGTCTCGTTGATTGTGCCAATTGTTTCAACAAAATCCCCGGGTGCGCTTTGAATTTTTCTGATCACATTGGCGTCTCTGCAACTTTTTCGTTTGGCCATGATGGTATTGGATCATCAACTTTGGCTGTGTCCAATTGTGCCACTTTTAGAAAAACTTTCCGAACCCCATTCTGAGCAAATGAGACCAATTGTTATTGAGAAAGAGCTCTTGACCAATTCAATCAAAATAATCGAGGAGGGTGAAGCTCGTGCGCTGTGGGATCGTCGTCTTTTTCTTGGCCTTTTCGTTGCTCTAATTCCGCTGACTGTCGCCACAGCAAACATCAATTTGAAAGGGGTCAGTTGCGTTTTGGCTCCCCTACAACATTTAAAGCACTTAAAGTTTTTTATTTGACAACCAAATGCGTTAAAATTTATTAATATTAGAAAGCTATCCAAACTCTTTATTTCCCTTCGGAAATTCGTAAAGAATAATACCGAATAAACCTAAGTTGGTTTATTATGAAAAAAAAAAGTTATAATCTTTATTTGAACTTGGGGCCAAAACGCCCTGGTACGAATGACAGTGGCATACCTTTATGCTACTGTCGGTAGTAGGGGGAGAGGAAGACGGACCAACAAAAAATCCAAAATAAATCAAATTTGTTTGTTTAGGTCGCTCTTTTCAGGATTATGCTTATTTTATTCATCGTATTCTCCTTTTTGCACGGTTTCATTGGTGCGTTTATTGTTCTTGTTGGGATTGTAAGCACAATTAATTAAATTATTAATAATTTAGGGTTGACAATTGAAATGAAAGCTTTGAAAGAGACCAAATATTCTATCAGAAAACTTTTGAATTCCTTTGAATTGTCCTTTCTATAAATAGGTAGACAATTGAATTTTATGTATTGCATTTATTTGTTCAATTTTGCATTTATTTGAGAAAACAAAATTGTCTGAATTAAGTTCTTTATTGGGCCATTTTTGTTCCAACTAGGGTTCATCAGGACCGGGTATTATACACAAACTGGGCTTGGAAAAACCAGGACCAAGATTTTAAACAGGGGTCAAGAACCTTTCGAAGAAATTTTTTTCAAAAAATTAAACTAAATTTTATTTTTTGATTTAAATCATAGGAATCTATGTTTCAAATTCGATTAATGATATTACTTAAACTGAATAGTTAAAAAGGGGAACCGCCCTGTTTGGCGCGGCCAGTTTGGCGCGGACGGTTTGGCGCCGCCGTTTTGGCGCGAGGCCGTTTTGGCGCTGGCCGTTTTGGCGCCGACCATTTTGGCGCGGCCAGTTTGGCGCGCGTTATAAATTGGCTGTTTTGGCGCGGCCAGTTTGGCGCCCGTTGAGAAATGGCTTTTTTGGCGCTGGTTTTCAATAACCACTAAGAATTTTTCCCCGAATTTATCCCGGTTTCAAGCCAGTTTCGAGTTTTCAGAACTCTATGAAGCAGTGATTTGGTCTTCTTTTTTAGAATAGTGTATCACCCTTGTAATTTGGACTTTTATAAATTTTTGTTCTACCCAGGACTCTAACTTTTAGGCACAAAAATCGTTAAATAGTCACTAAAACCGAAAAATAGAGAAAAATTATTATGAACTTAGTGGCAATTCTTTAGTCAAAATCAGATAAAAAAGCAAGGTTTTCCCTATCACAAAGAGGACGACGGATCATTCGTTTCGGGCTAATTCGTTTTTACCCCGACGTTTTTTTAACCCTATTTTGCGTTGGAGCGCAGACAGCGAGTCCTTCTACTTATAAACGTAAAAAACGAATCGGGGTAAAAACGAATTGGCCCGAAACGATGGGGTATTTACCTCAAAAAGACAAACGAAAATAATTTTTAATATTTCGAAAATTTTAAAGAGAAGAATTTTTTGAGAAAGAAATTTTTGAACAAAAGATATTAACTTTAAGAGGCAATTTTTTTTGAGAAATCTTCATATCTTAGGGGATGTCCTTCCGCAGCAAAATAATTCAAGCAAATTAAAAAAGAAGTCAAAAAAAAAATTTCTCATTCAACGATTTGAGGTAGGAAAATGGCGCCAAAACAGCCAATTTATAACGCGCGCCAAACTGGCCGCGCCAAAACAGCCAATTTATAACGCGCGCCAAACTGGCCGCGCCAAAACGGTCGGCGCCAAAACGGCCGGCGCCAAAACGGCCTCGCGCCAAAACGGTAGCGCCAAACCGTCCGCGCCAAACTGGCCGCGCCAAAACGACCCCGACCCTTAAAAAGGTGCAATTAATCAAAGCAAGACCTGAACTTGAAAAAGAGAGCAAAAATACTTAAGCGATGATACCCAGTAAAGGGCAAGGTGCCATCGAATCCGGAAGAAGGACATCGCTGGACCAAAATAAGGATTTACGGTCAAAAATAAGGGCATTTTGGTAAACACAATCCAAAGTATATTTTGATTGAATTATTAAAAGATTTTCCCAAATATGGTCAATTTTGAGTCCTTTTTGAAATTATTTTGAAAACCCGTTGAAATTTTTTTTTTCCTTTTTTTTTGGGGCAGAGCAAACAGCAAATCGGAAGGTTAGAAGAGAAAACTGACGCGTGCGGTTGTGCTAAAGATTTCTGAGCCAGACTCGTTTAGGACTTTGTAACTTTGAACGAATTTTTACAAATTCGATATGATTCGAATAAGCGGTTCGAAGATGTGAATAAGTTATTTCGAAGCGATAGACTAACTCTTAAAAAAGTTACAACTTAAAGAACGCAAAAAAGTCAGAATTTTGGTGTATTAAGGGTATTAACTTTTCAATATGTGGGTAATTTTTTTCAATTTTTGGAGGGATACTAGAGTTTCTAGGGAGCTTTCGAAAGACACAAGTTTAAAGAATTTGGTTGCCTAAGAAAAAAGTTATGGATCTGAATTTGGCTGGCGGCGAACTGTCCGCGGCGAACCAGGCGGTTCCCTCAATACACCTCAATTGATCGTAGGAAACTACAATTTTAGTGTGTCAGACATAGGAAACTACATTTATTGTAGGTTTTTTGCACCTTAAACTTTCTCTATTTTGTCTCTGTCTTCATTCATATGTTAATGACACAAATTGATTAGTCCATTCCCATTTTAAGATAAAATAAACGAAATCACAAAAACGAAACGAATTTTCTTGCATCCCTGGTCCTTAATAAATGTCATTGCATTGCCAAATTTATTATGTTAAATTTAGGATTAACGGCGGTATGCAAATAAAAGTGTCTCTCAATAGGAGGGGAAATTTTATTTACTCTTGGGTATAAAAATTTAATTACATTATTTTAGGGGAAAACAGTAACAAAATATATAAACACGTGGTATTAACATTTAAAATCTGTTATTTTTCCAAGATTTTTTATTTCATATCATCATTTTATAGGATCAATTGGGAAAAGTATTTGCACACCAATTAAAGAGAATATGGCGCAATTTATCTGAAATTTCGTTTTTCATCTTTAAATAGAATACAAATTTTTACAAATTTCTAACCCCGAGTTTTTTTTAATTTTTTTAAATTTTTCCATATTAATTAAATAATAAATTTTATTTTACCATTTTTGTCATTTCCTTTCTTGCCATTGAACCATTTGTCAAGCTTTGTGTCAAGAATTTTCTTTTTCTCCTCCATCTCTTGTCGTAATTTTGCACTTCTATTGTCTATGCGTGTCCCTTGGCGTAAATTAGCCCGATTTTCCTCCAATTTTGACGGGTTGAAGGACAATGATTTTTGAAGGGGTTCAGTTTCATTGTTGGTTTTTGCCTAAATAAATTAAAAGTATTTTAAACTTTCATTGAAATTTTCAAATATGACCAGTCTTGGCTTGAAGGACAGCGATTTCTTCAACGGATTTGCATCGTTGAAACGCTGAAATTTTTAGCAAAATTATTTTTTTATTATATTAATATTTAATTAAAAAAGATAAGCTTTGATTGTAAAATTTTAATAAAATTTACCACATTTGACCCAAAAGTAGCAGACGGATAAAGTTCGGCATAGATTTGACTGGTTGACGGTACGTTGCTTTCCGAGTTATCAGAACCGACAGAATTGGAGCGTGAAGCGCTAAATTTTAAGTCATTTTCTTAAAATAGTTTTAATAGCCAAAGTTACTCCAATAGTATGGAATATTCAAATGTGTATGATATTGGAAAAACACCAACCTTTCACTATTTTCTATCAATGGGTTTCCAATAATTAAGCCAAAATTAATTGTTAAAAATAGGAAAACAAAAATATTAAGCATTTTAATTAGAATACCACTTAGATTGTATTAAATTGTTTATTCATATGAATGTTTTTCTGTTTAAATAATCCATTATAAATTATTGTCTACTCGGAAAACCACATCATTTGACAAATTGCCACGTTAATAACGGACCAGTAAAGCCTTGTACAGAATGGCATTTTTATTTATTTAAAAAAGTCAATATCAATTGTATTACGTCTGCCAATATATGAAGATGGCTATATTTACATGAGTTTGAGTTCTTTTTCCGTGTTATATCCGCACTAGCCGGCGGGTTTGTGTATTCACTTACATTCGTCACCATGGATAAACAATTTTTTAAAAATTTTGAATCCCAAAGAAATTATTTAAAAATAAAAATTTATAATAAAATCTCTTTGATTTTGAATGTTTAAATATATTTGTTAAACAATTTTTTTCATTCTGAATTTGAATTTCTCTTAATTCTTCTTGATTTTTGCACTCAGACGCTCATCAATTGATTATCTGGGTTTATTAGGTTTAATTTCAAAGGACGGATAAGTTGATTTGAAAAAAACACAAGAGGAAATTTTGTGAATTTAAAAGGCACAAATATTTTTATTATATGATAAAAAAGGTATAATTCATTGGAATGATTGATCTTGAAATGCAAATTTTTTAACATAAGAAGAGGAGGACAGAGAAAAACAAAGCAATAAAAGAGCAGCAGAAATGATAATGTAGAAAAAACGATTGGCATCATTAGCAGCAGTCAAGGGACGTCGTTTCGTAAGTCCAAAATAGGGGCGCCGAAATGTGTAAAAGAACTTCTCGCTTTTTTTACATTTAGAAAATTGCAAAAAATTAAGAAATAAACCTAAAATTTGGGATTTAGTACAGGGTACCTAGATGTCCTTTTTTTAAAAAAAAACATCAAATCTTTTTAATCAAATTTGTTTTTTTTTCAAAGAAATGTTCTTTTTTCAGCTTACTGCTCACTTTTCTTTTGTCCGTCATAATCAGGGTAGCCAGATGAAAATTTTGAAAAGCCTCAGTGGGCTGGCAAAAAACCTCATTTGGAGAAATTTTATTCAAAAAGCGAAAAAAAAAACAGTAAAAGGGGCTGGTGGTGCCGACAGGCGCCACCGGGGAAAATTTTAAAATTGGCTGGGTTTTGGTAACAGATTTACACCAAAAAAGCCCGGTTTTTGTGAATTTTTTGAGAAAACATAGGCGAAAAGGGGTCCCCTCACATCTGGCTACCCTCTCATAATAACCCCCGCAGTTGAAAACAGTCTTTCTGAGCACAATTGAATTCTTTTAATTTATCGATTTGTACTCAGTCCTACATTCTTACCAGTACAAATTTTTCGTGTACCGACATTTCGCCACCCGACGTTTCGCCACCCGACATTTTGCCACCCGACGTTTCGCCACCCGACATTTCGCCACCCGATGTTTCGCCACCCGACGTTTCGCCACCCGACATTTCGCCACCCGACGTTTCGCCACCCGACATTTCGCTACCCAAGCCAAAAAAATCCGACGTTTCGCCACTTAAGCAGAAATCCGACGTTTCGCCACCTAAGCATAAATAGGACGTCTCGCCACCAGTTTTGCCACCTCTAAAAAAAGCCGCCCATTTGCCTTCAAAAAACTCTAATGTGTTATCACTAATTTAAGGCTTAGGCTTAAGTGGCGAAACGTCCGTATTTGGCTTAGGTGGCAAATGTCGGGGTGGCGAAACGTCGGGTGGCGAAACGTCGGGTGGCGAAACGTCCTATTTTTGCTTAGGTGGCGAAACGTCGGATTATGGCTTGGGTGGCGAAATGTCGGGGTGGCGAAATGTTGTGTAGCCAAATTTTTATCGTCTATTCCTCGGGTCGGGAAAAATTCGAGTTCAGGTTTCGGGCCGGGCACACAAAAATTTTCGGGTTCGGGTTTTGGGTCGAGAAAAACCTCGAATTTGGGGTTTCGGGCGGCAAGACTGCTGGAAATAAAGAAAATGAACATAACACTATATTAACAATTTTTTGAAGCGATTTCGTTGATACAAATTTCCCAGCGGCGCCTAACGGCACACTCCTTTTGAAATTTCCAAAAACCTGAAATTGACCATTTTCATGGAAAATCTATTAACAAATTGGCTATAATTTTCAAAATTTCATCCGGTGGCGCCGGCGTAGATTTTTTAAAAATTGGATTCAAAAATTGGTCCATTTTTTTGTAAAATTTATTATCAAAATAAACTCAATTTTTTAACTTTTTCTCGGCGTCATGCAAATTAAAAATTTAAGCGCATTAAATAAAAGCGACAAAGCAAAAAAAATTGTAGCCAGTTTGAAACAAGCGATTTCAATAAACCATTTGCTAAATTTATTAAAATATTTAATAGATATACATTTTAATATATTTGCCAATTTTTTAAGTTTATTTATTGTAAATTTAATTTATTATTTTAGTAATTGGGACTAAAGAAAACGAAAATAATAAAAGCCGTTATTTCCTTAGCATTTGGTGAATGAAAAGGAATTCACTTTTAAATAATTTTCATTTTTTATCTTTAAAAAAACTAATATTTTTTTTAAATAACAATAAAAAATGATTAATCAATTACCTAAAGAGCTATCCAAATAAAGATTAGGTATTTTTATGCGCTGCTTTTAAACCAGAGATAATTAAGTTAATAAAATTTTTTGATAAAATAAAAAAAGAATTGTACATACTAATAATAAAAAATACCATGGGACTCTTCAGTATGGCCTGCCTGATTCAGGAAACATTTAATAAAAACAAATGAAAATTAGATTTAAACAAATTTTCAAGAACAAAATAAACACATATCCGAATTTTTTAATAAAATATTTCCGAATTTTTCTATACTCTGATTATTTATTTTAACTGCCGATTCTTATTCCAAAACACCGAGCAGCAGGTAAACTAACTCCGGTATTAAGAAAAAAGCAAGGAAGAACAGTATTAGCAAAAAATAATAAATAGCCAAGTAAATAATTTTTTTTTTTTTTTTTGTATAAGCTCCGCGAATCGCACATCAACAAAAGGACAAATCCCAGCCTGAGCAAGAAATTTTAATAATGTTAAATAAATTAAAACTAGTCATTTATCATAAAGAAACATTATAATTAAAACAATAAAAAATACTAAAAGGTAAAGAGTTCTTAACTGAAATTTAATACACAAGAAAGTAAAAATGCAACCTAATAAAATGAATTGCTACCAAAAATGTGAAGCTAAATTTTTAATAAATTGATAAAAAAAAACATTATTTGGAATCGAAAGTTTTGCCGATTTGACAATTGTGGTTTCAAAGACATTTTGAATTAATGAAGATAGGCAGAAATAAAGTATAAACTAAGTCAACGAAAAGAATTACACTCTAATTCGCTTCAGAAAACGAAAAAAGAAAAATTGTCGAAAAATTAAATTAAAAAAACAAAGTGATAAATAATGGATATAAAATTTAATTAGATACTGTAAAAATATTAATACGGTATCATTCCAAAGCTTGAAATGTTTAGAAAGATGAATAAAGTTTTTGAAGTAATTGACCATCTTTTAAAAAAATCAATCACAACTTGCAAAATGCAAAAAAAAAAGTTTGCTTCTATTTTTTTCATAACTTTTACAGGTGGGTAAATTTTAGCACTTTGAAAAATAAAAAATAAAAACATTTTGGAGAAGACTTATTCTAGAGAGAATGCCTAATGAATTTTGAATTAAAGAAAAAAATTAAGTATTTTATTAATACTTATTTTAGAAGTTATTGTGGAAACTTAAAGAAAAAAGATATTAAAAAACTTAAAATTTACTATAAAAAAATAAAAACATATTAATCAATTCAAAAAGCATCACAATATATGTCAGAAATTAGTTTATAGAAACATACAATAATCTATTATGTTGCTAAATTTCCAAAAATCAATTTTCAATATTTTTGAAAAATAATATAATAAGAACTATAAAATCAAAAAACAAAAAAAATAGAGCGCGAGGAAACTAAATTCGAAAAAACTGTCAAAAGGGAATAATTTTATGTGCATGTATTTTTCGAAATAAAATAACCAATAAAAATAAAGAACCGAATGCCAACCTATTCAATTTAAATTACTACCAAAGTTAAAAAAAAATTCAATTAGAAAAATTCTATTTCTATTGCTTGGAAAAATATTAAAATGGATTTAATTAGTCCCAAAAAATTTATTGTCGAAACTAAGCTTTTTACTTTTAATTTAATAAAAATTTTCATAATATAAATTTTAAAATTAGACCAACTTAAAATAATATATACACACAAAAATCCGTAATAATTGAAATACAAAATAATATTTTATTTTACAAAATTAACTCATTTTCTAAAAAACACCCAAAAACAATTAAAATATTATGACTTGTAAAATTGAAAAAATCGTAAACCTTAATCGGTAATCAGTATCAATAAACAAAAAATAACACCCAGATTTTAAAAATTAGTTCATTAATGCAAATATTTTTTTATGATTAAACTAATTTTAATTTATTCGTTTAAGACTTTTTTAACATTAAATCATATAGAGAAAGGTAAGACAAAGATTGGCCAAATAAAATTGGTAAGCCAAAACAAACATGGATTTTTTTTAAGATTTTAACTCAAAAATTTTAATCTTTAAGATGAAAAAGAGTACATAGCATATAAAAAAATTAAAAAATAAATTAAAAATATTTATTTAAATTATATGAATAATGTGGAACCATTTCTAGGAATGAATTGGGATACCAGTCCGACAGAAGTGGGCAATCTGACAGTAAACCCAAATGAAAATAATATTTTCATGCCAGAAAATATTGGAAATTTCTTTTCTGAGTTCTTGTTCTGGTGCATTTTTGGGATCTGGCATTCTGTATGCGATTAGAATACAAAAATGGTCATCTTACTATGCCTCTGGAAGCAAGCACATAACAGAGAAGACCCATTTCCATCACTTGAGATTTCTGGGTCATTATTGCCTTTTCGCTTTTTTTTTGTTTTCCTTAATCGCATTATTCGGCTCTTTTTGCTATAAATCTTATCATTTTTTTCCAATTTTTATCCACTGTCGGATTCCGCTCACTGTCAAATTGTCCGGAGCCGTATCGCAAATGTAAGGTGTAAAACTGGGGCGCAAATGATGCATAACCATCAAGAATAACAATTGCATATTTTTAAAGAAGATATTTACGTTTTAATTTTAGTAACATGATTCAGAATGCTTGAATTAGTATCGTTTTGTTTATCACAAATTTTATGTTAATCAAATTTTGTAAAAGCTAGAAGTTCCTTTTAATATGTTTAAAAAAAGAAAATCTAATTTTGTATTACTGATTTAAAATATAATATTTCATATTTTTACCAATTTTATTAATTTGTTTGAAACAAATTTCAAGATATTTTTCGTTATTATATATAATCTAAATTAGTTAATCTGCCCGTCATTGTCTAATTTAATGTTCAGTTTTATTTTATGGCGCATAATTTTCATGCTATTTTTCTTGGTACGCGCTAGTTGATTCCTCTGGTGCTAGTGCGTTAGTTAAATGCGCCATTTTTAACGAATTTTCGACTAAATCTTGCCATTACTTTGCTCAAAAACAATAAATCGAACAATCTTGGTATCATTCGATAGGTATTGATTGGCTCTATTGAAAAAAGAAATTTCAAATAATTTCATTGAATATTAAAGAAGTTTTGGGCAAAAGAGTCGGAAAAATTGGCATAACTTCTTTAAAACAATGAAATTTTTTGGAATTTAGCAAGCAAAAAGAGCCAAGCAATAGCTATCGAATGATACAAAGATTGTTAAATTTGAATATTTTTGAGCAAAGTTATGAAAGACGTAGTCGAAAATTCTGTAAAAATGGCGCATTTATCTAACGCGCAGGGTGGCGGAATTAAACTAACGCGTCAGCACGGATTCCTCCTTTAATTTATTGAATTTAAGGTTTAAAATTGAGTAAATTAAATTTGTGTTTTTAAATAGTAGTAAATATTTAAATTTTTACATTTTTATATAAATAAAAAATGTTCAATGAATATTTCTTGTTTTTTCTATATTTTTAAGTTAAATTTCTTACTCCTATTTCTTTATTAGCTTAATTTTTGTTCGTACAAATATATACTATATAATTATTAGAATTACTTTCAGAATTACTTCGTAATTAGTTATATTTTATTAATTAATGTTGTTTATTATAACTTTCTTTTTATATTAATATGACAATGACAGCCTGATTCATAACCACCGATGAGGTTGAGGAGGTCAGCAGGTTAGCACTCTCGGTTTCCTCAGTACTTTTAAATCTAATTTTATTTTGTCATTATGTGTTTTTTTTTATCAGAAATTATATAAATTATTTTTAAAAGCGAAATACAATTTATTAATTGAATAATGCGTTATTGGAAAATGAATAAAATTTATTAAAGTGAAGAAAATTTATTTATTTTCTAACTATTGTTTTTTATCACCGTTTATTAGTGGACTTTTAAATGTTTATATATGCTTGTTAATTAAATTCAAATTTTATGATTTTTATAACTTTTTTTTTAAAATTTTCTCTGCCCTAATGTGGGCACCGAAGATAAAAACCCTATTCGTACTGGGCGGATTCGTACTGCCCCTATTCGTACTGGTACCCCGATTCGTACTAAGATTCCCTATTCGTACTAAGATTCTCGATTCGTACTGTACGACAAAAAACGAGAAAAACACTAAGTTTTTTTAGTGAAAATTCTCAATTATATTTTGTTTGGTGTCTGCAAAGCTAACTGAATTGAAAATATTAAGTTAAGTTAAAATTTTCATCATTTGGCTCAACATGAGATTATTCTCGTCAAGGCTGGCGCAATTTTTGTTTTCTTATTTTTAATCAATTTCATTCTTTTGGTTGAAAAAATGTTTTTTTTTTTTTTGATAAAACCATTCAGTTAGCTTTGCAGACACCAAACAAAATAAAATTGAGTATTTTTACTTAAAAACTTAGCGGTTTTTTTTCGTTTTTTGTGGTACAGTACGAATAGGGAATCTTAGTACGAATCGGGGTACCAGTACGAATTCGTCGCCATCCCTGGTACCTACCGTCAAAAACGGGAAACCGGTTTGTCGTTTTCGTTTCTTATGGTCGGTAAAATTCAGTAAGATTTTTTTTAATGAAATGATGCTTTTTGAGAAATTTGATGATTTTTGAATTTTTTAAAAAAGTTTTCCAAAATTTTTTCCGGTGGCGCTTTTTGGCACCGCCGGCTACAAATTGAAAATCGTTTATTTAAAAAATTTTTTTTTGCTATTCAATATTCTTCTGAACAATTTCAATTCTTTATGTTTCAAATATAATTTCTTTAAAAGATTTATTGTTATAGAACTGCATTATGTTGCTAATTTATATTTATAACATTAATTTAGCTTATGATTGCGAATATATTTTTTTTCTAAATGAATATTTCATTATTCTTGTGCTCGACCGATTTTTCTTACATTTTGACCGACTTCCTTTTATTGAACTTTCTTTTTATTCTTGATAGATGCTTTTATTATTAAGAAATATTTTTATTAGAAATATTACACTTTTACAAAGACTCATGAATCTGGTCATATATTTATGATTAATTCGTTTTTTTGTCACTTTTATACGTAATTTAACTCATTTTTATTAATTAAATAACATTTATTTAGATATATTTTTAATACCTTGGAAATTTATGACGTTTCGAACTTAAAATTTAAAGTATCCAATGATTATTTGAATAATGAAATCTTAATTTATCTAATTAAATAGATTCAACGTCCATTACTTTATTAATCTATTCATTTTGTATTTTTTTTACGATTTTTTTTTTAACTTTTAAATTTAGTGTTCCCATTTATATTTGCAACTAATTTTTTAGCATTAATCAGGCGGCGGCGTGGTTTTTTTT
This sequence comes from Heterodera filipjevi, assembly GCA_039877585.1. Lineage (NCBI taxonomy): Eukaryota > Metazoa > Nematoda > Chromadorea > Rhabditida > Heteroderidae > Heterodera > Heterodera filipjevi. The sequence continues at coordinate 5,123,916 of JBDPZO010000007.1, read as the reverse complement.
TGGGCACAAATTTTTAAATTTTTTGACAAGTTGTCTTTTTTATTAAATCCTAATTTGTTAGATATCTGCCTAAAAGGCTTTTGCATCTGTGTTTGTTATTGATCTTCATTTATTTCCTCTATCTCTTTTCATGCATTTTTTATTATTTTTTGTTGGTTGAGGGTTTGTAATGAAATTTATTAAAATAATAATTAAATTTAATAAAAAGTTTTTAGCACCAAATACACTTTTACCACTGCAGTTTTAATATGTTTTGTTTCAGATGAATGTTTTTTGGTTTTGTTCTTTGAAAGTTGCAAAAGCAGTTCTTTTTTTTGTGCTTTTATCATTATATTATTCATTTTCCTTCAAATTAATAATATAAGGTATTTAATTTCTAATTTTTGAAATTTGCTTTTCTTGGTCAGTTGCTATTTCTCTGCTATAACATATAATTTAATTTGGACAGATTCTGTGTGCTATGCAAATTCCCCTTAATGATGGTTACAAAATAAGAAAAATTAATATTTTTTTTACTTCATTTAAGAGGTTTTTGAAATTCTGTACCAATAATTAGGTTCAGAAAGAAAAATTAAATTGAGCAAGATGAATTTAAATATGTTTAATGATATTTCTTTAAAATGATTTACAGATAAAGCTGATAATTTTTAAAAATTAGTTCTAGAAAATAAAATTTTTAATTTGTAGGTATTTCTCGTTCAATTCTAATAAGGTTGAAAATAGTTATTTACAAAGATTAGCAACACCGGTACCAATTTTTATCATTAAAGTTTTAATTGCAATTTTAATTTCATTTTTTGTGGTTGGCATAAAAAATTCAATATATTTTTTCGACATTATTTTCATTTGTTTTTAAATTTGAACTATAATATATAATATTTGTCATGTCGATTGGGTTTAACTTATTATTTATCCATTCTATATCTTTTCGTGAATTTTTTTCTTGTTTAAATAATATGTGTTCTCTTTTTATAAAAATAAATTCATTTGTTTTGAGAATAAGATATTGAAATATGTTAGTCCTTTTCTGAGTGTTTATCTTTATGAAAATATCAAATTCTAGTTTAGGCTAGCTAAATAAATATTTTCTATAAAATTCTATAAATATTAATCTTCATTACTATATTTAAACATTAATTGTTTTTTCGATCATTTTTTTTAAATTTTTGGACATTATTGAAAATATAATATTAAATTTATTTAAAAATGTGTATTTTTTTTATTTTCAATTAATTTTGTTGATATAATTTTAAATAGTGGATTTTAATGGTTGTTTTGAAATAAATACTAATGTTATTATTAATTTTCAATTCAAATTACTTTTTTAAACAAATCATTTTATATTATTCAATTATTTTATTTTCATTTAAATTTTTAATTCACTTCTCTTATGGGTTGGTAAAAATACAAAACTATATTAAACGAAAAATCGTTATTTTTTGCCGTTTTTTTAACATTTGCCAAAGTGTTAGTATTTACATTTTATTCGGCTTGAGATTATTCATTTATATTGAAGTAAGTTGGAATGTTATTTTCTATTTATTCATATATAAAATTAAATTAATTATTTTATAATTACATTTGTCATAAAAAGATAATATGTATCCGTTTATTAATCTAATAAAAAAGACAATATTTGTTTTAGTCAAAAAATGTAAAAAACACTGTAAACATAACTGTTGATGCTGGTCAAAAAATATACTTACACCAAAGTAATCATACAAGAGGTCGAATATTTGGTAGTAGCCATCTGTCATGAGGGCAGTTTTTTGTCGAAATTTTTCTTTTTGACCGGCTTTCCCAAGCCTTTTAATTATTTATTTTGTTTCAATGGATCTTCCTTTTCCCTTGCAGGGTCATTTAGGACGAATGTTGAGACGACTCAACAATCAATCAGTGGACTATGTTGGCATTGAAGCAAATCCGGCACTTTGCTAATCGGCACTCAAACTCCGGGTTATTGAAAACTTTATCTACTAAGTACGAAATAATGAAGAATAAATTGGGGAAGTCTTTATTCGGCAGCACTATTGCTGATTTTGTCTTAGATTTATTTATAAAAAATATTTATGTTTTTTATCAGAATATCTGCCGAGCAATTATTGTCATTTTTTTAAATCCCTCCACCAATAAAATTCCCTTGTTCAGTGACGGTGTTTGTATTTGTGGAGATAGCGTCTTCTTCCACCGCTACCGCCACGGCTTGGGCATTGGCTTTAAAATGCAAAATTGACAAACAAAAAATTTTTTATAAATTTTTAGATTAAATTCACCAATATGCCGCATCTTGGCCCTCCTTTCCAAACTGTCCGTCTCCTCCTTCCATGCCTTCGCTTCCGGGAATGCCCTGGAAGCCGGGAGGCCCTGGAGCGCCTGGCGACCCTTAAAATACCAATCAAAGAATTAAGAATAGCAATTTCTGCCTCCAAAAATTATAGTTTATTACTTATTATAAAATAATTAAACAAAAATATTGATCAATTTTGTCAAACTGAGTTTCTTGCCAATTTTGGAGTGTATTTGTACTTTTAATGCAAAAGTTCTGTGTCTTTTTGCCATTTTGATGCTTATTTTCGAAAATGAAAATTTCTTAAGTAAAAAGTCAAAAAAAAAAGAAAGAATTGTACCCTTTGGCCCCACTGAGCCCGGCTTTCCCGGCTCTCCGCCTGGCCCCTCTGTGCCGTGTTCGCCCTGCTTTCCCCGGTAGCCCTTGCGGCCAATTCGCTTCTCCGCATCGGTGCCCTTCTCGCCGGTCATCCCCGTGCCGCCCTCTTTGCCGTTCTCACCCGGATGGCCCTGTTCACCGGGAAGGCCAGGGATGCCGTCACGGCCCGGCATGCCCGGGCTGCCACGCTGGCCGCGCCTTAATTATGCCATAAACAAAACCTTAGGCGTTTCTGCTTCCCTCGTCGTACCCCCCCCCCCCCCCCCCCACACAAAAGGTGCAAAAAGTAAATATAAAAATTTAAAAGCTGTAACTACAAAGAAAAAAAGTTTTTTTTTTTTTTCAATTCAGTTCCAGACATTGGAATAGCATCAGTTCTGTCAGGATTTTTCCGGGACCCTGATCGTGCTCGGGTTTTTTAATCAGGAGTCCGGGAAAACGGATTTTTAATTCGGAAATTGTGTACATGTGCGATTTCTGAGTCTGTTCCTGGTAAATTTGACCATAAGGACGCCGATAGGCGCTGCTGGGGAAAGATTTTGTTATTACTTTACGCATTAAATTTTTTTATTTGGATTTTGTGGTTTTTTTTAGAAAGCGTTGGTTCGTATCGGGACCCGTGTCCGAGTTTTGGCGGGGCAGAGCTAGGAAAGTAAGATATTTTTTAATCCAGGTTGTTAGGTTTAATTCCCTAATGATGGCCCGGGGTTTTTCATTATTCCCTTTCTCTATTAAACTCACATTCCTCGCTGCCCCGGCTTTCCAGCAGCTCCTGGCGTGCCAGTCAAGCCCATTGGACAGTTCTGGCAAATATATTTAATCAAAATATATATGAATAATAAAATTCAATTATTTTACAATGCATCCTTTGAACGGTGCGTCGTGCCAATTGTCCGACGACGCGCCCGGCACTCCGTTCTTTCCAGGAATGCCCGGTTTGCCCGCAAAGCCCTCGTCGCCAGGACGTCCGGGCGGACCAGGCGGACACGCATTGCTTTTTTGGCATTCTTTTTAACCAATTTTGTATGTATATTTAAACTATTTAATTTTGGAACTTTTTCCCTTAATATGGTTTCCCAACTGCTTACTGCATACTGTCCTGACCGGAACACCGTAACCGCCTTGCTGCTGTTGTCCAGCCGCTTGGTACGACGCGGCGCCGTACGCATTCCGTCGCTCTCGGTTTGCCGCAGTGCCAGCACCCATGGCCAACATGTCGCGCCACAGGTCGTCCGTCTCCAATTTGAACCGGTCCATCTCCGTGTCCAGCTCGGCCCAAATGGACTGCACTTCGCGCTGGACAAAACTGATGCCGACCACACACAGAAGCACAGTGCACACGGCAAGCGCAATTGCCACGCCGGTGGCCTTGTTAAGTGCCATTTTGATTTTTCCTTGAAAATTTTGGAAATTATTATTGTGTTAAAAAGCGGGTAAGAAGCAGCCTCGGATTAGCTTTAAAGAATTTTATATTTTAAAACAAAATCTCTTTTCGGAATAGGGGATCCTTTATTTATTATGTGTTAGGAAACTTTTGTGAAGATGTAAAAAATAGAATTTTAAATCAGGCAAAGGAAGGACCAAATCCATTATATAATTTCCCTTTAATTGATCCTGTATTTGGGGTTTTGAGTACAGAGAATTAACCCAAATCCATCTTGGGCCCCTTTCTTTAATCTTAATCTTCGTCTTTGCATTCAGTGTTTTCTTTGGCCGGGTATTACTAATACAAAATTGTTAATAAACAAATTTCGAAAATAAAAATTCCATCGCTCAGCAGGAGAAGGGACAATTGGTTATCCTATGCATATCCTTGTTTTGTATAAAATGGGTCATCTTCACACATTCGGATAAATAATATGACTTTTGGTGTGAGTGGGGCGGCGGTAATTTTTGGGGGCGTTTTGTGCCGTTTTTACCCAAAAAAAAGAGCTGCTGTTGATCAGTCAGTGACTGATGGCGAAGGGTTAATGGGTGAGAAGAAAATTGATGTTTTCCAACATTCTACGCAGCTTTTATATGCGGCGTTTTGCTGCTGATCAACTGAAAAGTCGAGTTTTTGGTAGAGAGTTTATGGCGGCGAGGGGAACAGTGGCGGCAATTTCGGCATTTTTTTTGCCCATTATTTATTTGGTTGGTCCGTCTCCATTTTCCATGACCGAGGGGCGACCAAAAAGCACAATGGTTTGCTAATCCTGCCGCTCTAATAAAATGCCTGTGGGCATATGCGTGTTTTTTATTGGCAGACTGATCACTGCTAATCAGGGAGAGCCCCATTGTTAAGCCTTTCCCCCCCCCCCTTCAATTCGCTTCATCCCATCCTTCTCTTTGTTAGCTGGTTTTGAAAAATAAAATTTCTTTTATTTCTTTTTTTTGTTTGCCCGCCGTTCGTTAGTAAATAATTAAATATAATTCAATAATTTAGCAAAGAAATGATAATTATTTCTTTCTATTTTAATTCGTATATCTAATTAAATTTAAAAAGGATAAATATTTTAACACTTTTATAAAGATTGAAAAATAAATGGTATTATTTCTTCGTTCAGTATGAAACGGAAAATGAAAACTAAATATACAATTTATATATACTTCAAATTAGTCTCTTGCAAAATCGCTTACATATTTTTATAAATTCAACTAACGCTAAATGTTAACCATTTTCCTTCAGTGTGATCGAACGAAAAGACCAAATAGAGCTGAGACCGAAATTCCGCGTTTTCCAAAAAACCAAATTAACAAACTTGGTATCGTACGATAACTCTTACTTTTATTAGCTAAATTTCAAAAAATTTCATTAACTTTTTAAAAATATGCCCAAATTACTTTTTTAACTTCTTATACTTACAACTTTTTTAAACTTAATTATTTTTTTTGAAATATATCAAGCTAATAGAGACAAATAAGAGCTATCGTACGATACCCGTATTGATAACATTTGGTTCTTTTTGAGAAAAGACATGAAGCTTTATTCACGGAATTTCATTAAAAAATGGCGGATTACGAGACCACCTAGTGAACATGGTATTGTAATTAAATTTAATTTCAACTTAAAAATCAACAAGTATCTCAATTAGAAAATAATACAATATTTCCACCTTCGATGAAACATAACGGTGCTAGGTCGATTCACACAAAAAGAGCAAATTTCATCTACATTTTCAAAGGTTACGGCCAAAAAACTGAAAAAATTGCCATAACTTTTGAAAAACTTAATAAAATTTTTTGAAATTTAGCAAGTTAATAGATTAATTCAATGGATATCGTACTATACTACGATTGTTTAAATTAGTTGCTTCTGAGAAAAGAGAAAAGTTACGACTAAATTTAGTCAAAAATTCAGTAAAATTTGCACTTTTTGTCGATCGACCAACCACGTATCCCCAGCATTGTGAATATGAGTATCTTTCTCTCTTTCTCTCTGTCTCTCTCCGCTTTCTCTCTGTCTCTCTCCGCTTTCTCTCTTTCTCTTTCACCTTCTATTCTCCTGCTCTCTCGCATATTCACTCTCGCCCTTTTTTATTCATTCCTCGTTCTATTCGTCTGTATCATCCTCTATCTTTTATCTCGTTCTTCAGTCACTTTCTCTTTTGCCCCTCTCTTCTATCCTTTTTTTTCTCGCCTATACTCGAGACGATCACGAAGAACAATCTTTTATTTCTCATATTATCAATTGACTTGGTGAGTAATTTTTTGATTATATTGTTATTTGTTTGTTTGTTTATTAATTTCTTTTTTTTTTTCTTTTGCACAAATGTGCTATTTCTTCTTCATTTAGGTCGAATCCTAAAATTAATAGCCTATTATTGCTTCATTCATTTTACAATTATAATTTTTATTCAAATTAATTCAAAATTACCTTGGCTGTTTGTTTAATTTGTTACCTTTGTTTTTAATTAGTAGAATTCCTTATTTTTTAATTTTTGAAATAAATAATTTTTATTTAAATTTCGCTATTTCAAGTGATTAATCAATTGATAAAGATTCATAAAATAATAAAACATAAAGCAATCTTTTTTATTTTATTTTTCTTCTTATTTTTTTGTATTTCACTTTATTTTACTTAATTTATTATTAAATTTTTGTACTGCAATTTAAATCAAATTACCGCAAATGCGACACCGAATAATTAGTTGTTTATCTTTTTTGAAAATGTTAAGTATGTAATAATTTATATTATGTAAATTCAGTTTTGTTTATGATAAAATCATTTTATTTATTCTTTTGTATTATTGATTCCCAATTTAATTTGAAATAAGTAAAATCAATTTATTTAAGATATATTTATTTTTTCTTTGAAGAATTAAAATTTGTTATTTCATTCTTACATTATTTAGTTACCTTGAGATGCAAATTATAAAATGAATAATTTTATTTAATATAATTTATATTGAATTATTTAAATTTAAAAAAAAATTTGAGATTTTTTTTTTAATGATTTTTCTGGTGTTATTTTTTAAATGCGTTTTTTTATTCTTTTTTTCTTAATTTTAAAAGGGGGGTATATATTAATTTTTATAAATTTAGTAATTAATTTTTATTGTTATTTTTATGGTTTTTTTTTTTGATTTAATTACTATTTATGACTCAATTGGTTATTTTTTGTTGATGCCTTTGTTATTGGAATTTCAATAATTGCTTATTTATAAATATTATTTTTGATACATTGTTATATTTAAAAAAAAAATGTCGCATCAACATGTTAAAAAGACCTTGAAAGATAATTGACTTTATTCGATAATTAGATGATACATATAAAAAGATATTTAAGATTAAATTTATAAATGCATATTAATTATTTTCTATATTAGCGAATTTATAAAACGCATTAGCACCAGTAAATTATATTTTTTTTATTAATAAATATTAGTTATTTATTTGTTTCTATATACAAAATTTATAGGGTATTTTTTCTGGAATGCAATTATAAGAACATTGTTGTTTTGTTTTGTATTTTGTCTAGGCAACTTAAGCAGAGCTCTTAAAGAAAAATAGCATGTTTTGGTTCTTTGCTCCTTATGCGATTTTTTTTTTGCATTTAAAGAAAATTTCAAATAAATTTTTTGTCAAGATCAATTAAAAAACTTTAATTTGAGATGCGAAAACAATCATTTTGTTTTATTTAAATTTCTTAAAATTTTCCTAATCTTCTTGGCTCTCGTCTCGTCTCTTGACGTACGTTAGGTGTTGTGCAATAAAATAAAAGTTTATATAAATTTAACTCTCCATATCACTGATTTTAACTCCAATTTGACTGTTCTAACTAGGGTAGCACGGGACCGGGACTTTCCGGGTCACGAAAACTCAGGACCGGGACCGGGGCCCTCGATTTTGAACCGGGACCGGTACCGGGGAACGGGGCAAATTCGGGCTTTTTTTTAAATAAAATGTTTTTCTTGAAAGACGAAAAATTTTTTTGTAATAATTAATTTCAAATCACTTTTGGTCTTCAATTACTTTTAAACCCTCAAAATAAAAGGTTATAATTCGCTAAATTTAAATGAATACACCAAAAAATTTTTTTATTTTTGAATTCCGAACATTAATTTTAACCAGGACTGGGGTATGTGTGTCTTTAGCCTCATTTTGTAGTTTTTTAAAAGGTCGATGTGGCTAAATTTTCAATAGAAACTTTGAGGCCTTTGTGTTTTTAAGAAAAAACAGAAATAAAAAGTCGTTTTTTAAAAAAAATGTCCTTTTTTCAGCTTGAGTCATACTAGGCTTGTAGTTGAATAAAAGCGTTCAAAAAAATACTTAAACAACGATAGAGCCATTAAAACGCTGACCAAACAATTTATCTATAAATATTAAGGAAATAGATAATCAAAATTGGATCCAGCATTTACATGCACTATAATTCCGGATGACAACGAAAGGGATCGTCGATCAATGGGTTCACTAAATGAGTGTGGCTAACTTGGATTACTTTAATGACGCTCTCATTGTTGTGCCTTGACCAAGCCGTTTTGCTAATAAAAGCTTTGGAACTGATGCGCTTACCAAAGCTGATCATCAGACCATTGATGAGATATGTTCGTCAAATGGTGCTTCATTGGAACCTTTCGGCCCACCTTATTTGTTATCATAAACTTTGAGTAATTTTAAGCTTAAAACAAAATGCAAATAGGATCTATAATTCGAGAAATGCAAAATTTGGTAAATTTATTTCAAATCCAAAAAGAAAGAATTATAAATTTATGATTGTTTTTTCGTACAAGAAAATGGTTATTGTGCCTTTCCATTTACCAATTGTATCTCTGTGAATTTTGAATATATTTGCATTTTTACATCAGTCATTTGTTTTTTTTTTGTTTTTTTTAATCGCCCAATATTGCTTCATAATTACCCGTTTTTCTTCAAGTTTTTCTGCTCATTCTAAATTTTCTCTTCCATATCTTTAAAATATCAAATTAACCCCAAATTTCTTCGCTATTTTTTCATAAATTTGTTGCCATTCCTTTTGCGTATGATTTCTTTTTTGCTTGACTTTTGTTACAATTGCATTAATTTTATTCAAAATTTCAAATTGTTCATTCTCATTTTTGATTTTAATTATCTTTCTGCTCATCACAAATTCTTTTTTACATTTATAAATTTTGTTAGAGTTGTTCCTTTCCGATTTTCTCGTCAATAACACTGTTTATTTTAGTCATTTGTTTTTTGGAATATATTTTTCCTTTTTTCTTTATTTTTTTTTATGGCGTAGATTTTTGAATAATTTCTTTGTTTGGCTATCATTTTTACTTTGGTTACTTTTTTTGTTGTCCATTTTTAAATCCATTTTTATCATAAATTGGCAATGCTTTGAGTTTTGTTTTTTTCGTTTCTTTCTCATTTTCCCATTTTTCTCCAAATATTTCAACAAATGATTTGGTCAATTTTTTGCTATCAACGGACTGAACGGAATCGGTAGAATATTTTATCATTACTGTTATAAATAACAGATAAAATATCATTTTATAACATTTTTTTTTGGTTTTAATTGTGTCAAATAATTTTTAATAATATTGAATGAAACTGATTATGCGTAATGGTAATCGTTATAAAATTTAACTGACGTTGTTTGCTTATTTTGTTGATTTTATAATATTAATATTAGAAAACAAAATTATTTTTCCAAATTCTATATTGTATTACAAATAATTCATTACACATCCTTTATTTGAAAAGAAAGGAAGCACACGTGAAATTAATTTGGTAAATTCGCTTATACTTTAAGAATCATTGCTTTAAAAAAATTATCTCTAGAAATTTTAAGATTTTTGGAGGAAATAAGTCTTCAGAGATAATTTGTTTATTTTCAGAAAAAACTAAACTAATTATTCTTGGTCATTAAAAACCTCTTAATATGCTTTATATTATATGAAAAGACCAAAAGAATTGGGTAATGGAAAAATTATGATAAAACATAGGCAAAACCCAAACATTCCCAAATTTTCGAACATTTCAGCTCATAACTTTCCAATAACCAATTCTTTTGGATTTTAGGTATAATATAATCCTATTTAGGGGTTTTTAAGGACCAAGAATAATTAGTATAGTTCATACTGAAGTACTCTTTTGGTTATCGCCACAAATGTCGGCCAATCATTTAAGTTTGAGTCCAATCAAAATCCATTTAATTGCATTGTTCCGCAAACTTTACAGACATATCTTTGCTCAAACGCAACCAAATTTAACAATCTTGGTGTGGTCCGGTAGCTATTAGTTAGCTATATTAGCCTACCAAATTAAAAAAAATTTGATTGAGATTTAAGAAAGTTGTAGCCATAAAAAGTGCAAAAAACTCTATGTTTTTCTCCAAACTTAAACAAAGTTTTTGAAATTTGGATGGCTAATAGGGCTATCTAATAGCTATTGGATTATACCAAGATTGTGTAATTTGGTTGCATCTGAGCAAGGTTATAAAGAGTTTTTTGTAGAAAAATCTGTAAAATGGCGGAATTTATAAAACGCCCAAAGTGGCGGTTTTTATGCAACGACCATTTGGCGGATTTTATGAAACGCCCTGGCGGATTTATGAAACGCCCAAAGTGGCGGTTTTTATGAAACGCCCATTTGGCGGATTTTATGAAACGCCCTGGCGGATTTTATAAAACGCCCTGGCGGATTTTATGAAACGCCCTGGCGGATTTTATGAAACGTCCTGGCGGATTTTATGAAACGCCCTGGCGGATTTATGAAACGCCCAAAGTGGCGGTTTTTATGAAACGACTCAGGACGAACTGAATCCAGTGCTTTTTCAAATAAACAGTATTCATTCTTCCATTTAATGACTTTTGCACTAATTTGGCCAATTCCTTCACTTTTCATGTAAAAAATAAAATTTGAAAGACCAATTAAGAAGAGGATTAAGAGCAGATAGGCAATGCGAAGCGGTGGCCGGCGGCTCATAGTATTATTACTTTTTATTTTGTGATGTTTGACTTTAATTGGGAAATTTTCCCTTTTGTAAAAATGGTCGGGGACGAAGAGTGAAACATTTATGAGCAAAAAAATAAAAAATAAAGTTTTTTTTTGATGGAAAATGTTGCAAATGAATTGGATCCATTCAAAAAATATGATTAATTTATAAAGGGCGGAGGGCGTACAATTCAATATACGTAAAAAAAATGGTAGAATGGGACCATTTCTTTTCAGTCGACATCAGTTTTTTGGTTTATATATATTTTTGGCGCAAATCCACACCACGCGCTACAGCGCGAAAAGCGTAACAAATCATTTTTCCAAAATACTTTTTTGTGTTTAGCAAAAACGGCTTAAGAATTTTTTTTATCCCATTATTGCTTTAAATAATAAACGAAGTAAAACCAATATTATCAGGTAAAACATTCACATAATTATTTGGGATGCAATATTTATGCTTTTGCGAACTCGGCATTTAAATAAGTATTAAAAAAACTCAGATAGGCAATCAATTTTTTAGGCACCACCGGGAACATTTTAAAAAATATAAAGAAATCGCTTTAAAGAAAATTGTAAAAAATAGAAAAAAAAATTTATTATTTACCTCAGAATAAGAAATCAGAAAAAAAGAACAATGAGCAAAAACATTGGGAAAGATTATCTGTTGACTACGCAGCTTTTTCAAGCCTACTGCATCAGGGCATTGAAATTTTTTGCCTGCTGCTTTAAAGCCAAAAAAAAATTTTAAAGCAATTTTCTAGTCAAAATCACGTATAAAAATTTTTTCCCTATCACAGAAGATAAGCGAAATAAATAAAAGATTTTTAAAATTACAAAAATGATAAAAAAAAATTTTTTATCAAAATAAAATTATGAATTTAAATTTTATGGCGAATTTTAAATTTTAAAGGGTAATTACGATTCATTTTATAAACTAACAATAATCAATTCCGTTCAATTCGTGCTATTTCTGAAAGAATTTCTCATTAATTTTATATTCCTTTTTGGCATAACTTTTTTATACTTCTATAACCAATTCCAATTTTCTTCCCTATTTTTTCTTGAGTTTTAGGCCATTCCTTTGTTGAATGATTTCCTTTTTGCTTGTTTTCTTCGACAATAGCGTCAAATTTTTCAAGATTTTCATCTTTTCCTTCTTATTATTTATCTTCTTTCTGCTAATCCCAAATTCTTTCTTCCATATAAATTTTGGTTTGTTTTGTTCCCAATTTTCTCGCAATAAAATGGTCAATTTTAATCCATTCTTTTAGGGGATATTTCTTCCTTTTTGTTTATTTTCTCATTTACGGCACAGAATTTTTCAATAATTTCTCTTTTTTGGCGATCATTTCCTTTTGAGTTTCGTTTTTCATGGCTATTTATTAATTCATTTTGGTGTTAAATTGGTAATTCTTTTCGTTTTACTTTTTCCATTTTTTTCTCATTTTCCCATTTTTCTTCGAATATTTCGACATATTTTTTTAATAAAATAAAATAATTTCAAGTTATAAAAATCAGCCCAATATAATAACTAACTTCAAATTATGCATTTTCCGGATAAAAATGCCTCAAACCGTCAGGTGAATTTTGAGAATAAAAAAGGAAACACTATCTCCTAAAATGTTCAATTCGCTTCATCGACGTCATCATATCCCTGAGGGTTATGAAGAAGAAGACGAATGACAGCGGCGGTTAACAGACGGACGGATGGATGCTTAAAAAAGGGATGGGAATTATCATCATGATCATATTGCCAAAAAGTGATGAAAATGGAACCGAGCATAGCAGGTGCTGGTGATCTTTTGATGCTTGATCAGAGAATATTTTTGGAATTCTAATAAATGATCAATTATCAAATATCTGCCCAAAATATGTGCTTCAAAATTCACGAAATGGCGACGGAACGACCTAATTTGTGCCGACCAAAGATTAAAATCCCTTTGAGAAAATTGTATAAAAGGAATGGCAATGGGCATATAAAAAACATTATTAAGTAGTAGTGGTTGATTGGTTTAGTTATAAATTATTTATTATTATAGACATAATTGGATTTGCATATTTAAGTGGCATATTTCTTGTGAAAAGAATAATTGATAATAAATGTTAGTAGCATCCGCCAAAACTTATTTCAAACTCTTAATTAAACTGCACCGACTGAGAATGGTCCACCGCAGCAGCTCCAGCGGACTCAGTGTGGCGGTGATGGGAAAAGTGAGACAAACTAATGGAAAAATAAAAAAAATAATATTTTATCAAATAATAAAAATTAAATTTCAAAAAAATATACAAACTAAAAATCAACGAAACATAAATTTAAGCAAGCGAGCAAATACAATGCACACGAAGGCGCTTTATTATTGGAATGGATCAAGAAAGTCACCGGGGTGAATACAATCTACACGGATGGAGCTCCTGACAATTTTGTGGCACAGCTCAAGGACGGCACAATGTTATGCAAGTAAACAACAAAAATTAAATTATAATTAATCAACGGAATATTTGAATAAATTAGGGTTCAGCCCCGACCCGATTCGGAGATTTACAAAAGTCGATTTTTAACCAAAATTTCCTACCCGACAAAGGTGTTGCTTCCCGACATTTTAAATGTCTCCAGCCATCCCGACAAATTTTGTCGGGAGATTTCCTCCCTATTCCCGACATTCGTGTCCCCGAAGGGTTCGGGGATTAACCCTAGAATAAAGGATAAAAAATTAACAAATTAATTAATAAATTTAATTATTTTCACTTTAAAATTGATCCACTTGCAGAATGGCACTGAAGCTGGAGCCGAACTCGATCAAAGGGATGACGGATAAGGCCGGTTCCGCGTTCCAGCAGATGAGCAACTTGGAGCTGTTCATCGAGTTCTGTCGCAAACAAGGCGTCATCACACAGGAGCTGTTCCGTGCCGTGGACCTGGTCGAATCGCGAGACCTGTACTCGGTGTGTATGACGCTCAACTCGTTGGGCCGAATTGTAAGAAACAACAAATACAAATAACGAAAAAAGTGGGCGGGGGAATTAATTACATATTAATTAAGGTTTATAAGTCCAAGAAACTTAAGAAATTAAAATATAATTTTTTACAAGTCACCCCCGATTTTAACTATCAAAAAAATAAGTGTGGGGGGGGGGAGAGTGTTTTTTTGCGAGATTTGTTCAAGGCGTCATAAGGCACTTAACTTCTTCTTTAGCCAACCAAATTAAGCGAACTTAGAATCATTCAAAAATTCTTTTTTTTTTTTTTTCGTTCACTAATAGAGTCCGTAAGGAGCTTTTATATGAGTCTAAGTTCGCTTAATTAACAATTTTTATTTGTTAAATTTCTTATAGATGGCCAAGCATGGTAAAACAGCACCTCGTCGCGTATCTGTGCATAAAATTTCCAATCTTCCGCTGGCTGATCAGCTGCGTATCCATGAGATCAGCACATTTTGACCAATTTCAAATTTTACTATTATTTGTTATCAAAAATGAGCTCAATAAATTGCTAATTTTGTGAGGAAAAAAGTGATAGCTAAATTAATGTAAGTGAAAAATTAAATTTTTTATGAAAATAAATTAAACAGCAACAAATTTTCAATTATCGTTCAAATCTAGTCGTGTCAATATTTACATAAATATGTATAATACATGGCGGAAATATTTACCAAAATTCCAAAATATGTACATACCAAAATAGTAAATAAAACTATTTAAATTTAAAAAAGAGTTAGATTTATAATTGCTTTAGGCCTTTTTGTTGTAAAATTCCTCAAAAACCTTTAACTATTTACCAAAAAGTCCAAAACATGTAAAAAAATATGGCTATGAAATATGTTGAAAAAAAAAAAGTAAATATATATCGCAAAAAGTAAATTTCCTCAAATGTTACGAGACCCTTTTTTTTGTTAGGTTTTTTGACTTAATTTTCTTTAAATAAACGCGGTTGTATAATTTTTTTAATAGGGAACGAATAAAAACTGATTCATTCAAACATCATTTAAAATTTTTATCAATTACCTGCTGCACTATAATTTATTTAGTATATACACATATCTAGTTATACATACATATAATATTATTTATATAATCTATGTGTTATATATATCAATAAATGAATTTTTTCAGCAATAGAATATTTATTAAAATGAATTATTTTGTCTGTTACTTCTAACAATTATTATAAAACATTCGGTCGATTCCGTTTAATTCGTTAACAGAAAAAAATATACCATAATCATTTGATGAAATTTTTGGAGAAAGATGGGAAAATGAGAAAAAAAAACTGAAAAAACAAAACTAAGAAAAAACCTATTGGACCATCAAAATAGACTTGAAAAATAAAATTATTAAAAATGATCGCCAAAAAGAAGGAATTATTCAAAAATTCTTTTCTATAAAAGAGAAGATAAAAGAAAAAAGAAGAAAATTGCCCTAAAAAGAATGGATTAATATTGAATGTTTGCGACAAAATTGGGGGCATTCGAACGCAAATTTTAAGTGGAGGAAGAATTTGCATATGCAGAAAAATAAAATTTGACGCAATAAATGAAGTTGGTTATAGAAGCATTATAAGATGGAAAAAAGAATTTGGGACGAGCAAAAAACGGTACGCAGATGAAGAAAAAGGGGAAAAGAAGAAGCAAAATTGGATAATAATAAAAAAAAAGTTTGTTATAAAAGATAGATATCGAAAGCGTTTTACCCGCAAAAACTTGGAAATGTATCTCATTTGCAATTTCAACAAATAAATTGAATTTTTTGAGAAATTTACCCCCAATTTGGGAAAATTTATGTCCATATTTTTGCAGTTTTATGCCCATATTTTACCGATTTTTGGTCCATATTTTCCAATTTATGTAATATAATTTACTACCCTAATTATTATATAAAAAAGCAATTTTGATGGAATAAGAAAATAGTGACCAAGCAACAAAAAAAAAGTTTGTTATATAATTATTCATTTAATTTTAGTATAGAATCATCAATTCTGTTTAATCTACATTTATTTTTTATGATTAAGTTATTTTTGTATAACCCAATTCACGAAAATTAAACTAAGTTTCGTTCTGCCCTGGGCCCATGCGTAAAAAAAATTGATGAACATACATTTTCAAAAGCGCATCCAATGCGTAATTTATTCTCATAAATGCCAACATTTTCGGATGGAATATCTTTCTGATCACCTCCCAAATTCTGCCCTCCCTTTTTTCATAATCTGATCAAAGACGAAGCGCATCAGTGGAAGGGATGTTCACAATTTCGGATGCAGACACGTGCTTCGGGTGCGGTTTGCCCTTCTTCTCCATCTTAAAAGCAAAAAATAATAATTATAAATAAGAATTATTTAAACATAGGAGGGATGGGGGGAGAGCGGGACAATAGGAAAACCGGGATAAAAAATGACAAGGACCCGGACTTTGGAATCGGGACAGAACAAGATGACTTAGTGACAAAACCCGGTTTACCGTGTTCCGACACAAGGAAAATTTTTTGTAAATTTATATGAGTGTTAATTCTGAGTAAGTCTGCCTTAACAAATGATTAGAAATGTTTTTTTTTGTTGTTTTCTTACAATTCGGCCCAACGAGTTGAGTGTCATACACACCGAGTACAGGTCCCGCGCTTCGACCAGGTCCACGGCACGGAACAGCTCCTGTGTGATGACGCCTTGTTTGCGACAGAACTCGATGAACAGCTCCAAGTTGCTCATCTGCTGGAACGCGGAACCGGCCTTATCCGTCATCCCTTTGATCGAGTTCGGCTCCAGCTTCAGTGCCATTCTGCAATTTGAGCAATGCCTTTACTAATTTTGTTGTGCAATTAATATAAATATTTCAATATAATATCATTTCCCCAATGGCATTGAATATAATAAATAGTATTATTCCTATCACAATAAATCCATATACGCCTTTCTCAAAAGAAATGTTTAATTCTTAATTAATATGGAAAAATGATATGTTTCGTTCTTTAATAAGAGCACCATTTAAAAATGGTTAAATTAAATTACTAAATTTATATTTGATTATTTATTTTTACTTGCACAACAATGTGCCGTCCCTCAGTTGTGCTTGAAAGTTTTCGCGCGTACCATTCACCGTCATTGTGGCGCCAGTGACTTGTTTAATCCAGTTGAGCAGCAGCTCACCCTCACTCTCATTGTATTTGCTGGCTTGCTAAAAAAAAATTTTAAGATTTTTTTTTTTAATTTTTCCAAGCCCACCTTGTTCATCACCGAGGCACCAACGCCGCCTGCAACACTACAAAACGAAATAAATATAAAAAACATAGCGATATCATTATCATAGTTATTTAGGAGACAATTAGTCAGTTAATTACCTGCGAGATCCAGTCACCATTTTGTTGGCTTTGTTGTTTAAGCACTAATTTTACCTGTTAATAATGAAAATTTAAATGATACAAAATTTAAAGAAATATAAAAATTTTATTTCCAGATTTAATTAAATGGTCAAAATTTTGAAACATTTTTATGGGCTCCGTTAAAAATGCTTTCTTTGCCAAAGAAAAGCTTTTCGTTTTCATAAATATGTTTTTCGGCCCACGAATTTTCGAGATCAATCCCACACATTTTGTGCCGTTGAGGAACAGCTGCTATTTAACGATGGGAAAAACGCAATGAAAAATGAACAAAAATCGCATGAAGCAAGTGCCATAGTGAGTCGAGAATGATCAGAAAAATGAGAGGTGAGAGAGATCAAAAGAAAATGATCAGATGAATGAAATATTGGGTAAAGAAACCATTGCCAAAAGAATGTGAGAGAGAAAGAGAGAGTAAGGAGAAAAAAGAAAGAGAGAGTGGGTGAAAGATAAAGTGAAAGAGAATTAAAAAACAGAGGGTGAGAACAAATGCGTCAACAAGACAGATAAAGATAGAGCAATAAAGAGACAGGAGTGAGGACAGAAACAGAGACACAAACAAACACGCAGTGAGGGAAAGAGTGCGTGAAAAGGATAGAGAAAGAGAGAGAAGGGGAAAGTGACAAATACTTCCTGGATGGGTCAGAATGGAGCAATTGACAGACAGAAGAAGACTGATCAAACTGAACGTCGTCGAGAAACTCGCATTGAACGGCAGAAGATAAATTGAGGTCGGAAGCACACATTTCGCTGAGTAAACGAGTCATGAGCTTTTTGAGGCACAACTGACGCAAAATTGTTATTTCCTTTTCATAGCGATTTGGGCAAACGGAGTGAGGGGACTAACGAAAAAAGATTTATTAAACAAAAATAACTTAAAGAAAAAAAGTAAAAAAATTCTAAAAATAGAAATAAAAAAGTGAATGGAAAATATTATATTTATTATTTCAATAATTTTTTCAAAATTCACCTAGGCTAAAATTAATATATTTAGTTTCACTAATAGACTTATGAGGATATCGACTTTTTCTTGTAAATAACTTTCTGATAGAATAAATAAATAGAAACCCCTTGTGCCTTTTTTCTAAATTAGATAAAGTAGCATAATTTAATGTGAACTTTTCAATAAATAATTTTGTCTACGAAAATATTTTTGGAAATCTTGCTTTTTATTTCTCTTCATTTCATTAGAGACGGACTATCAAAGTTTGAGTCTGGAATTCCGATTTAAAAGTGTTTTGTATGGTCTAATTCTTTCAACATTAAGCTAAAAATTTAAAAAAAGTTGCATAAAATTATAAAATTAAATTTCTTATTATTTTGGTTCAATTTTTATCTTCATTAATACACCCATTTTTATAAAAAAAGCATGTTACAAAGTTTAGCAGCGAATTTTATTTTTTATTAATTATTTATTATTTAAAAATATTTATTTGTGATTCTTTGTACTCACAATCATTTTTATTATTTTACTAATTTGCTGGTTTAAAATAATAGATGTTTTTAAATTTAAAGCGTATAATTCTTTTGACTTCTGTTATAATTATTATTTTTTAATTTTCTGCATAATCGTGCACAAATGAGTCAGATGGGGCTCTTGGAGCAGATTTGAGCCAGACTACTATTTTTAAGTATTTTAAAAATAAATAAAATTATTTGAAATTCGTTATTTTTACGGTTCCGCTTCCAATACTCGAGACGATCGCGATGTTTTATTTCGCATCTTTTCAATTGACTTTGTCAGTAAATTTTTTTGATTTTATTTATTTAATTTCTTATTTTTCTCTTGCCCAGAATTATTAATTTCTTGTTGATTTCAGTTCCAGGTCGAATCCTCAAATTAATAGCCTATTATTGCTTCATTCATTTTACAACTGTTTGTTTAATTTGTTACCTTTGTTTTTAATTAGTCGATTTCTATTTTTTTTGTTTTTGAAGAAAATAATTTTATTTTAATTACGCTATTTCAAGTGATTAATTTGTGGTTCTAAATGTGTGCTTTTTAAAGCTTTTGATCAGCTTTCCTAATTGAGGAGAAATACTTTTGCCTTAAAAATCATGCATGATAAATAATGTTTGAAGTAAATTCAATTTTTTAGTCTGGTGCAAATAGTTAATTTTAAATATTTTAATGAGAATTTATAAATTTGTTTTTATGGTTCCTTCTAGAAACTTTATATCATCGATAAGAAAAGACTGTTATTTCTCATATTACCAATTCTAATAAGTTCGTTATTTTTTTATTTTTTGTATTTATTGTCTCAAAAATAATTCATTTTGATGTTTTAATTTTTCAAAATTTTTTCATTACTAATCTTCAAATTTTGTTATTTCAAAAACCTAATTTTTGTTTGTATTTTTTTTTTTGTATTAAGAATATTATTTTAATCAAAATTTTTTTTTAATAATTTTAATATATTTTTCTTTTTTTAAGTTTAATTATTAGAATGCCCAATTTTTACTATTCATTACTCGTCGGGTCTGGCGAAACCGGCGGGTCTCTCAAAACGCAATTTCCTTAAAAAATATAAATTATATGTATAACTGTCACTAAATAAAGGAATTTGGTTGAAATTTTTTGCTAAGAAATTTTCTCATATTTTATCTCCTTTGCAGAAAACTATTTTTTCCATTATGTCTTGATGCTCCATGGTTATTATAATATTTTTATTGTTTCAATTTTTTCTTTACATTAAATGTTTATAATATTTTATATTATTTTTTTCTATGATAAATATAAAAGTAGGATATTTTTTTAATAAATTAGTGTTTATCCACAAAAAAATCTTCGAAAAAAATTACAAAATTGATTGAGATTTTCTTGAGGAAGAAGGCATTTGTAAAATCTCTAGAAAAAATGTAATAATATTTTCTGCTGAAGTTTTAAACTGTACGTTTTTATTTTTACCCATTTTTATTTATATTTTATTGCTTTTTATATTATCATATTCATCGAATAAATGGTGTATTCGGTGCCCGAGCTAAAAATAGGAAAAATCGTAGTCAATTTTTTTTTGTTGAAACTTAGCCTCCTCAAATTCTTTTTAAAAACACAATCCCCTAGTTTTTTTTAAAACATTCTATTTCTTTAAAAAACTTAAGCCCCTCAAATTTTTTTTCTAGTTAAATTATATAGATAAGTTTACTGCTCTTTAACATGGTAATTAATAACAACGTAATCTGTTCATCTTTTGGATTTTAAGTTTTTGTATTTTGAAATCAATTTATTTCTTAGTAACATTCAATTAAGTTTATGCAGGGTTTGTTCTTTTTATTAACAAATAATTAGTTATTCTCTTCGCCTGGTGAGTTTTTTGGTCGAAACTTTTTTCTTTATCCGCAAATTTTTAAAAACATGGTTGGAAAGCCTAAGTTTTCTGAAACTATAAATAAGCAGAAGTTAACAGATTAAAATTTTTTTCAAAAAAGTTGAAATTTATATTATGCAAAAACCCGGGAATTTCAGAGCATTCCAAAGACACCATAGAGCGTTTCTTTTTTGATGTCATAAGCAGCGAATTTGTTGTTATTATATTCATTTTTTTTGAATCTTTATTTTTGCGTTTATTTTGCTTCAAAGCATTTTTTAACATTATTTTTCTAATTTATTTATTTTTTGTTAATTCATAATTTGATTTTAATTTTAATCTAATTTATTTCTCACTGTCTGTTCTAATTTTTAATCACGCTCAAATCCCTCTTTACTTCTTTCTCTTGGTAAACTTAAATATTATTGAATGAATGTTAATTTTTTATTTTAGTAAATTTGTTTTAAAAAACAAAAAAAATCGTAATATTAGTTTATTTTTGTTCAATATTATCTTAGCCAATTATATGCATATTTTTATAAGAATGATGTTAGAGCTTTCTTTTTAATGTCATAATTCGCGAATTTTCGTTTATTATTTCTTATAAAAATCTTTATTTTGCTTGGTTAGTATTTTTAAGCATTTTTTGGACTTATTTATTTATTAATAGTTTGTTTTTTAATTAAATTGATGGGATTTACTTAGAATCTGTTGTAATTTTTATTTTTACTTGATTATGAGCACGCGAAATTTTCTCCTCTCCGGTGAGGTCATTTGGAGTTAATTACGTGTTGAGCAATAAATTAAAATATAAGACTATTACAATGAATTTAATTTAAGTCGCCATATCACAGATTTTAAATTCCAATTTATTTGTTACAATTTATTTGTTCGAAAACTTATTAATTATATTAAATCAAAATAAACTTAAATATTATTTCCTGAATAAAATTCTTTATTTAAATGAATTTTCATTAATAAGGCCATTTTATTATATAATTTTTTTTAACTTTTATAATGCTCTTGGAGTTCCATTAGAGGCTGCAAAAAATTCTATAAAATTGGATGTTTTATGAAATTGAAATTCATTATTATTAAAGTTCATTACAGCAAAAAAATTTATTAATAAGGTCAATTTTCTTAAAAAAAATTTTTATTTTTTTAAATTTTTATTTTGCGAAAAAGATACAGTTTTGGTGAGATTTTTTTGTTGTTTTTTATAATAAAGAATAATATTGGTTGGTAAATAAGTCCGTGCGATAGTTAATTTTAAATATAAATAAACATGATGAATTTTTGTTCAACTACAAAATTGCATAATGAGCAATTGGAAATTGGCAACGAATTTTTTAAGTCAGCGAATTATAAAAAAAATTAAAATTTATTTAAAAATCAAAAATAATAACGGACCTGTAATAACAAAAATTTAAATTTTATTTTTTATTTAACCCTTTATCTTCGAAATTCATTTTTAAACATATTAAAAAATAGTCATTAAAACATCTTTGGCATTTAACGATTAATCATCTGTAAAAAATTTTTATAAAAATTACTTTCTTGCAATATAATAAATTAAAATGAAAATTTTCTTTATTTATAATAGTAATAATAAAATATTCATCTTATTCCGTTGAGACCGTAAATAACAAAAAACTAATAAAATTATTTCAAGAAATATTTGGCGAAGAATGGGAAAATGAGAAAGAAGCGGGAAAAGTAAAACTCAAAGAATTGCCAATTGAACAAAAAGAATTTATATATAAAAACCAAAAAAGGAAATTATTCGTAAATTCAATGCCATTAAAGAGAAAGTAAAGCAAAAAGGAAGAAAATACCCCAAAAAAGAATGGAATAAAATTTACCTTAATATTGCAAGAAAAATGGGAATAAATTAAAAAAAAATTTATAAATGGAAAAAAGACATAGACATGATCAGAAAAAGAATATTTAATGAGAACGAAGAAATTGGGATTTTGAAAGAATTTGATCAAATGGTAAAAGAATGTAAGCAAAAAGGAAGGCATTCGCGAAAGGAATGGAAGGAAATTAATGCCAAAATAGCGAAGAAGTTGGGAAATTGTTTTTCAAGCATTATAAAATGGAAGAATGAATTTGGGATGAGCAGACAGTAAACAAAAAAAGAAAAAAATGGAAAAGGTAAAGCAATATTGGATGTTAAAAATCCACAAATTACAGATGTAAATATTGCGGAAATATTGGAAATGAAAAAAAACACAATTACTTCATGGAAACGGCAATTTTAACGAATATAATCATAAAAATTAATGGAATTTTATTTCTAAATAAAAGTGATTTTTGAGGACTTTTTTGAGTTGTCAGTCGAGTTCGGAAAATATGGATATAAAATAGCAAAATATGGCCTTAAAATATTGACCAAAATTGACATAATATAGACATAAAATTTCTAAAATATAGACATAAATTTTTCAAATAAATTTATAAATGAAATTTTCTACAGTTCATATATAGGAGTATGTTTTTGTATTTATTGCATTTTTCTCATGAACTTTTTAAACCGCAAAAATATGGGTTCAGGCCTTCCACAGTTCAGAAAAAAATAGATTTCCATATAATTTGGAACCTTAGTAGTCAGTAATTAAAAAAAAAATTAAAAAGACAAAAAAACAAAATTTATTGTCACCATGAAATAATTTTTTGTTGAAAGCCTTTTCGTCAAGAACTATTTTTTTTTTTCAAAATTATAATAAATTAAATCATTCTGAAAACAATGAATGAGTTATAAATATATGCATAACAATTTGTGCAAGTTTTTAACTCTGCTAACCCCAAACTAAAAAATTTAAAAGTCAAATAAAAAAAATCAAATTTTCTTACATCATCATATCATCAATGATATATTGGAAAAAATGAATATTTATTATAATACATTTTAAAGTAAGCAAAAATTAATATTAATAATTACAAATGTCATTTGAAAATTCAAATATAAATAAAATAAATTTTTTAACCTTTTTACTGAAAATAAATTTTTTGAATAATGCAATACTTATAATGTAAATTTTACTATTAGTTTTACCAAAATTAACTTTTTATGAAAAACTAATGTGCGGCACAGTAAGAATTAAACGACCAGTAAAAAATAAAAAAAAAATACGAAAGGATTTGCTTTTCTGTAACATGATATCAGGGGGAAGCAAGAGCAATTACCACTCGACAAGTTAGAGAAATTATGCAAATTTTATGTAAGATGTAAATAAATATATATATTCATCAAGTACATAAAACAACATAAATTCAAAACTATTAAAAATAATTTATTATTCAATTATTTAATGGTTAATTTATTTCAAAAATGGATTATTAAATAAAAAATCTCAGAGTAACAATGTTTCAAGAAGAGCCCAACAGACAAGCAACCGACGAGAAAAAAAATAAATATTGAAAAAGAACGTATCAAATTATAAATAATGAATTATTATAAGGCAAAAATACAAGAATAATTAATAGAGAACGAAAAAAAGGCACCAAAAATCGCGAAAAAGTCATGAAAATAGGCACTTAAAAATTTTTTCGCACATTCTTTCTTATGTTTTAAAGCCAAAAAATTTTTTAAAGCAAATTTTTAGTCAAAATGAAATAGAAAAACTTTCAGAAAAACTTTCTTTTCCTTATTACAGAAGACAAGCGAAATAAATATAAAGATTTTTGAAATGAGTAAAAAAAAAAAAGTTTTTTTTGAGAATAAAATTATGGATAAAAAATACATTTTCGGGTAAATTTTTTGAGAAATTTTTCCATTCTTAGGGTGTACTTTTTAAAATTTGAAAGGTCAATTTTTAGGGTTCTATTTTTTTTTTTTGCCTTTTTTCTTAAGAAATTTCTCAAAAATTCGGAAATGAACACTCAAAAACTGCCAAAAAAGGCACCAAAATGGCAAAATGCCAAAAAAGGCATTTAAAAAAATTATAAGAGAATATATTTATAATAATTAAAATATATAATAATAATCTAACGCTCTTATTTTACTAAGACAGAATATTTATTTAAATTATTGATTTACTGTTTCTTCTATAGAATAATAGTAAGAAATGTTAAAAAGCAATTCAAATTTATAAAATTTTGTCAAAATAACCCAAATAAAATTAAATTACCTAATATGCTTATAAATTCATTAACCAAAAATTAAAATAGTAATAAATGAATAGTAAACTTTACATTCAATCTGATAATTAAAGAAAAAAAGGATTCTAAAATTTCTACAAATAATCAAAAATATAATTGTGTTTAGAAAATTTTAAATATCTTTAATCGAAAAAAGGAAGCATAATTTTAATAATCTTATTAAAGAATAAAATAATATTTAATCATCCAAAAAAATCAATAATTTCATGCTCAAGCATGGTATTATCAACTTTTTACATTCTACTCGCGGGCTTAGCGCCTTCGGCGCATCCCCCGCTAGGTAGTACGAAGGTGCTATGAACAATTATTTTTGGAAAAAATTAATTATGAAATTCAAAGGATTGACTTACTTGAAGTGTTTTCGTACTTTGTCATTTTACCATTAGCATATAATCCCCCTCCTTCTTAGGCATTTTCCAGCATTGGCATACCATCCCCCCCCCCTTTTCTTTTTTCATTTTCTAGCATTGGGACTCAACTCCCTCTTTCTTAGACATTTTACGGCATTGGCATACCAACCAGCTCTTTCTTTGGCATTTCAAACAATGTCACACCTTCCTCATTTCTTCTTTCCTCTTTGTTTCTCTTCTCTTTATCTGTTGTTCCTTCCTTTTCCTTTCTTCTTCCTTGCTTTTATTCTCTCCTTCCTTCCTTTTGTTCTCATCTTTCTTACTCTTTATCTCTTTCTTACTTTTCCTCTTTTCTTCCTTTCTCCCTTCTTCCTTTTTTATTTTTCTTATCTTTTCAAAACATGGGAAACATTAGTGTGGCTTTAAGGTACTGAGACACATTATTGTGGATTCATAACAACGCATAAATAATCAAGTATCAACAACAAAACATAGTGCATATTAGTGTGTTTCAAAATAATGAGACATATTAATGTGGATTCATTCATAGCATCACAGTACAGATTCTTATGTTTTTTTTTTATACTCTTCTTTCTCTTTTTTTGTTGGCATTTTCTTGGAAGGTACGGGCTCGGCCGCTTCGCGGCCTCGCCCCCTATCTTTTTGCATTTTCTGTATTGTCTAACAAAAACTACACACCACACTAATGTGGATGACCAAATTGAGAAATAAAATCATGAAAAGTAAATCTAAAAATAGACAGATACAAAAAGAGAAATGCTTTTTTCTTTGCTTAATCATTTACACAAACGAAAAACAAACGTTTTCTTATACAAATAACAAAATAAAACAAAAACTAAAATGAAAAGAAAATATAACATTTTTGAGTGCTTTTTGCAAAGCATAAACAAAATCAAAACCAAAACATTTCCATTTTTCAAATCATTTTTTAACACTAAAATAACATAACGCCACACGCCAATTCAAACCATGGCAGATACAACAAATCTTTTCTTTATTATATAGGATTTACCCCTACTAAAATTAAATTCAACCAAAAATATTTATAAAATTTCTGTATTTTCAAAATAAAAAAAAATTTATTCGCAAAGGTCAAATAAATTTAAAAAAATATTGGGTTAAAATAAGAAACCCCAAAATTATTTTGAAAGCATTTTGAATTTAAAATTTTTTAAAAATTTGACAAAAATTTACTTTTATAAGTAGTAATTGCTGCGCATCAGTAAAAATTTGAAACGCAAAACGATTTTGAAATGAAACAAAATTTTTATGGCAAGGTTCAAACAAATTTAATGTATATTTAAAGTTAATTTATTTAAATGCTTATATTTTAAAAAATATAAGAACTTTTGGAGAAATAATAAATTATTCAAGCTAATTAAAAAGAGGAATTCATCATGTCTTGCAAAAAACAGGGAAACACCCGACGAGATATAAAAAAAAATAATTAAATTAAACCCAATGTAAAATAATTAAATAAAGTAAACCCAATGAAAAATAATTATCTTCTATTTATGTGTGTCTTAATTGAAGAGATATAGCAAAATATTTGAAAGTGCAAATGAATTAAAAAATAATGAAATAAAGAAATACAAATATGGCAAATGACTTAAAATTGTTTTATTATTTATTTATTACATATCAAAAAAAGAAAATTATGAATTACGAAAAAAATTTTAAAGACCTTAAAAAATAAAAAATCAATTGATATTAAACCAACAAAAAAAACTTATCGTTTATTGTAGGGTAGGTCGCGGCCGGTCATAAACCGGGTGGCGCGGTTTTCGGGTAGGCGGTTTTCAAACCCCGGGCTTTCGGTTTCTGGATGACACCCATTTTTAGGTTAACCAAAGCCGGTTTATTCTGATGTTCAAAAAATAAAACTATCCAAATTTATTCGGCCATAGCACTTGTAAGTTTTAACAATTTTGTTAATATTTTGGTCGTTTTGGAGCTGTGTTCTAAAATTTACTTAATGTCTTCTTTGTAAAAGTCGGCCAACGTGTCGCACTACTTGCCCGATATAAATCTAGTACCAGAATCGGGTGGTCAAGAAATTTCATACATACACACCAGGATACGCACGCCGTCTGGCGCGCTGGTGCCCCTCCAGTATGGGACTGCACGCTGACGCTGCACTTTAAAAAGAGCCACTACTTTTGATCACATATTGTCTCTATTATGTGCATAAACATTTCATTTGTTCAGACCAACATACATTTATGTCACTCATAGTTTTCAAATAAAAAAGGTACTCGAACGCTGTGACTGGATGGCATGCCGTCTACATACAAACGCTTATCGATTATTTTGCCTCTTTTGCGGGCTGGCCACCGGAAAGTGACGGCGTCATCGCTTTCCTCCGCCACTTCACGCACATAACCGTAACCTCACGTGCCTCCAGTCGGACCGGTCCAGCTTGTCTGAGCATCATTTCATCCATTTTTGTACCGGCTCGCGCCTGGACTTTGACATGGGAAACCAGGAGCTGTACCTGCTCAACGACCTGGACATTTTGTTCACCAATCTTCTCTTTATCTGTTGTTCCTTCCTTTTCCTTCTTTTCTTCCTTGCTTTATTCTCTCCTTCTTCTTGTTCCTCTTTCTTACTCTTTATCTCTTCTTACTTTTCCTCTTTTCTTCCTTTCTCCCTTCTTCCTTTTTATTTTTCTTATCTTTTCAAAACATGGGAAACATTAGTGTGGCTTTAAGGTACTGGACACATTATTGTGGATTCATACAACGCATAAATAATCAAGTATAACAACAAAACATAGTGCATATTAGTGTGTTTCAAAATAATGAGACAATATTATGTGGATTCATTCATAGCATACAGAACGATTCTTATGTTTTTTTTTATACTCTTCTTTCTCTTTTTTGTGGCTTTTCTTGGAAGGTACGGGCTCGGCCGCTTCGCGGCCTCGCCCCCTATCTTTTTGCATTTTCTGTATTGTCTAACAAAAACTACACACCACACTAATGTGGATGACCAAATTGAGAATAAAATCATGAAAAGTAAATCTAAAAATAGACAGATACAAAAAGAGAAATGCTTTTTTCTGCTTAATCATACACAAACGAAAAACAAACGTTTTCTTATACAAATAACAAAATAAAACAAAAACTAAAATGAAAAGAAAATAACATTTTTGAGTGCTTTTTGCAAAGCATAAACAAAATCAAAACCAAAACATTTCCATTTTTCAAATCATTTTTAACACTAAAATAACATAACGCCACACGCCAATTCAAACCATGGCAGATACAACAAATCTTTTCTTTATTAATAGGATTTACCCCTACAAATTAAATTCAACCAAAAATATTTATAAAATTTCTGTATTTTCAAATAAAAAAAAAAATTATTCGCAAAGGTCAAATAAATTTAAAAAAATATGGGTTAAAATAAGAAACCCCAAAATTATTTTGAAAGCATTTGAATTTAAAATTTTTTAAAAATTTGACAAAAATTTACTTTTATAAGTAGTAATTGCTGCGCATCAGTAAAAATTTGAAACGCAAAACGATTTTGAAATGAAACAAAATTTTTATGGCAAGGTTCAAACAAATTTATGTATATTTAAAGTTAATTTATTTAAAAGCTTAATTTTAAAAAATATAAGAACTTTTGGAAAAATAAAATTATTCAAGCTAATTAAAAAGAGGAATTCATCATGTCTTGCAAAAAACAGGGAAACACCCGACGAGATATAAAAAAAAATAATTAAATTAAACCCAATGTAAAAAATTAATAAAGTAAACCCAATGAAAAATAATATCTTTATTTATGTGTGTCTTAATTGAAGAGATATAGCAAAATATTTGAAAGTGCAAATGAATTAAAAAATAATGAAATAAGAAATACCATATGGCAAAAGACTTAAATTGTTTTATTATTTATTTATTACATATCAAAAAGAAAAATTATGAATTACGAAAAAAATTTAAAGACCTTAAAAAAAAAAAAAATCAATTGATATTAAACCAACAAAAAAAAACTTATCGTTTTGTAGGGTAGGTCGCGGCCGGTCATAAACCGGGTGGCGCGGTTTTCGGGTAGGCGGTTTTCAAACCCCGGGCTTCGGTTTCTGGATGACACCCATTTTAGGTTAACCAAAGCCGGTTTATTCTGATGTTCAAAAAATAAAACTATCCAAATTATTCGGCCATAGCACTTGTAAGTTTTAACAATTTTGTTAATATTTTGGTCGTTTTGGAGTGTGTTAAATTTACTTAAGTCTTCTTTGTAAAAGTCGGCCAAACGTGTCGCACTACTTGCCCGATATAAATCTAGTACCAGAATCGGGTGGTCAAGAAATTTCATACATACACACCAGGATACGCACGCCGTCTGGCGCGCTGGTGCCCCTCCAGTAGGGACTGCACGCTGAGCGTGCACTTTAAAAAGAGCCACTACTTTGATCACATATTGTCTCTATTATGTGCATAAACATTTCATTTGTCAGACCAACATACATTTATGTCACTCATAGTTTTCAAAAAAAAAAGGTACTCGAACGCGTGACTGGATGGCATGCCGTCTACATACAAACGCTTATCGATTATTTTGCCTCTTTTGCGGGCTGGCCACCGGAAAGTGACGGCGTCATCGCTTTCCTCCGCCACTTCACGCACATAACCGTAACCCACGTGCCCCAGTCGGACCGGTCCAGCTTGTTGAGATCATTTCATCCATTTTTGTACCGGCTCGCGCCTGGACTTTGACATGGGAAACCAGGAGCTGTACCTGCCAACGACCTGGACATTTTGTTCACATCTATCGTGCCAGGACGAGGTCCTGGTCGGTCCACAATCTAGAGCAGGGGTGGCACTCCCTAAGCACTCCTTGCACACGACATCAATCTGTACGTGAAGTTCGTTGAAGTGCAGCCGTCCCTGAACATGCCCATCTACATCACTCTTACGCACACACGCCGTTCAACTAGGCTCCCTACGATATACACACCATCATCAACGTTAATGCCGGTGGCAACACTTGCCCCGCCATCCGCAACGTATGAACTTCGCCGAAGCCGCTACGTACGCCACTTTGTCGACATGTACGAAGCGCTGGTCATAGCTAACTTCAAGGATCCATGGGCATCACGCTGGAGCAATTCCGCGACGGGTAGGCTTCTTCGTCGTACTAATGACCTCCACGCCGGCTACAGCTGTGGCTTGAAATGCTCCGCTCCGGCATCACCATTGTACGCCTTTGTTCACAAAGAGATACCACAGGGTGGTGTAAAATCATTTGTCTTGGCGAATTTGACCAACTGATCATTTAACTATATCCGTCACATTGTCACTGACTCGAGGACTGCAGAAAACGTAACCTATTTCACCATTTTTTCCATCCCCCCCCTATACGCCCACCCAAACAAACACATAAATATGAACATCCGAACATCCTTGTTCATGACATTGTTCCTCCCTGCCGCTCCACGCTGACAAAACCTTCTGCTTACTACCCTGTACGGACCCGATGCGCGGCGTGACAGCAGTAACACGGTGCAGCGTTGCGTTGCGTACAGGCGCTGATCTGGGCTTCCACTAGTGGTTGTGCCCATTTTTCTCTCGGATTCTTCAAAAAAAGCTTTTATTAATTAGATACCCTATAAAAGAAAATGGCGCGTTTCTTAAAAAATGCCGCCCATGCGCGTTTCAATTTCATGAATTTTTGAATAAATAATTATTAACT